>NQII01001322.1:511387-523373 GCA_002778355.1 Clitarchus hookeri
CTCTCTCTCTCTCTCTCTCTCTATCTCTATCTCTCTCTCTCAAAAAGTTTCACATATTCATATATTATTTTAACAGCATTCATTTGTATTGTGCTAGTATGATTCGCGAAGGCTGGAATGTATGAATTGAACCTCTAGCAATGGTGTGGTGTTTAAATTATAATTAAGCTGTCAAAAATCATCACCGTTATTCTCTTGTACTTCACTAGCCTCTACTGGGGCTCATTGAAGTTTACACATTTTAATACTTCTCGTTGTCTTTTCTGTTACATACGTACAATAATAAATATATTTTCCTGTTTCTCAAACATGTAAATGTAATTGTGTTCACTATATAAAATTGTATTTCATTTAGGTGAGTATAAGTGTGTGCCAGTGTTTGTGTACACGTGTTTTGAAAAATTCTGTGCTTGTACCTACATGTATTTTAATTGATACATTGACTGGCACATTCCCCGCTAGTTGGCAACCTGTTTGTGTTGTGGGCTGATACTGCTTGAGACTTTATTGTCGTGTTTGGTCCGTTGACAATTTATGACTTAATGCAATGACGAAGCCAAAGCAACTGCTTAAGTCTCGTTGGCTGCAGCAATGGCACCACCATCGCTGCTAGTGTGGGAAATTTTAATGATTCAACAACACAAAGTCTATATCTACAATGTAAACTAATTGTCTGTCAGTATGTATATTTGTTGTAAGGAGCAGATCACTGGTATTGAGTTATTTCTGTGCAGAGTTCCTGATAAAAGAGCTNGTCAAACAGTACCATTTGCAGCAGGTTGTCTATCAGTATGTATATTTGTTGTAAGGAGCAGATCACTGGTATTGAGTTATTTCTGTGCAGAGTTCCTGATAAAAGAGCTGGAGATAAGTTGTTGTCGCATGAAAGCAAACCCATCTCACGTCCACTCGGCTCTGAGGAACATTGGCGTGCCGTGGCTCAAGCTTATGGAGATATACGAGGCGTAAGTACACGTGTGAATAGTGTAAAGGCTTCTTTTGTGTGGATACTCAATTTTAGACTTCACAAGCAGTTATGGAAATGCAGTTATGTTGCTGTTGTGGTCATAAAATGTTGCTAATATGTACCCANTTTAGACTTCACAAGCAGTTATGGAAATGCAGTTATGTTGCTGTTGTGGTCATAAAATGTTGCTAATATGTACCCACATACGTATTGTAAGTTTCGAAAGTGCGCCACAGAAATGTAGACATTTGTGGAAGTTGCAATCACTATAGAACTGACTTTTCCTTCATTGTAGGCTGTTTGTGAAGAAAGAGCGCTGCTGGTTGGCGGAGGGAGATGAGTTCTATCTGATTCGAGTGATTGCGAGCCTGGTGGACAGTTTCATCAGCTGTGCCAACTTTGTTGGTGCAGTGGAGAGGTAAGTGCTTTAACCAAGGATGTACCATGCTCTTGAAAGTGCTGACGAGAGATTGGTTTAGTTTTACAGAAACTGAAAANTTAGACTTCACAAGCAGTTATGGAAATGCAGTTATGTTGCTGTTGTGGTCATAAAATGTTGCTAATATGTACCCAAATACGTATTGTAAGTTTAGAAAGTGCGCCACAGACATTCGTGGAAGCTGCAATCACTATACAACTGACTTTTCCTTCATTGTAGGCTGTTTGTGAAGAAAGAGCGCTGCTGGTTGGCGGAGGGAGATGAGTTCTATCTGATTCGAGTGATTGCGAGCCTGGTGGACAGTTTCATCAGCTGTGCCAACTTTGTCGGTGCAGTGGAGAGGTGAGTGCTTTAACCAAGGATGTACCATGCTCTTGAAAGTGCTGACGAGAGATTGGTTTAGTTTTACAGAAACTGAAAANAGTGCTTTAACCAAGGATGTACCATGCTCTTGAAAGTGCTGACGAGAGATTGGTTTAGTTTTACAGAAACTGAAAAACACGGCAAATACTGTAATATTTGTGGAAATCTTAGAATGTGTATACCTAGTTTGCTATTAAATGAATGTTTGTTTTTCATGAACATAGTTGATAGAAATAAGGGGGGTTGCCATCCTGTAGTTGCTAAAAATTTTGCTATTAGAAATGAAAAGCTAATGTTTACGATTGATAATAAAAAGAATGTTACAATCAATAAAGGCCGCCGTGTGATGTCAATCTAGGGTGCACGAGTTTCAAGAAATTAATGCATAACTATTACGTGAGCGGTAGGCAAGAGGTGTGAAACTACTGAGCATATTGAAATGAGGAAGGCGAAGCAAGGCAGGAGTTGTGAGGGGGGGTGTGTGTGTGTGCTTGCAGGCGCGTGGTGGGGGAGAAGGCGCTGGATGTGATCAGCAGCTGTCTAACGCTGCTGTACAGCAAACCCGACACAGCGGCGCTGGTGGAGCAGCTGCGAGGGACACAGGCGCGGCTGCAGAGGCTGCGCTGAGGCGACCGCCGCGCAGGTGCCGCGCCCTGGACCGTGTCGCACGTGTTGTAAATGTCTGATGGCCGCTCTACTATGTGCGCGTTGTGCGTGAGGCCGTTGTTTTCTTTGTTAGTGACGAAAGGGGTATCAAATTATTGACACTACGTACCAGACCTATTCATAGTCGTGGATTTAAACAAAGAAAAATGAAAAATATTATGGAAAGAAATTTTGTGTGAATTAAAAAATGTTGTTAGCATTGTGTGTGAAAGGTCTGGGACTGTGGAAATTTTTTACGTGTAATTTATAAGAACTTTATTTCAGATGCATTTCCCAATTTTGCAGCGACTACCTCATATTGTTTTGATTTTTTATTTATTCAATGTCTTCACACTTTTCTGTCTCTTATTTTTTGGGACACTCTTAGTTTATGTATGATCTGTCCATGAAGGAGTGCACTTTAATGATAATAGCAGTTCTTAAATTAGTCCTGTTTACATCTGTTCCCATGGCAACGGAAGTGTATCTCGACACTATGTATGCTGTTTCCAATCACAGGCAAACCTGTCAAAATCTGCTCGGAATGTGAATAGTACTTATTAGAGGGCGAAATTGATTGGTACTACGGCAGTGTTAGTTTTC
Source organism: Clitarchus hookeri (assembly GCA_002778355.1). Taxonomy (NCBI): domain Eukaryota; kingdom Metazoa; phylum Arthropoda; class Insecta; order Phasmatodea; family Phasmatidae; genus Clitarchus; species Clitarchus hookeri. The sequence continues at coordinate 514,405 of NQII01001322.1, forward strand.
GTAAACCGTAAATATAATAGGAGGCGGCCCATTAACATTCTTTGCACGAAAGGAAAGTATTTGTTAAGGCTAGGCTTCAGCGATATCATACAGAAATTCACTGTTTTCTTGTCATAATTTCAGTTTCAGAGAAATTATTTAAAATCTTAATTACAGAAAATTTACATTTTAAGAGTTGTTGAATACTTTTGTGTCTAATTTTTATTGTATTTTATTTGCTGGTTGCAAAAAGGTAGAAACACGTTGACAAAATATAAATATGTTCTTGACTTTTTACAACTAGTTTATAACACACAGAAAAATTGAGCGCAAAAATATTAAACAACTTTTGAAAGGTAAATTTTCTATATTCAAACATTCTCAATAACCACTTTGAAACAGAAATTGTGATGCAAGTCTACTAAGGAACTTTCACATTTTTTGTTCCATTTTGCTAGTAAAATGTGTGTACATTGACACAAATGTACTCAAATTAACTTTCAGTGGAAGTTGTAACGTCCGTGAACACACACGGTTTGAATCACGTAGTGCAACTGCAATGACAGCCAAGTATGGTCGGGCAGGTTATGAATGTATACTAACAAAGCTAATTCCTCTATCGAAAACAAAATAAAAGAAGCTAAGTAAATAAATTATATTTTTCTCATAGCAAATTTGCTACGTTTGGAGTTTGTCAACGTCTCAGCGACGAGTGAGCACAACACACAATTAAAAATAAATACATTCCGAACACAGACAATTTGCTGGCATGTTTCGAATTGTTTGAACCAAACCCATATTAAAAAAACACCAGGTTAGATCTCAGTAAAGTAGTTAAAAAAACTTTTGGAGTCGAATTAAACATTCATAGTGCACAAGTTTCTTTTTACGTGAATGTTTAAGTTATGTATATCGAAACTTACGTCCCACATCAACCAACAATCAATACTTGCAACTTATAGATGTCGCTCGCATATCAGAGAAATTCTGTGCGCACGGTTTNCCACATCAACCAACAATCAATACTTGCAACTTATAGATGTCGCTCGCATATCAGAGAAATTCTGTGCGCACGGTTCACCGTAACGTCATAATAGTGTAAGTTTGCAACCAGTTTTAGTTAATTTTTGCAATAAATACGCAGTGTTAACGTTACATAATATATAACGTACAAAAATTTTTTTTAGCTATGTAGTGACCTTTAAAATCTGTGAATTAGCGAAAAAATGGAAATTTTCTGGACAAGATTTGATTCATCAAATCATAATTGCTTATGTAGAGAGTTGATACAAAGCTTCTCGTACAAAACTGCTTGTGTTTTAGTTGGAACAACCTACAGACGTGAACATAAATTTCCCTCGAAAATATTGGGGGAAAAATTATTTCCCGCCCGACAAGAAAATTGTTATGTATTCCCGAAATTTTTCCTGAAGTTTGATATCCTGCACACCCCTAATTTTTTATAATGTTTAGTTGCAGAACTGAAAATTGGGATTTACAATCAGGTGTGTCTCAAAAGCATGACAGGTTACAATGTTGGGAAATTGTTTAACTTATTACAGATAGTGAATTTAGTTTGTTTTTCATGAAAGGGAATTGTAATTCTTATGGTTAATAGTAGTTTTGGGTGATACTGTTATTTTGGGAGGATTTGAGCTAGGCATGGGGGAATTACCTTGCAAATGGTTGTGATTCTATCGGTTACACTATTTTAGTTTCAGTTTCATGATTTGTTACTGGTCCTTCTGAAATTTAAAGACTAATGTAATGATTAAGCATCGAAATGGAAAAAAAAAATTAATACTTATAAAGCAGAGGTGAAATGTCAATTTTACTCAAAGTACTTTGACGAGGTTGCACTCTTGCTTCACATTTATGTTGGATTATGTTGGTGTTACGTGGTGCATTTATGTTAGGTTACATTGGTGTTACGTGGTGCATTTTGTCCCAATTACGTTTCATCTTTTCGGATGGTGTGTTTNATTTATGTTAGGTTACATTGGTGTTACGTGGTGCATTTTGTCCCAATTACGTTTCATCTTTTCGGATGGTGTGTTTTGATCTGCTTCAAGTTTGATGCCGATTTCAAAATAAACGATTCTACAATAATTACAAAATGTGTTCTTATGGACTGCGGAATCTACTGTATCAACCGTAAAGTGATTCCACACAAACAATATTTTTGATACTCGACTAGGCAAGTACAGACTAACTATTCTATGCCCATTTGCCAACGTAAAAAAATAATTTACACTTTGTCTGCTACCAGTAGTTGGAATTTTTCACACAAGTAGACTGTATTCAGCTTGTATCAGTGTATCACCGTATTTTGATTGGTGTTCATAAATTTAAAAACTGTTATTTTTCTTGTTTCACACAAACNTTGTATCAGTGTATCACCGTATTTTGATTGGTGTTCATAAATTTAAAAACTGTTATTTTTCTTGTTTCACACAAACAAAATATTTGTATACGAGATATAATCCAATAAACAAGAAATTAATTTGGTTAAGCCATCATAGGCCTTGAACGANACAAAATATTTGTATACGAGATATAATCCAATAAACAAGAAATTAATTTGGTTAAGCCATCATAGGCCTTGAACGATGCTTAGAGTAATGTGTAACAGCGATATATTGATCGTAGTGCGTTGCATGCTTTTCTTGTATCCGTGTTGGTTCTACCTGTTTGCACATGCAGGGCATTGCCCAACACATTATTTTGTTATGTGAACCGGTAAATAAAAAAAATGTCAGCAGTGTGAACTCTGAATACTTCTCATGTACATAAATAATTAATTTTGTAGCGGCAGTGCTCTAAAAATACTTTTGTTTCAATTTGAAGTAATGGTAACGTGATATGGCATGGTTATGTAAGTCTTAAAAAAAATCAGAACCAAATATTTTCCAGGGTAACAAAAGTTGGTGCAGGCTCTTGCCCAAGAACCAGAAGTTTTCAGAACCGAGGAATTGAACTGACTCATCCATACTTTGAGCAGAATATTTCCATGTTGAAATAACTTACAAAATTGTACATATACTAGCTAAGCTTCATCTTTATTACAAAATAGTAACAAATGTCCTGTGTTATTTTTCGCAGAAGAAAAATATGCCACTGAAAATTTTATTGTAACAGAAAACTAAACAGATTCTCCATCAGTGAACTTAATACAGTTTTCTATTAAGCTTATGGAGGAAATTTCTTTCAACAGTTAATCTCTGTTAAAACATGTGTGTGCATTTTAATACATGGGAACAAGTGGCAGNTTCAACAGTTAATCTCTGTTAAAACATGTGTGTGCATTTTAATACATGGGAACAAGTGGCAGTTGTTTATAAGCTCCAGAACTAATAGAATGCAGAATAATTTGTAAGGTGGGGTACATTTGTAACCGTAGAGCGTGATCNAGTTGTTTATAAGCTCCAGAACTAATAGAATGCAGAATAATTTGTAAGGTGGGGTACATTTGTAACCGTAGAGCGTATTCCCTTCCAGAGTGAAGCTGCGAAACCAAGATCTCAGTCATCTGATGTGACGCTGATGCATTGTAACTGAGCACAGCTATTTGGTGGATTGTNGCTGCGAAACCAAGATCTCAGTCATCTGATGTGACGCTGATGCATTGTAACTGAGCACAGCTATTTGGTGGATTGTAATTATGTATGAATTAGTTTTAAAGAAATGTCTGGTCCATTTCATTATAGCAAAAGTGTTATGTTTCTNTGGATTGTAATTATGTATGAATTAGTTTTAAAGAAATGTCTGGTCCATTTCATTATAGCAAAAGTGTTATGTTTCTATATTGTGGTATTTTGCCAGCTCTCAATGTTTTTTATATCGGTTGTTTACATTGCAGCTGGCGTATTTGATATAAANATATTGTGGTATTTTGCCAGCTCTCAATGTTTTTTATATCGGTTGTTTACATTGCAGCTGGCGTATTTGATATAAAACTCGTTTTGAGTAAAATAAATAAATCAGAAGTAAACTATTTTGTGTTTTACATAAACATTTCAGCAGTAATTTAGGGACTATTAATTTATTGCGAAGGTTTGTTCAACGATACAGTTAATAGTAACAGATTCTTTGAACCAACATTGATGATGATTTTTTACAACATATGATGCTATCACCATCTGTCATGAAATCGGGCAAATTTTAATACAACTATACAACTACGTATTTCAGGGTTAATTATTTTTATTTACATGTCGTAGAATGTATGTTAAAACCCATTAATGCATAATTAAAATGATGTTACAAGATGTGTTTATGTTACAAGATGTGTTTAAGNAATGTATGTTAAAACCCATTAATGCATAATTAAAATGATGTTACAAGATGTGTTTATGTTACAAGATGTGTTTAAGTTTCTTGTCAGATGGATATCCCAAGAATTTCACAGGAAAACATCTTACCGGTAGTTAATTTGCTTTCATTTGCACAAAATAATTTTTTTATTTTTTTTTTAACTTTCAAAGCAGCTTTGCTTATTTGCTACAGTAAATGCAAACACTCACGTGATACACTGTTGGCGTGGCGACTGTTGTAACACACTAAAACTGTGGACAGCAAATGANTAAATGCAAACACTCACGTGATACACTGTTGGCGTGGCGACTGTTGTAACACACTAAAACTGTGGACAGCAAATGAAACAATATATAGCGATGCAAAGGCTGAAACAGAGATTATCAGCGAGGCTGCACCACTCTCCAGTACCTGCTGCCAGCCCAGGGTCGCCAACTCGACACGCTGCACTGGACGAGAGCATGAGAGCAAGTCACTGATACACCGAAATACACATGAAAATAAGTGAATTACATATTTAAAAGTCCAAACAGCGACAATGATAACACGGCTTTGAAAACAAAACAACTGCCATTTCATGTGCTAGCAAAGAGAACTCCCCAATTAACATGCACATTTGGTACTTGGTATTCTGTGAAAAGTTAGTTTGTTACACTGATAACTGCTGGTTTGTGACCACTCTTTATCACGTATAGTAATTTGTCTATGTACCGTATTTACCCTATAAGATAACTATTTATTCCAATGTTTACTTCCAGAAAAATGGNTATAGTAATTTGTCTATGTACCGTATTTACCCTATAAGATAACTATTTATTCCAATGTTTACTTCCAGAAAAATGGTCAACTTCATATTTGGAGGTCAGTGTTTTTGTTTGAGTAATAGCAAGTGATCAATGTTTTCTGACTAATAAGACATACATTTCATTAAAGTACAAACCACTTAACAAAATCTTTAAAAAACAAAAACATAAAAATAGTGCATTTTATTATAAAAAATAAAGGGACAAACAAAGTGTGATTTATTTACGTTTGAATGCATTTGAAGTGTAGTATGTACTGTATATTATTAACTGCAAGGAATTTGCCCATGTTAAACTTTCATTTAAGCACCAAGATTGAATAACCCTGGTAAATTATAATGTCTCAATTATTGGTGGGGAAGTAGCACTCCCTTGCCCATCAGTGAAACAGCAGGGATTTTGTATACGGGATGTTGCCACACATTGGCTGCAGCAAAAGTGCATTCGTTCGTGAGGTAGACTATAAAAGTGTTTTTTTTTTGTATGTACTTTGTATGTGCGAAATGAGGTGGAGCATTTTAAATTAAATTGCCACAACTAGTAAATAACATCAGTAGTGTTTTTAAAGCATACTATTCTGAACTGTGAGTTTTGTTATGTAAATTGCAAATACTATTTTTTTTAGTTGTCAGATTGAACCAGTTTTCTCGTAGTTTTGGCTGACATGATAATTGTTGCTGTGTATGCAGCTGAATGACTGTTAAAATTATTTTTAATGTTTGGTGGTATATTTTTGTTTTGCAAGTTTTGTTCAGGTTGTTTTGTTTGTGTGTATATTACGAGTTGTTGGATTGCATCTACGATAAACAGTACAGCCTAGTCAAATTTTAGTTGCTGTTTTTATTTTATTTTTATTATTGTAATATGCTATTGAATTATGTTGTTTAAACACTCAGAAAATGCATCATCTTTCCTGAACTTGTCCATGGCAGTAGTGCAGTGCTTGTGGCGGAGATGTTCGCGACAAGCAGGATGTACATATTGTAATGGACGTACAATTCATAGCCAACATTTCCTTGCAGTTTACGGGTGTGACTTATTACGTGAATCATTGGTTATGTACAAACACACAAACAGTGCCGGTTTTCAATGTAACTACCGGTACTTTAAGTATGTTTTGATTTGTCACTGGACATACATTTTACACTTCCTTTAAATGGCGACGGCGTAGATGTCCCTTAAATTATTTATATATGCAGACACCCATTTACAGGAAGTTGTACTCTGTTTTGCCATTGTCCGGTACAGCAAGACCTCGCTTCCTCCCCAATTATTATTGTTTTCTATCGTACATGGGACAAATTGGCGGTCCTCCTATGCAACATTCGGCTGCAACTCGCCTGAGCCGGAACCATTTTGACTTGTCCGCTCCGAGGTTTGTGAAGGCGACAGAATCATGGCCCCCGTGACTTTGTTTGTTGAGGGCCGTCTGGAGAGTGGCGTGTTCCTCTGGCATGGCTGCAGTACCAACAACACACCGCCTGCTACGCAGTACGGCTTTCGCACTCGTGGCTTGACCATCATGCGATGGCGAGCATTATGTGTTGAAGTACAGGATGTGCGTTCATATATTGTACCCATTAGTCATTTTACCAGACAGTCGAAGTGAAGTACTGGGAGTATAGTGCATTATTCGGTAATTGAGAATGAATGCCTATGTTCACATTGTACATGCCTTATGAAGGGTGGCCATGAAGCCAGTTTGCCTCTCTGTGAAGAGTGTGTCGGATAAAATTATGATTAAGATGTTAAAGGAAAGAGGGAATCTGAGAACTCCAGGAAAACCCTCTTTAACGTTTTAACCAGAGACTTTTATTGGAAAGACTTCTAACCACTGGAATAATTGTGGTACAAATAATACACAATTAATATTTTTGAGAAAATTAAGTGAAAGAGGGTTTTATGGCTTGGATAGCATATCACTTTGAACAACAAAACCATTTTACAGATTATACTGCCAGTGTCGTACACAGAAATCTAGTATAACTCTGTGGCGTCCCTGTCCTCTGCCTGCCAAGCCAGCAGCCATGGATGTTAAAGCCATTACTTCTCATTGCATCAATTTTAAAGATATCAGTTTCAAACAAAAAAATAATCAACACAACTTTTTTTTAATTTGCAAAATGTTAAGTTTTATTTGTAAAATTGTATAAAAATAATACTAAACATAAAACTTGGCAAGATTCCTTAACATGCCAGTATTCTTTTAAAAATGTCACATAGAATACTTTTTCCTTGAAATGGTGTTCTTTAAAATGGATTTACTGAGAAGGGATTTCTTCAACTTGTAAACTGCGTGGCCACAGGCCTGGAGGCATCGTCCTCGAAGAACAACAGTCGGTAAGTTTGCGTCTTTCACGTGTCAAGTTTCTCGGAGCAAGTTGCCGTGCTTGATGGGACAGCGTGCAGGTGAAGCAGCTAGCAGGTCGGCCACTAGTTCAGCTTGTGATACAGCCTTGGCTCACACCGCTGCTTAAGTTCACCTTGACCTACTTCAAATCACAAACCATATTGTTGTGTCTGGAAGTAATAATGCACAATGGCAAATTGAAAGGGTTGTTTACACTGAACCCCACCAAGAACCTCCAGTACCTACATTTCAACAGCTGCCATTGATGCCATGCCAAGAAATATCTGTTGTGTAGTCTCGCACTTACTCCACTCAAACTCTTTGTTCTCAAACATATTTAGTGTGCCACTTGAACCACAGAAACCTCTGTCCCTTACCACGAGGACCTGGGCAAACCTAGAACCATCCTCAACTGCGAACACAAAATTCTGGCCTCGTCAATACTCACCTTGCCACTCAAAACGTGTTTGAACCACCCGGATTGGTTTTCAAATAATCCCCCTGCCCAACCACCGAAACAAATTCGGTGCACCCCAAATTGGGGGTCTCCTTGCAACAGCCCACGTTGTAGCGCTCTTGCTATACACCAGTCTTCCACCTCCTTCAACGGCACGCTCACCAACCAGACTTATCCTATCCGGGACAGCTACAACTGTGACAGAAAACCTCGTCTGCCAGCTACAGTGCGTTCCCTGCAATGCAGAGTACATTGGCCTCACNCAGCTACAGTGCGTTCCCTGCAATGCAGAGTACATTGGCCTCACCACTATCACTCACGAATGGCCAGAGAATAGAGCAGACACCAAACAAGCCGTAGCTGGGGTAAATGTTAATTCACAGGAGAAGCCAGTCGCTGCACATGCAGCATCCCACAACCAGATCTTTGACCCCAGAGTGGTAACGGCCCTGCCTCGTAATAATAGTGCAGGACGAAGATGCTGGGAACCGGCTCACCAATACTGTATTTACTTTAAGGGACATATTTTTTTTGTGGCTTTTTGAGATCTGAAAATAAACAGTAAGGTGTTTTAATCCCATAAGTCTTTGGATACTCCATACGAAATTCATCAGCGGAAACAACATACTCGTGAAAAAATATTTAATATTTATTTATTAGTGAAATGTAAACTATTGGCCCACAGATGTGTCTGTTTCATAGCACAACATTGTGAATAGTGGACACGGGCGAGCTCTAGCTGGCATGCTTGTAACTGTAACCTATTGTAATGCCATTTGTTACATCAAACCGTAGGAAGTGATATCTCCTAATGTTACCAGTTATCTGTAAAGAAGTTGATGTTTAGACGAGAGTGGGTAAAGGAAGTACAAATGTAGTGACTAAATCTACGAGAATAAGAATTTTTAATAAAATTGCATTTAACAAAAATTGGGATGTGAAATAAATTTACGTTGCACAATAATTCAGAAGCGAAATAAAGTTAATTACTTGAAAGATTTTCGTAGCAACAGAAAAGTTTGATTATGAACTGTCGCTGTCGGAAGACTTGTTGACTCATCTGCAG
>NQII01001323.1:0-46707 GCA_002778355.1 Clitarchus hookeri
ACTATTTTGGCTTGAATTTAGCTTTCAAATGATTATCAAATTATTTTTATTGCGATCAATTTAGTAAAATACATTTAAAAAAAACAATTTGTCTCGCTCTTTCGNTCAAATGATTATCAAATTATTTTTATTGCGATCAATTTAGTAAAATACATTAAAAAAAAACAATTTGTCTCGCTCTTTTGGCATTATTCCTTCGTTGTTAAGTAGTTTGTCTATAAGTTTATGTGTCTGATTTCCGAAACTTGCATTATTTGTGTTATGCAGTGGTTGCTGTAGACAAATAAGGATTTGCTATTAAAGATGTTGATTGTTTGTTGTGTTTTATACAGTTTCAAATGTTATCATAGTTTTATTTTCTCCATAAATGGTACAGACATAGTTTCCGATATCGTAATCACTGACACCCAATCGAACTTTTGAAATGATCATCGTTACAAATATCAGGAATTACTTGCGATTAAGCAATAAATCGGTGTATAGTGTTTTGTAGAGCTGAGATTTTACACCTGTGAAAATGTGGTCGGTAATACCATCCTCTTTCATCAGGAAAATAGTGGTGCTGATTCCTAACAAAAAAAAACAGGGTGGCAACCCCTATTCTTCCGATGAAGGGGGGTGATATTACCAACCACATTTTCACAGGTGTAAGATCTCCGTTCTTCAAACTACTATTCACAGATGTGTTGCTTAATCGCAAGTAGTTCCTTATATTTGTAACGAGAATTCTTTCAACAATTGTATTTGTGAAGGGGGAGGGGGGATATCTCCCCTATTAATCACTTTAGGGGAAAATGGTACATGCATTTTCGTTTTAAATTTTCGCCAGGAATCACCTCCTGGAGTTCTTCGGTGATTTTTAGTTACACGTTGTATATTGGACACAGTGACTTAAATGGTTAAAGAGGTCTCAGAGGAACGGAATGTACAATAAATGAACGCATCGTATGTGGCATGCAGTCGCTGTAACCTCGTTTGTTTCTCGCCTTCCCCGAGTCTTCCAGGCACAGTCGCGCGAAGTGAACGTACTCGTTCCTTGTTTCAGGTTCCCAAGGGAGCAGCAGACGTTGCCTAACCACTTCTACTTCACGGACTTCGAGCGGCACAACGCCGAGATCGCCGCCTTCCACTTGGACAGGTGAGTACCAACCAAAGTGTTTCCCAACGAGTACCAGGGGGCCGCGTTGTGTACTGGTTAGACAACTCGCCTCACACCCAGGAGAACCGGGGTTCGATTACAGGACGATGCCGCTGGTCAGCGGGCTTTCTCGGGGATCTCCCGTTTCCTCCGCCCTTGCATTCCGACGCTGCTCCATACTCACTTCACTTCACCCTCCATCGGCTCTCAAGACCTCGATTTTTAAGAGCCGCCAAAATCTCTCAACTTCTAAGGAGTACCACCGAGCGAGGCCACTGGACTCGCATTTGAATGGTCGCGGGTTCGATTCTCGGTTCCATGGTTTTTATAAATCATTCCAGAAAAACGCTTGTTTGTTTACTTACCTTACAGGCCATGGCTGATTCCTTCCCCGTTCCTGCTTCTATGAACACTTTGCTGCGTCTCTAATGACCTCTCCGTCGATGAGACGTCAAACTCTACCTACCGACCTATTTAAAGAATAACACCACTTATCTTATAGAAAAACTTGTTCGTTGGTTTGAAATAAAAAATGAACACTCGAAATATATGATCACTTGAGTTTGTAATAATTCAGAGAAGCACGCAGTAAAAATTAAGTTCTGACGAGGTGAAACGGTAGCTCTATACATCGAGTCTTATCAGGATAATCCAATGAGCGACTGGGAATTTACGGATTAAATACTACCTGTCTACCAGGACATATTTTCCTTGTCCGAGACCTAGAAGACTCAAAGAGATATGGGTGACTCTGGCATGCGCAGCAGACGCCTCGTCGCCTCTAAGTGCAAATCTCTTGAGTGTCATACAAGGTTTTCGTTGGCAACTTACCTCTACGAGACTTTCAACTAAGGTCCTATATTTATATAATATAGCAATAAAGAAAAAATTGTGCTGCACACATCTATATTGTTTTAAATATCGCGTGCTTACATGGTAACTAAAAATAATTGAAAATCAGAAAATATGTTTTGTTAACGCAAATAGAAAACTGAAAGTGGTTTATGTGTAATTTTTAGTAAGTGACGTTCGTAGGTAGGCCACTCTCAAACACTTTCATTATTATTATTTTTTTTTTGTTGAAACTGGTTTCACCATACGGTGATCTGAAGGCGGTAGCTATAAGTGACTGCACCAACTTTTGCATGGAGTGGGGCGAAAAACAAGCTGAGAGAAACTACCCTGAACCCACAACCCCCCCCCCCNTGTGTGTGTGTGTGTGTGTGTGTGAGAGAGATAGTGAGAGTGAGATAGTGAGTGAGATAGTGAGCGTGAGAGTGAGTGAGAGAGTGAGAGTAAGAGAGTGAGTGAGAGAGCGAGTGAGTAAGAGAGAGAGTGGGAGTGTGAGAGTGTGAGTGTGTGAGTGAGAATGGGAGAGAGTGAGAGAGAGAGTGTGAGAGTGTGAGTGTGTGAGTGAGAATGGAAGAGAGTGAGAGAGTGAGTGTGAGAGAGTGAGTGTGAAAGAGTGTGTGTGTGAGAGTGTGTGAGAGTGAGAGAGATTGCCTCTATGTGTACTCCCAAATATCCAAACATATTCCAAAACAAGAGCTAATCACATTTATTGACTACAATTAAATACACCGAGCCACGCATAACAAATTTCCTGTTGATTTTGCTGTCACTAAAAACGGAATTACTCAATAATATTCTTTGCCATATTTCACGCTGTAGTAAAAAATGGTCCGATTTTTATAATTTCGTAACAAAGTTGTCAGTAGATGATCATGCGTACGGTTAAGATCGCTGATTCAAAGATTTTCGTATTTTGCGTTGTAAGGTAGGTATTGATTAACAGAATGCTCATACCATAGTAGCATGTTAAATTTCTGCTTTATTGTTTGCATATTGCTGATTAAAATTTTTGTTATATGTCAGATGTAATGTAATTATCGGTAGTTTCCGAAAATTCTTATACATGCCGAAATATTTACTCAAAATTAAATTCTTTTCTGTATACAACAGCGTAAACGTTCATCGTGTAAGATAATTTACCACGTAAACAATGAAATATTTATTTCACTGTAGCACGTGAAAGCTGATTTCACTCGGGGTCAAAGACACCCGAATTAAAATGGATCGATGCCCCGCCCGATGAGCGCGTTAATTGTACTGTATCGACCGTCGGTTGACACATAGTCCACGGCCATTATCTGATCCCGAATACGAGGGCTTGCCAGATTTAATGAGACCTCTCAACCCTTGGTGGGGGGGGGGGGCACTCTGGTATTTCCGAGGACCCGCCCATTCCTCTGTTTCTCTGAGTGCGTGCTCGCGTGCGTCCTTCCACCTGCGTGGTCTGACCACGACGTTTGGCATGGAGAAAACTCATCAAGTGTGAAGTGGGTCTTGCGGCGGGGAGGCCGGACCTGTCGTGGCTCACACCCAAACTCCTCCATCACCAGGGTTACAACACACTCTTCATTAAAAAGGACAACGCAGTTTCATTAGCGCCGAAAATCATTTATACTGGATAACCGCGCATTCTTTTCTCGAGTATATATTTTAATCTTAACCCTTTCGGACCCACTTAAATGTATGGTTTCAGATCTTGCAAAATATCATTTTCTCTTATTGCACGTCTTGTAATTTAGTCAACCCAACATTAGTTTCGTTGTCACAGCCAGTATGTACGGTCACAGCAATTTTGAATTACACAATTAAGACGGCTTGAGAATCATTTACCCGCTGGTCATTGACCTACGCAGTGTGCAGTACGGGCCACAAAAAATTACCCACACGTGCGTAATGTTCACAATTGTGTAGACTGGATCTGAATGGGTTAATAATGTTGAAAAAAACATTTCAATGAAGTCGTTAGCATTTCGAGGAAACTGTTTCCGGAAGTTTAATAAATACAATGAAATAATGTTCGCATTGTCAGTTAACATAAAATATGATGACTAAAAAAGGTTCTGTGCTACAGTTGTATTGCACAAGAAACCATTTTAATACACGCTGCATCATGAAAAAAAAAGACAAAAGAATAAATTGAAAAAAAATATCGTTAAAATTATTTACATGGTTTACTAAATAACATACAGAATTTTTTATACGATTAACCAAGTGAATGACGACAAAACAGCAAAAACAAATTTCGTTGCATAAAACTTTTAATTCCAAATGAATAAGTTTCTCACGTTAAAAAAAAAAACGCAAATTTTTGACCACCACGTAATATTCGGCCGGACGCTAAAGTGCTTAAAGAAGAGGACATATGCTTAATTTGGCGGACGTCTGCTAACCATGGACATGACTCACTTCATGAATGATGAATAGTTTGGAATCCTTGGTCCATATCCATAAAATATAAAACTTAATAATAAGTAACTTATTTTCTTCATTTAAGTCAGTTTTTCGGAATTCCAGCTCCTTTTTCTCAGCATTCTCTCAATAAAAGTATACCCCCAATTTGAAGGTCTATAATATCAAAACCAAACAACCTACAACCTTGATTGACCAATAAAACGAACCGTGGAACTGTGGAGTTTGTTTACCATACATTCATAAATGTTCAATGTGACCACCACGAGCGGCCCGAACATCATCTACGCGATAATCAAACTCGTTCCACACTCTTGTCATCATGTCCGGTGTTACGGTTTGGATGGCGTCCGTAATTCTCGTTTTGAGGTCGTCAATGTTTGTCGGAAATGGTGGATGAAACATTGATCCTTTATGTACCCCCATACAAAAAAATCGCACGGGGTAAGATCCGGGATTCTTGGGGGCCAGTGATGAAGAGCCTGGTCACCTGCTGCTCCTCGACCAATCCAGCGTTGCGGCAACGTCTCATTCAGGTATCCGCGAACAGCTAGGTGCCAATGGGGTGGCGCACAATGAAGGAAACATCTGACCGTACCCTTAACATTAAGGTGTCGAATGCGAGCTCGCTACCCCCTCACCACCTCAAACCGAGAGTTACGCATGACAATATTGCAGAATATCTAATGCACTGACGCAGTTGTAGAAGGAATAGTGGTTGTAAAACTGATGTTCTTAGGGGAAACATCCTTACCTTCATTATAAGCAGCAGGGGGTTATACCAGCAATCATAACAAATTTTACACAGTATAGTAGAGCTACAACGCACGTACATTTTTTTTATACTCATGATAAGCATTTGAAAGAAAGTTCGCCACTGCATATCATTTGTAATAAAAGGATTCAACAGACTAAAGTGCCTAGTCCTACGAAGCTAGTGGTGAGAATTGATAGTTCCAGTGTAAATCGGAATCACATTACGAAGGGCGTCTGCGTCCTTTTTAGTGGTGTATTGGAGAATTCCATTCCGATTCTAAACACTCTGTAAGTTGAGAACGCTGCTGATAGTCGAAATCTCAACACATGTATTAAAGATTACCATGTATTAATCCATACATGTAAAACTTATAAGGGGCCGCCGTGCTGTAGCTGCTAGAGCGCTCCCCCCCCCGTCAAGGTGAATCGGGGTTCGATTCCCGGCGAGGTCGCTCCGGACTTTCGCACGTGGGAATCGTGTGGCGTGTTTTCTTGGAGATCTCCCGTTTACCCCGCCTTTGCATTCCTTCACTGTTCTATACTCTCGTCACTTCGCCCTCATCGGTTAAGAGCCTCGTTGCTAAGAACCGCCAAAATCTCTCCACTTAAAACCTATAGACAGTAAGGTCTTAATGTAATCTGGAGTTAAAAACAATATTACTTATGTCTTTAAACCCATGGTTATTAATTCTTCTAGTTCACTTGGTTTACTGAATGCCACAAACAACTTAATTCTTTCGGAACGTACTCCTTATAAACTACAGTCCTATAGATGGATTGGAATCCCTCTTGTTAAACCAGAAGTCGTGCTCTTCTTCATGTGCTGAACTTGTCACACCCACCTCACTTCGTAAGTTTAATAGAAATAATTGTTAAAAGTCGACAGGTTTTTAAAAATTCCATTTATCCATTTCCTGTTATCGATATTTTCGAATTGCGCTAGCAATCACATAAAGCAGTTATATTAAAAAGCAAATCTTAAAAAAAAAAACTACGGCAATTTTCTGGTACGGTAGGTCCATAAAATACGCATTATTTTGACTTATATGCGATTAACTGTTGCCAATAAACGCTTTATGTAACAGTCTAGCCTGAGGAGGTGTAAAAATGGCATATATTATTTAAAAAACGTATCATATAGGCCTATGTCAGAAGTCATTTCAGCCCATGACTTATCTGAGATTTGAATGAGGAGATTCTCGACGCGAAGGTAATGACTAAGCGACCTCGGCAGCATAGGTCGTTCACCCCTAATTCAACTTAGAACTTTGAACTTTAAGTTTTACTTTCATACACATGGTTGCATGATCTTGTTCCTAGCTTGTAAGTATTTCCAACCAAATGGAAATGTTAAAAACAATTCTAAAGGTTTTCCTTTTATTTACAAAATTTAACAAATAATCTTTTAAAAATGGTTATAAGTGTATATTTAAAATTAACTTTTGTATTTTAATTATCGGTACGCACAGTAAAAAAAATTTTGTAGACCGAACGGAAAATATCTAGCAATAATACAAATGCTAGTAGTTGTACAAAAAGTTTTTCGTAAACCTGTTACAGTTATGGGCAGCATTCATTTTCTCTTGTATGTACAAAATTACCTCTTTTATTGTACATGGGACCAACGTACTCCTTGTAATTAAGTGTAAAACTAATTACAGTTCCGCTGCGATCTCATTAAAAACTTGCTGTTCTCGTTCGAAAGCAAAATGCAGCATATTACCACGAGATTAAATTATTGAAAGTATGTTTAGCCTATTCAAATAGAACCCTGTGTATAAATGAATCTGCGGCGTAGTGGTTAGCGTACCTGCTTCTAATGTAGAGTTTCCGGGTTTGATCCTCGGCATCTCTCTGGGATTTTTCAAAGTCGTAGTTTGATTGGGATATGCCTAACTGGGCCACATAAAATGTGTTCCGTGCAATCCTGCTGACCTATAATTTTTATACCATAAAATCTACTTTGTATCATTAAAAGATAAATTACCTTGTAGAAGTCCATATAGTAGCTTGTGGTTTTGCGTGAAAATAATTGTAGAATTACTACGCAAATTGTATTCGTTGGTAGTTCACAGTATTTTTTTTTGTTACAAATACTGAATATATCCGGCAGACTTTTCAAGCAATTAGTTGGAAGTTTACAGAGATTTTTTTGTAGTGTTACCTAAACAATTTTTTGCAACTAGTTTAGAAAAATTATTTTTTGTTGAAGTACATTTTTTTTGGGTGTGTGCAATACCTTTCTTAGCGTCATGGTAAGTGAACTACGTTTATGACACCTAAGCCTAAGGATCTACATTCGCACGCTTCTTAAATGGCACGTCTACATTTGTACTGGAACTGCGTAAGTTAATAGTTTCACTGTGCAAACCATTTATGCAAAGATTCCATACACCTGGTCGATAATATGCCACGCCTTGTCTAACTCAGAACTTCCTAGAGTAATCGCATATCTACAGCTGTGTCTGAACACGTGTCTACCAGCTGTTTTGTAAAATCTTGTTAGAATTTTCTTTTCCACGTGAAACGAGTAAAACATATCCGATCTTACAGCTAATATTGAACGTTTTATTTTCCGCGATATCCTCCTCCCCAACGATCGTATAGTGTCAAGGGTGCAGATCTGCGTCGTCGGAATTTATTTTGTCTCTTTAGTTTTAAAGGCTAGAAGGCTCTCATTGAATGTGTTCCATGCATCAACTGGCAAGAAATAACGAATTATTAAAATGCTAGTTATTCGTTTACATAGGTAGGTAAATATATGGGGCTTAATGTCTCGTCGAAAATGAGGTCATTACAGACGGAGCAAGCTGCTCAGAGAAGCAGGGACAGGTAGGCAATCGACCTTAGCCTGTAGTGAAGAACCATCCCAGCATTCGCCCATAGTGATCTCGGGAAACCATGGAAAACCGAGATCAAGATGGCCGCACCTGGATTCGAACCCACGCCCTCCCGATTGCGAGTCCTAAGTTCAACACCTGAGCCACCTCGCTCGGTATACAGTTATAAATGGCTTCAAAAGAGATAGATTTTGTTGTACAAAAAATGTTTGTTTTAATCGTAAGTCCACGAAATTAAATTGGCGTTAGATTCACTCGCGCAATTAATCTATCATTTATTTACTTGGTACGAGTCCGACATCAGCCTTACTAAATTTCTCAGCGCCGAGCCCGTAGTCACATGGTTCGGGGCCCAGTATGACGAGATGTCTCATAGTTTTTAAACTCTGGGCATACCGTGTGACGTAGAACTAAATCATTGACTTTTTAGAGCTTTGCGACTTGATGTCCCTACATACACCCCCTTCCCCCTCACACACACTCACACACACACACACACACACACACATATATATATATATATACTATTAACGGTACAATGGTACTCTTGGCAGCCCTCTCATTTGGAATAGCAGTCAATAAATATATTTTATTTTAGCCTTAGACGTTAACTTCCGAGTGCGGTGGAATATGCAGACTGTGTTTATTACTTGCGTGGCAATATTTATTTTAAAAGGTGGTCGAAGGATAAAAAATGGCTGAAAGGAAAAAGTAACTAGGGTCTGAAAAGTGCTCACTTCACCGTGGACAGCTTATAATATCATTGTCGCCTACCGGTAAATATACTGGCGTCACAATGTTTGTAATATGATTATGAGGGACGCGGCCTGTGTCTTAACAATGCTGCCCCTGTCACAACCAAATGCTGTAATTCGAGGAGTCGCGGAATTTCATCCCTGCGAGAAAGATATAATGTTGAATTGACATATTCTCGCGCCTTTGATTTTGCGTCAAATCGTTAATGTTGCAAAGAGCTTCTAATGACTACATTGGAAAGCTTTCAAGCTGCATTATTTTTAATCGCGCTAAATGTAGCTGGCGAATGCGAGGTGTTAGGAGATTTCCCAACACTCTCTTTCCACTGCACAATCGCTCTCCGTTTCCATCAACGATCGATGGTCTGAATATAAAGCGCTGTGACGGCATCGTACATTTTTGTCGCACTTATGATGCGCGCACAATTCGTGCAATTACCGCGCGTAAATTGGTCAAATAGTAGCTCGTTCGAATCGTTACCGCACGTGAATTATTCATGATGTCTGAATCATTTATTTTATACTTTAAACAAAAGCACGACTAGCACGCGACATAAACTACACAACTCCGAGTTTACATTCCTCTATCGACTATATTCTAATGAAACCTACGCACAAATTTTTAAACTATTTTGTTAAAAATTTTCTAAAAGTGTTAATATTCTAATCAACGCCTTGCTTTGACTGCGCAATTTAGAAAAATAATAGGAAATTATATCACATTTAAATTAAATGATATTATTTATTTTAGAGATGAAAGCTTATGTGTATATTACGATCTTATAAATACATAAAACTTGACACTAAGTAACCGTCGTAATAAAACACTAAAAAACTGTTTTAAATCACTAGAAAAACTAATATGAACGAATTTTGATGACAGTATGTTTTACACCTCGTAAAATCCTATGCTTGTAATATATACATTAAATACTGCTGTTCCTAATGTTTAAACTCAAGAAGAACAATTACGTTTTCTGAGGTTTTTCAGTAGCTTTAAAAGTGGAGTTTTGTGTTGTAAAAATAGACTAGAGGAAGTAATTTTCTTGCTAATGGATACATGATTATAAACATCGAAAAATTTTCCTATGAAAATTTAAACACGCGAAAGAATATCTTAAGCGTAACATGCTCCTTATTTGTACAAAAACTAAATCATATTTTTTTGTTGAATCACGTGTTTGTCTTCCAGTTCTGTCAAGTAATAAAATTAACTTGACCATCTTGTTTTCTCACCGTTTATTTGGCTTATTGCAAAAGTTTCCATATATTACGAAGAAGTAATATATTTTGGTATATGTTGGAATTTTTATTTTTAGGGAAGTTCACAATATTCGAGACTATTATATTGTATATTCGCGGTTTCTTTGCACTTTTTGAATCAAAACTTGTTAAAAAATCACCAGTATAACGGCTTAGTTGTTTCCTAAATACTATGTTTTGTATCACAAGCATTTTATGCGTGTGTTAACATAAAACTATCATATTTTTTGTTAAATTGACCTTTGATGTATCTTCTATGTATAATTATAATATTTCAATTACAATTAATGTGAATAAATCAGAAAGAAAATAGGAGTGTTGGCAGTGCCCAGTAAGAAATAGTTCTTATGCAAAATATTATTACACTAAGTGCGCACGAATGTGGTGCGTTGTCCCTTTGGTGTAATTTACTAGACTCAGTTAAGCTTTGTTTGCAAGAGGTGGAAGAATATCCCGGACATATAACTTAAGCAGGGCTGCAGAAAAGTTGGAAGTAACCGTTAATGAACCATAGTAATAGTTAAGTCATGTTTTCGNTATAACTTAAGCAGGGCTGCAGAAAAGTTGGAAGTAACCGTTAATGAACCATAGTAATAGTTAAGTCATGTTTTCGTAATATCTTTTAGATATGTAAAGTAGTTAAATACATTGGTTTGAGTATCATGTAACATAGTGTTTTGCTCTGACTGGTACGAATTAAAGATCACGATTATTTGTATTTTAAGATTGCAAATTAAATCAGAGGTGTAACAGGTACAAAAGGCTATGCAGTGCAATTTTGTGAAATATTTTTCATTAACTCAAAAAGAAAATTAAGTAATGCTGTACGTATCAAATTAATTGATGTAGGAAATTTTCCATTTAAGAGTTAACTAATTACGTTTTATTTATAAAACCTGATTAATGTCGTTCTAATGAATTTGACCTTTGTTTTAATAGTCGTCTTTGTTCCTTCACACTCGTGAGAAAATATTTTTAGCTTAACGTATATCATAATATGTAGGATAACTTCGTTAGAAATAAGACATCTATGTGAATGGGTAGCGAATAGTTAGTAAATTATCAACTTTAATTTTGGCATTTTTTTCCGAACGTGCATATAACGTAGGTTACTAGTACGTTTATACGCCGTTAAGAGGAAGATAAGGAGCCGTATTTCACCCCAATCGGATATTCTGTGATGATATAAGCACGTGGCGATATCTGCGTCGTATCAGTCCTGGTAAGGAACTGCTGTTATTCCGGGCGGGTCAAGAAAANATATAAGCACGTGGCGATATCTGCGTCGTATCAGTCCTGGTAAGGAACTGCTGTTATTCCGGGCGGGTCAAGAAAGCCGGTGTTACCTGATCGGGCCCCACGCGACCTGACTCTCACACAAGGAGGCGAGATGTAAGTCTCGGGGTTGAAATGTTACCACTATTCCTGCAAGCAAGAGTTACAGAGGGGGGTGGGAATAAAGGCCGCAGGGCGAGGGCAGGCGAGATGCCTAATGCTCTAGAGATGTNGCAAGAGTTACAGAGGGGGGTGGGAATAAAGGCCGCAGGGCGAGGGCAGGCGAGATGCCTAATGCTCTAGAGATGTTCCTCCATTAGCCGGCCATCGATAAAAGAAATCTACAACGATTGGTCCTCAGCGGGATAACCCCTCTCGCAGCCGTATCTCCGTCGGCGTCTTCGTCCCGCCACTAATGCTGACCGCTGATTCGCCCGGCCACAAATAAGGATGTCGTGGTTTGCCGGGCGAACGGCGTGGGCGGAGGGCGGGAGAGGAAGTTTCCCGAGCCANTTCGTCCCGCCACTAATGCTGACCGCTGATTCGCCCGGCCACAAATAAGGATGTCGTGGTTTGCCGGGCGAACGGCGTGGGCGGAGGGCGGGAGAGGAAGTTTCCCGAGCCAGCCCTTCCTCCCAGGATGCGGACGGCGAAAGTATCTGATCACCACTTTTCTTTCCATTCCCTCGGGAGGCGGGGAGGAAGGGGGATCCAACGTTGTGCGCCGCGTGAGAGAGTGTTTGGAGTGGCCACTTTTCACCGCTTCCCGGATGGAGGAATGCGAGGAAATTCTTTTATTCCGTGTAAATAACGAGTGGAAATCGATATCTGGCCCCTCCGGCGGAATCGCTCTTTATAACCTACACCTTAAAAGAAAGCAGGCTTTTTTTTTCCCAAATATTTCCTGTCTACAACTTCGGTGACCTGTTGATGCCGTCAAAAATATTTTACTACCCTCCAAACTAGAATCAGCGAGAATTGAGCCAAAAATGCGGAAACAGTGAAAATTGCGCAACTGCAGTGCCAGAGAAGGANGGAAATCGATATCTGGCCCCTCCGGCGGAATCGCTCTTTATAACCTACACCTTAAAAGAAAGCAGGCTTTTTTTTTTCCCCCAAACATTTCCTGTCTACAACTTCGGTGACCTGTTGATGCCGTCAAAAATATTTTACTACCCTCCAAACTAGAATCAGCGAGAATTGAGCCAAAAATGCGGAAACAGTGAAAATTGAGCAACTGCAGTGCCAGAGAAGTAATTAATACGGTGGCCGAATTTCACTGCTTTATTTGTGATTCCCACTCAATATCAAGAATTCCACTTAAATAAAGCACTTGTTCCCAGTTAATTTTCTTGATTCGCCGATCAGCACTAGATGATCATCAACTGACTTTCAGCGAATGTTATTTCACTGATTGGTATCACTAATTATGATTTAGATTGAAGAAAATTGTTTTAATTTCATGATGTAATTTTACTTATTTATTTCTACTGTGCGTTCGATTCCCGGTGGGGTTGCTCCCCGGATTTTCGCACGTGGTTTTCTCGGGGATCTGCCTTTTACTCCGCCCTTGCATTCCAGCACTGCTTTATACTCACCTCGCTTCACCCTCATCGGCTCTTTAGACCTCTCATGTTCTGAGCCGCCTAAATCTCCCCACTCCTCTATTGCGTAATGTAATGCAGTGGAATTCACCTACGCAGCTTCGATTTTCACTACCGTAAACGAGGGTAACTATGTGAGCCACCACCTTTTTATTTATATTACAATTTTCCCCTATTCAAATTAGATGTTTTGAATACTCAATGGTGCCAAGTTGACCACTGAACATTGAAAACAAGTCATGCGAAATGGAAATAAATTATTGTAGTGAAACATTTAGTGTCACAAAGTCACCTCACTGTGACGAAGTGACCCTTTACGTACGGTACATATTAAATTCATCAGCAAAATAAAGAAATGTTCCTACCCGGGAATGGCGTTAATATTCTCTTTACAGACAAGAGTGATTTCTCGCGGGTATTCAGATTCAGTATTTTCAGATAATTATGTCGATGCACCAGCCAACTGGGAAGGAAAATTAAGCCATCGTAATTTAAAAAAAAACATGGACTCACAGTATTTTAAACGTCCTCCTGATGCACTATGCTAAGAACTTGATAGCCNATTAAGCCATCGTAATTTAAAAAAAAACATGGACTCACAGTATTTTAAACGTCCTCCTGATGCACTATGCTAAGAAATTGATAGTCNAAGAACTTGATAGCCATCACTACAATCTACGTCCGTACGAGATGCACGCTCTGAGCGAAAATGCTACACCTCGACTGCTGGCCGCAGAACATGCAACTAAATTAATTAAGCGCTCATGCATGCGTGAACTCGCTTCTCTCTTCGTACGCATTGGCCAGCTGTCGGCGTTAGGGCTTGGCTGCAACCTTTTTGTGGAAATTCTTCGTTTTCGTGTTATAATTTCAGTTTCAGAGGTATAATTGGAAATGTCTGATTATAGAAAATGTTCAATTTACTAGTTGTTTAACACTTTCGTATCTAATTTTCGCTGTGTGTTATTTCCTGCTTGCAAATAAAGTAGAAACTTATTGATAAAATGTAAATATGTTCGTGAAATTTTACAACAGCAGATTAAATACAATTATATTTACGAATAAAAATGTTAAACAACTTGTAGAACGTAAATTTTGCATAATCGCACATTGTCAGTAATTACTGCGAATTTGAAATTATCGCGCGAAAACGAAGAAATTCTGCAAAATACGCGAAACTGAGCCGTACGCGCTCCATTCTTTTGCTCGCCACGGGAAGACGATACTGACCGACTTGAACACGCGTCTTACAAAGGAAAATATAGTACTTCGTGTTTTCTCCGACTCTCTGGCAAGTCCCAAACAGGGGAAAGGCAGAGAAGTGTACACATGCCAAGGCGGATCCCAACGGAATATGCAACGAGGAGAAAGAATGTATAGGCAGTTCACGGTAAAGACAGCACTTTCGAAACCAACCTTTGAAAAAATTCACTGCCCCTACCTGCACGTGTATTTCAACGGGCACGCTGACTGGCAAGCGCCCAGTAAAGTTGGCAACGACAGAGGGAAAGTAGTTCCACATCTTAACGTCCCAATTGAAAATGTTGGATAAACATTACTGAAAACTGAAATTCTTTTCTTTTTATTTGTGTGTTTTAATGCATACATATGTAAGAATGAGCGAATTTGTGAAATATTTACTTTTGTAATGACTTGACCGACGCACGAATAAAGTGGCGAGGCCCACGGCAATGCTAATTTTACATATGGTGGAAGAATACACAATGTTCATACAAGCAGATCTTAAGCAGGGCTTTCGAAAGCACTTATTTGATCGTGAACAGCCTACAACTTTACATAATACGCTGAGAATTGAACACAAAGAGAGACGCCCCTGTGCGCCAGATTGGCTCGCAATTTTTGATAAGGGCCCCAACATGGAATTTAGAGCAAATCTTCGGCGACAGGGAGGTTGCAGACGTGTTGAAGGCGACGTTGCGTTACATTTACGTAATTAAATCCATTATTAAAATACACGTCAGTGTCCAAATTAAAATCATACGTAAACGTACAAAAAATTCAGAGCTGAATTTTACTTTTTGTAAGTTAGTTTAAGAGCCATATGCATAGTAGTATAAAGCCTCTTTAAAGTGTTACTTGAACTTAAATACTTATTGAACATTTTTTCTAACAAAACATGTTCTCTGACTTTAACTATCCATATGTTGTTTAAAATTGTGGCATTTTAAGTGAAAGCCGTACTTTGTTTGAAATACAGATCGATTATGAATATGGCAATAAGACTAATACTAATATACACAATTATCAATCGAATAGAAGACATAACACGGCTTATTACTTAACATTATTAGTAAGGGCAAGAGACAAACTTGAAAATTTGGAATTAAAATTAGTTATATAAAAAATGTCAGACATTACGCAAAATAGAACAACAAATTCGTGAATAGTTATAGTCTGGTTTGATACCAGCCTAATACGAACATAAGGAAATTAGTGGGTGCCATGCTATGAGCTAATAAAAATGTATTGCCTGTTGGAGTTTATCTATTGTTAGAGCCCGCAAAATGTTCATAAATTGCGGATATCAAATCAGGTTAACAACACCTTTCACGAATTCGTTGCTTCACCATACGTAGTTCCTGACATTTTACAAATAACTACCCTTAATACCTTAACGTACACATTAATTTTTCCATTCAGTTGTAGCAAAATAACAATTTTTGGTGTGAGAAGTACTTGAAATTTCCTTACAATAACGGACATTTTGTAACCAATGGAACGGTTTCAGTAGATCCGTTACGCAAGAAACGACCAATTATAAAACAGTGTGTCAACATTACCGAATAGCATCGCCCAGGAAAAGGCAATTACCGTATTGGTACTATTATTTCTGGATCTGTACAGCACCGACAATGATTTCACTTATTACACAACATGTTGAACATGAACGAGTATACTCAGGATAATATGTTAAGGGACTAATTCGCAATTTTTGAATGTGTCTCTTCCCTTTAATACTCACGTTAGGTAATAGGCCGTATTGTGTTTTCCACCCCATCATCCATAATAATCCTCTCAGAAAGTTTGTACATGTAGTTAAGGGTAACCCTTTACACCGATGTGAAATTTACTCACAAATTCTTAGGTAATCTCTTAAAGCAGCTAAACGGGTGACCGTTAACCTGTTTACAAAATTATTACTATAATATGGAAAGTGAGCAGGACAGTAATGTATTTCGCTGTCATTCTGGACCTCTCTGCACTGCTGAAATATGTGAAATTTCGTAGCGGGGCCCACGCCGCACACGCACTTAGCGATGAACACACTATTTGGAGCTTGTAGTTTGCCCCAACTGTTACGACACTGCTGATCATGCCTATTACACGCTTCGTCTGTAACGTTGCTGGAACTGCGATAATGTATGCGGAATCATCCTGCCGTCTCCAATCGACACTATAAAAATTAAAAAAATTACACCTCATCATAAGGAGGGAAATATTGAGCTAACGTAAAAGCAAAATAATAATTCCCGATTATAAGGGAAATTTAGCGCGTAAATGTAAGGGAAATAATATTTTTGTAAAGTAATATTTTCTACCGAGTTAGAAGAAAAATGAACTGTAATAGAGGAAACCATTACGATATTTTCATAACACGTTGCCATTGTCACCACAATTGAAAATAAAAATTTACGTTCTTCACACTAGAAGAGATAATCAGTTATAAAGAATTTATTTCACCTCCACAAATTTTGTGAGGGAGTTTTGCTTATTAGTGTTGTTAACCTTTTTATTTGCAGGTATAACGGAGCACTACATCTCAGTGCTGCAAAAATATTGTAATCTGTATTGTAAAGATACGTGGGATTTGATACTTTTCAACATTATTAAGTTATATCGTAGCATAATAAAGCCTAGAGTAAAATTTATTTTTTAATTATTACATTTTAACACAATTTTGTACTCCCGGACCAAAAATTTAAAATTTTTGTATGTGTAACTTACGAACCTGCAGTTGGGCTACTTTGCTTAACCTGAGGAATGAGTTTCATCTCTGTGTATCAGACAGCGCTCACGAAGTGAACGGAAAGGTTCGTTACACGTCGCAGGGTAATTTTCCGATATCTTACTTAAGTGTACGGTGATTCTGCCTGTAGCGTAAAAAAAAAGCCTTCCGTACAATGTCCGTGAAAATTATCTTACTCAGCAAGACAAAATTACCAATATTTTTTCTACAGCGTAAAGCCGAATCTTTAGTTTCAGTGAGTAAAATTATATTCGCTAAGAAGATAGTATTGTTTGTTAAAAGTAGTTTTGAAAACAGCACATGAAAAATCCTTTCCCCTTAACTACGTGAACTGTTATGCAAAATGTATCTGGATTATTTACGGCAGTGAATATATCAAAATATGAAATATATACGTCTTATTTAAATTGTACGGAATCATGCGGTCACCAGAAAAAACATGTATATATGCACACATTTGAGAGACCACTCTTGTGATATAGTGTGCGGTGTTTCTGTCTCGCACCCTGGGAATGTGTGTTCGATTCCCGGCCCCTGCAGTTTTCAAAGTGACTGGTGGTTCTGGCTAACCTCCACATTGTACGAAAGCAGTGGGGAAACCGCTGCATAATTACACTACCGAGTCACCTCTCGCACGAGACCGTTCCCGTCGTAGAGGGACCATGGGTAGAGCGCACGTGCGAGCTGCGTGGTAGCCACTCTTCCGTGTTCCAACATCGGACTGCTTTTCTGCCGACAGCACTATCGAAAATGGCGTGGCCAGGATTTGAGGTTAGAAAACTGTTCGTCATTCAGTGGTTTATATATACTATATTCAAGTTAACCAAATGATTTTGTTCATGTGAAAGGGCGAGTCTGTCGAAAAGTCAAATGTAAACAAACACGCTCGTAACTGTTGACCACGTGACTCGGGACAGTTGTGCTGGCGATGGTTGATTCAATGTTGCGGACGTGCCCATGAGACGCAACTTTAGTCTATGGTTTCCATCACCCCGCCGAGTTTTCCCCCAGTCTTTGGTCTGTCCACTCGTTAATCACACGTTAGAAGAAGAATTGGTGATTGGTGAACATAATTAAATGTTCAATGTTTCCAACAATTCCACGTTTTCGTGTGACCTGCACTTGGATAGAGTTTATTAGGTGCAGGGGAGGGTATATACAATTTGGAAATAGTCTTCAGCGTGATGGTATGACATATTAAAAAGAAATATTTTCTATCGCTTTTGTTAGATAAAGTGTATAGGTGCATGCATAGTTTAATTTTCGAAGCACACATTGCGTATGTAGAGGAGCTATATATCACGTTTCTGTGATGAGGTTTTGATAAACGTGATTGACCGTATGTTTGGATAGTAAGAAAACTTTTCCGAGTCTCGAGCAAAACTAACTGAACTACATAATATCCAGTAACAGTTATTCATACTTAAATGGCTAATTTTCATTCTTTATCATATTTTTTTGATTAATATTTGGTTAAAGAATACCGTGACAAAATTATATTCGCTTAGCTGATATACTAAATATTTTATTTCGTAGATGAAGATTGAAATTTGGGCGACCGCCTAATTAACCGATATCTGTTTATAGCGGTTCATCTCTTAATTACTTGTGGGAGCAAGAATTTAGTCCAACATTTGCACTTTACACATTCTTTTGACAGCTGGTATGGTGACTTTGTTCTGAGCACTGCCTTTTGTAACGCAAAATTTTCCCTATTCCCCCATATTATTACTTACAAATTCTGTTGGCTGTGGTGTTTCAACAGTGATCACAGGGGTAAAAGCCCGATACAGGGTACTATTTTATTCTGACCTTATTCTGAAGTGTTAATTTAGTGAGAATTTATTTTTTTTTGGTGACGCGGAGGCAAATTACTTATTAAATTTAGATACAACTACATTAGAAAAATTAACTTGGAATAATTTTTTACCTAGGGACTTTAACGTGGAACTTACAGATCCGAAGGGAACACTATGAGCCATGGGTCGTATATGTATACATATATTAAAAATAAATAATTTTTTTCCCACAACCCATATAGGCGTTTAAAGAGTACTGATAGTTATTTAAGACTGCGGGTAGACATATCCGGTTTTGTGAATGATTTTTACATTTAACTGTTTCTAATTTCCGTAAAACAACGTTACCCCAGTTTTTTGTCAGTTTATGCGCGTGTTGTGTTTTCCAGGACAGATCTACAATTTTATTAAATGGTAGTGTCGAGGCTGTCGTATTTACTGCATGGGTATTACTTATTCCAATCATTTCATTCACGAAAGAAAGAATTGGATTAGGAAATATCTTTGTTGTTATCCTGGTGTTGTGAGGATAGACTGCATAATCCTCAAGGAAGGAAGAAGTTAGATCTGTGTGTGGGTAGATATGTCTCTGATGGCACGTCTCTGAGGGGCGAATCATCGCGGACAGACCGGCTCGACAAGAGTGTGAGCGGAGCTTCGTTACGTCAGAAGCACCACTTCCCTCCGCTCGATGGGATGTCATTAGCCAAGTTTCGCTCATCCTGCCGAGGGTTTTGTTACAGCGGGGCAGCAGTTTTCGGCTCTCTTTCCGAGCTTGATCTCCTCTTCTCCCCCTCCCCCCCCACCACTGGGTCGTCCGTAAAATCTCACTAGAACCTCCGGCGCGCGGAGTTCCTATTTGCACAGCGCCCACATCCGCCCTATCTGACCAGGCCTTCCCCTTAATTTCACCACTTTCCCACATGATCCATCAAACTTTTTTTCCCCCTCGAAGGAGCAAACTTTGTTTTATGTTGGGTCCTTTCCTCCTTGCATTTCTGCCTTTGCCCAGACCTCTCCGTTTTATTTCTCTTCCTTCNCCCCCCCACCACCTTTTCTCTTCAGTATTTATTCTACTGCTTGGTGCTACACAGTGCTATAACGTATGCGATCATTTCTTCGTCAGCTAATTCATCTCCTGCTGTACGTTGGCAATTCTTGCAATCAGAGCTGAGAATTGTATTTTTCATTCCTTTATATAAAACTCATTAGATACAGATTGTTCACAAATAATTAAACACTTGAAATCGGCTTCGTAAAAATTATGCTTGTATCACAAATGTGTGTATTTACTTAAGATGTTATAGAACACTGGGCAAAAGATTTTGTTGAATAAAACAAAGTTTGTTTGACGCAACCAAATTAATTGTTTGTACAGGGACAGTTAAATATTTTGTTGCTGAAAACTAATTATCTTGTGGTTCTTATTTGGTTGCCCCAAAACTTGTAATATTTGGTATGTGCAACTAAATATTCTCATAGCATTGCTTACACTATACAGTTACGGTTATTATTACATAAGTGAAAGCTCGAACGAGTTTGGACACCGGAACTTTGTCGCGCGAACACTGCGCATTATCGGCCTCGGATAAAGTGACTAATGTTGAAATATGAGTGTTTTTAAACACATACATTTTCTAATGCAGGGTTTGTACTTAAATAAATATTTTCAAGTTTTACTGCTTTACATTTTTGTTTCTTGTTGAACTTGGTACGTTTCGGTTTTCATTCAATTATTAAGCATCAGTAAATACAGTGATACGTACTGTTACTTTCCTAATTGTCACAAAAACAAAAAACTCTCAAACTCTATTTTCAAACGAAGGAAATCAAATGAACCGATTGCCCTACAGTCAATCAAATAAGTGCCAGTTCTGGACCAAGCTGATTCTATTTCCGCCACAAATGCTATGATAATAAACCTACCAGACTGTTGCAGCTAACCAAATGCTTATCGACTACAAACAAAATATTAATTTGTCACTGCCTTCATATTTTTAATGTAAACGGTAACCAAATTGATTAGTTGAAAGAACTTGTAAAATATTTGTGTGGACTTAATACATGTCGGAACAAATATATAAGTGTTCAGTTCAACAATTAAGTTTTTATTGATATGTTTGGTTCAAGGGAACTTTTATAAATGTTCGGGAAAACGCAGGTTAGTTATGTGAACAAAATATTGTTCAGTGTAATCAAATACTTTTTAAGTAAATTTGTTAGGTAACGTGCAACTATTTCTTTCTCTCAGTGTAAGTTCGCGACGTATTTGTAGAAGTCATTGTACGATTTAAAGTATTATTAAAAGTATAGTGTTTATTATAAGTGTACTGTTTAATATTGTCGTACAATAAAATGTGATTTCCTGTTAAAATGTAATTTCTTTGCGCTTGAAAATAGTTTCGTTGCAAATCATCAGATTCACGACATCTAAGTTTTTGTACGTGCCGTAACAATACACAGCACGCATCAGCAGAACTTGAGTAAACTTGAGCAAACTATGTTTCTATTTTCAACAGTATTTCAGAGGTTAAGAAGTTAATTTTCTGTATTTATTTTGATGCTAAGTAAAAACGTTCCTGGCCTTGACCCAAATTTTCGAATTTCTGAGCTTCCTTTTTGATTAACGGCTCCATACCGAAGTTATATATTTTTACACAGATTCACATTGTTTTAGCGGACACTACGGTTGTATAAGCGATAAATTGAGAAAAAACTCGGAAAAATATATTGTATTATTGCTAGACTCATGCATGAATGGTTGATCCTCTGATATTTGCAAGTTAAAGGCGAAATATATTTCCTGATCTTGTAGAAAATTTTACGTTTTATCGAATTAAAATATTATTACTACTATATCGGAAACAAGTAAAGTTTTTTAAACACAGCAATTAGGTACCGGCTCATTTACTGTATCAGTTGAATTGCCTTTTTTTTTCGAATTTGAAACCGGCGACTGGAAATTTTCTTGCTAGCATAAAGTCAAAGACTTTTTAATAATACACTTTTTAAAAAAAATTCTGTAAGCAATCACAATTATGCATAATAAAGTTACAAATGGCTGTATGTGCACATGCGTTTCCCTAAACTCTTGCTCGACGTCATAGAAAAAAAAAATCAAAGTATTTGTTTGTGATAGTTCTGTCCGCACTTATTTCCCCGCCGCTCCTTTTAACAGGTCTCCAGAGTTTACATATGGATCTCATTATAATCAGTTGTTCCTATTAAAATTAAAAAAAAAAAATGGAATATTTCAATGCAAATCTTTTTTCAGGACTGAAACGAAAGTCAATAGTTCGTCGTCAATATATAAATTCGGTTATTGAAACATAAATGTAGTCGTAGAAGATTTTCAAAGTTAGCAAAAATCGCTGTAAGTAGCCCTCTGTTTACGATATTTAATCTCCTGTAACACTACACCGATATTGCGGTATCTTTTCTGGATATATTTCTGTATTTAGAGCGCTACAGTCATCGCTTGGAATTCTCAGGAGAAACAATTCCATCGCCGTCGCGTCCTTCTTTACGGCCGCACGTGACCTTGAGGCGTTTCCAATTTTTTTACCAGAGGCACTCTTTAAGGGTCGTATACAACGGAACAGGTTTGACGCATTCAAGGCACACAAGCAGTGGAGCGATTGGGGCGACACTAACATCTGTGTCTAGATCGCCCTGTCGTTCCTACACGCAAGGCGTGCAGAATTTCCGTGTTTCGCTTTATACTATGCAAATCATATCTGTAATATATCCATAACAACGGGATTTTATTACGCACGATGATAGTGCATAGATTGATAAACTACGTTCGTATGGTTTTACTTTTCTCACAGTTCCTAAGAAAACTGCACAGGTAGGCTCTAAAAATTATATATATATACTGAGTGGCCAAATTATTATGACCACCCCCTCAATACAACGTTGGACCACCTTTTGTCCTAAATACTGCATGGATTCGTCTTGGCATGGACTCTATGAGATATTGGCAGGTGGTATGAGGAATTTGAGACCATATCCGATGAACTGCTTTTTCCAATTCCTTAAGATTTGATGGTACTGGATCCAGCTGCCAGATGCCCCGGTCAATCTCATCCCAAAGATTCTCAATTGGATTGAGTTCTGGTGTTTGTGCAGACCAACTAAGCAAGGTAAAGTCTCTGTCATGCTCTTCGAACCATCTGCAGACAATGCCAGCTTTATGACAGGGAGCATTGTCCTGCTGGAAGTATCCATCCCCGGCAGGGTACACCATTAACATAACAGGATGTGCTTGATCTGCGATAACACTGAAATACCCTTGGGCATTCAGACGTTATTCCACAGGAATCAAAGGACCCATACAATGTCAAGAAAACATCCCCCAAACCATAATATTGCCTCCATCAGCTTGAAGTGTTGTGGCAATGCAGTTGGGGGTCCATGCTTTCGTGCTGTTTTATCCATATTCGCACTCAGCCATCTGCATGATGTAATTGAAAACGCGATTCGTCGGACCACATGACCCTTTTACAGTCATCTACTGTCCAATCCTTGTGCTCCTTTGCGAACTGGAGAGTTCTGCTCTTGTTCAAGGCAGACAATATAGGCTTTTGAACAGGTTGTCGGCTTCCATAGCCTATAAGGTGTAATGTGCGGCGAACAGTTCGTTCAGAGACCTTCGCAGTTGCTCCTTGATTAAGATTCCCCACAAGTTGACGTACTGTTGCTCTTCTGTTGGGCTGGACAACTCTGGCAAGTCTCCTTTCAGACCGAGCATTCAGTAGCCTGTGACGACCACACGCCTGACGTCGAGACCCGGTTTTCTGCTTGGTGGTTCACTATCTGTAAACATTAATAACTGCTGCTCTCGAACACTTCACAAGTGCAGCCGTTTTGCTGATACTGGTTCCGACGCTTCGAGCGCCTACAATCATCCGGCGTTAAAACGCAGTTAAATCACGTTTTTTGCCCATTTCTTCGCAAGCACCACAATACAATTGATGCTTCACTTGCCCTGCTCCAATCTTCTCTAAAATTTGATCACCTTCCTTATTATATCGGTCCAAAAAATCAAGAGCACAACCATTATTTTCATTTGGTGTTCCTCAGTAAGCAGCCTGGGAACCCAGCGTGTGCACAATTTGTGAAATTGCAAATTTTCAGAGACAATTTTGTGCAATGTTGTTCTACCCACGTTCGGAAATTCCAATGCTAAAGTTGAAATTGTTAATCGCCGGTCTTCACGAATCTTTTCGTCCACGGCTTTCGTCCAAATATTCTGTGATCACTGATAATCGGCCTGATCGCGGTTCATCATGGACATTTTCCCGTCCGTCCTTGAAAGCTCTCACCCACTTACGCACTTTGCTGTCACTCATCGCATTGGGGCCATACACTTGACTTATCTGTCGACGAACTTCCGCTGCTGAAAGGTTCCTTGCTGGCAAAAACCGAATTACTGACCGTATTTCACAGTCGGCGGGCCGATCAATTGTTTTAAACATTTTGAACTGAAACTGTAAACAGCACACTGCAACAACACCAATGCAAATTGCGTCGTTTAACGAGCAAGGCATGCCGGGAGCCGGTGCGCATGCGCGCTACAATGTTCGCGCGACATTCGATCAGCTACGGCGATTCGGACCTTACTTTCCGAATAACCCTCGTAATATGTTATTGGCATAACTATGCGCCCTTAGTTCCAACATTTTCTGGCAAAAAGTCGTGTTTCCGAAACATATATTTACTGAGGTGCTCTTATACGCGAGAACGACGACTCTACAGAAAATATAGTGCATAGGACCATTAGCCGTTTGCCTAGAGCTCACCCTAAACTCGGGGTTATTTTCCGATGAGAACACAAGATACATAAGATTTGAAGCGGGTGTCATATGGCATGTTTGCGCATATTGCGTCCACGTCCCCGTCAAATTCAAATATTTCCACTTAGATTTTCTTTAATTTACCCTTTTCGAAGTCATTTGCTGTATTTCCAAAAACAAAAATGACCTAATAGACAAAATTTTTACTGACTCTCACAGTTCCAGCTGTTTTCCNATTTGAAGCGGGTGTCATATGGCATGTTTGCGCATATTGCGTCCACGTCCCCGTCAAATTCAAATATTTCCACTTATTTTTTCTTTAATTTACCCTTTTCGAAGTCATTTGCTGTATTTCCAAAAACAAAAATGACCTAATAGACAAAATTTTTACTGACTCTCACAGTTCCAGCTGTTTTCCAATAACGTTCATTAAAAAACATACGTATAGAGTGCAGACGAAACGTCAGTTTTATTAATGGAGATTAATAGCTTCACGTTGTTAGTTTTCTGTGTGTGCATACTGCTTTGTGATAAATGAGGAGGCATTGTTCGGTACGGCACATTTATATGGAGGAGGGAGGTTTGTCGTAGGATGTAAATCCAATTCTATTGTACGAGTCAATGCAACCAACAACGGCGTACAGAGATTCAGTAGAAAGCCCTTTATTAAAAATAATGTATGCTATGTGATTGAGCCGAGTTTGCTAGCGAACATCATTTAAGAAACTTTTCCTTCGCGTACACAAATTTCGTGTTCTTGTTTCGTCTCTGAAATGCTAATTTTTAGAATGAAAATATATTTAAAAAAACCGTTACCAACTGTTGTTTTTAAATTTGTATTCATAATATATAGTTGTTAAACCAAAGCAATAAAATATGAAATTAGCAGTTTCATTATTAGGGATTACCTGCTGCCCTTTCACGATAAAGGTTGTGCTGTGACGAGGGTTTTCCGACATTTATAATTTCGCAGTGAAATGCTGAGATGGTGAATTTTACACTTGCCCTTGACACAGTGGTTTGCAATGTTTGTACACTTGATATAGTGTAGGCTGTTGGCCGTAAACAGAGCACTTTCGAAAGCACTGCTTAAGGTATACTTGTATACCCATCGTGTATTCATCCACCATAAGTAAAATTAACCTTGTCATGACCACTGGCCTTGGGGGCCGGGTTGGGGTTGGGCTGTTGACTGGCAACCAACCTATAAGGGTTGTATGGTGAGGGGACTGGGTGCCCTGAAAACCGGACTGCCACTGAAGTCCGCTTAGTAGATTTGCTGCAAGCAGGTCTCTTGTGCCCTCGGCACCTGTCCCCAAAAGCGCAGTTACCTACATGTCTCGACTAACACGGTGTGTCGGTGTAATAAATGACACGATATTTTTGCACAAGGACAACGCGAGTGTGAATAGCGAGATGCATAAAATACCGTAACCTGCAACAAAGTTGCATATATTGAGATGCATATATATCGAAGAATATTGTAATTTTTTAGGGCATGAGCGACTGTAGTAAATTAATTGAATAAAAAAAATGCCTGTGTATGAAATTGTGTGTTATTACATGTTTACCTAATTTGCCAGAATATAATTAAAATTTAAAAGGCACAGAAATATAATAAATTTAATGAAAAAGTATTGCATAACATACCAATGTGCTGTATGTACAATATTATAATTAAATAAAATATATTTTTTTTCTATTGAACAACTTAAAATTTCTGATAAAAAATATAGATTTTATAAATTATGTAGGTAGTCAAAGTCCCGCATCATGCATGCATGTATACTGCTAACGGGAAAAATATTTTTAAAATAGGATGAAAAATTACAGATTTTCCTACGCCTACATAAAAAATTATGAGTGTCGACAGCTCGCCTGGCGGCTGAATCGGCAACTCGCCTGGTGTCGAAATCGAAAAATTAACGCTCCTTATGTGTTGAAAATATAATCCAATATGGAGGGTGCCCAGAGCACAAACTATACTTTAAAAATATAAACAAATATGGCTGCCACCTGGTGGATAAATTGACAATTCGCATTGTGACTAAATAGATTATTAATACTCTAGCGCCACCTAGGTGTTGTAAAAGTAAACATGAAATCCAAGATGGCTGAATACGACGGAATGAGTATAGTTGTGGGGCGGTTCGGACGAGGGTGGAAAGGGGAGGAGGTGGATACTGGGTGTGAATTTGGGGGGGGGGGCGACCTCTGCAAATGTTAGTTAATTAAAACATTTTTTTAATAATAATTTTTTAAATAATTTTAAAAATAAATGGTAATAATTATTAAATTTTTTTTATATTTTATAGGGATTTTTTGAGATTGTTTTGGTTTTTAAGGTGAAAGATCACCTTTCAAGGTCAAATGTCAAGTGCAAGGTCACCGACATATAATATGGCGGACAAGATGGCCGCCGGTCGACTTTAATGACAGCATGAACAGCTCCGTCGCTCCACGCCAAACGCCG
Source organism: Clitarchus hookeri (assembly GCA_002778355.1). Taxonomy (NCBI): domain Eukaryota; kingdom Metazoa; phylum Arthropoda; class Insecta; order Phasmatodea; family Phasmatidae; genus Clitarchus; species Clitarchus hookeri. Next base: position 26,951 of record NQII01001323.1, read on the forward strand.
TTGTGCCAAAGTCGGCTACATAATTCTACTACCCTATAATTACAGTACCTGTGGAGTCTAAATCGTTTTCATCAGCTGCAAAAAAATTGCATTTTGATCTCCTGACAGATGCCAAACCAACGTCCATCAAATCACTTCATATGGTAGAAATGGTCTGCAATGGAATTGTTTCAACCCATCATAAGTAAAACAAAAAGTAAAGAAAGAAGTTGAATTTTATATGAAAAACATTATGAGTTAATTTAAGCTTTTAAATTCTTAGACACCTACAAGTCGTTATAGTAATCGGTCACAAGCGTTTTAAAGACTGCTAATTATCTTGTTCGATATTAGCTGACTTATGTTATATTTCTGCTAAACGGCGATTATTTTTACTAAACAGCGATATGCAATACACCTGTGGGAATAATTGCTGTAGCTAACGATAATTCGAAATAACAAAACTTAACCACCACAAATTTTATGTTTTTAATGTATAAATAAAGAAAATCAAAACGTGTCATAATGCATTTACTGTAAAAACCATTGCTTTATGGCATACGTAGATTTTCCACTAAGAAAATAATATGTTTAGGTGTCGAATTTTTTAAAAGTTTTGTGAAGTTTATTAGTTTAGTTTTGTGGCTTGAGTTTTTAAATTGGAAGTAGCATTTCTAATTATAAAAATTTTTTATTTATCTTTTTCATTCCATTTATATCAGCCATGCAATTTTTTGTAACTTCAATGACGTAGTATATACATATTTGCCTCATGATTTAACCAGCTAATTTCAAATTACAAACCAAACAAATACCACCTCAAGAGAGCTTTACTGACACTGTCAGGTAACGATATTTATCGTCTATTGACATTAAAAAATGATCAGTCATTTTTCGAAATGTTGCCATGCAACGTTATTTACTGGCAACTTTTCGACGAGCGTTTGCACCCGACCAGAGTTGTAGTTATCGTCAGGTTGACAGTTAACATAAAGCTTGTTAAACTAGGAAACGAAGGTATACATATACAGGATGTCTCATGATCATTGCACCCGACCAGAGTTGTAGTTATCGTCAGGTTGACAGTTAACATAAAGCTTGTTAAACTAGGAAACGAAGGTATACATATACAGGATGTCTCATGATCATTGCACCCGACCAGAGTTGTAGTTATCGTCAGGTTGACAGTTAACATAAAGCTTGTTAAACTAGGAAACGAAGGTATACATATACAGGATGTCTCATGATCATTGCACCCGACCAGAGTTGTAGTTATCGTCAGGTTGACAGTTAACATAAAGCTTGTTAAACTAGGAAACGAAGGTATACATATACAGGATGTCTCATGATCATTGCACCCGACCAGAGTTGTAGTTATCGTCAGGTTGACAGTTAACATAAAGCTTGTTAAACTAGGAAACGAAGGTATACATATACAGGATGTCTCATGATCATTGCACCCGACCAGAGTTGTAGTTATCGTCAGGTTGACAGTTAACATAAAGCTTGTTAAACTAGGAAACGAAGGTATACATATACAGGATGTCTCATGATCATTGCAACACATTTCTAAGGGTGATAGTAAATGTAATGAGGAACAACTTTTTTCAGTGAACGGATGTCCGGAGACGCTCCGTTGAGACGCCAGGCGTAGTTGTAAAACGGTTCCACGTGCCTGGGAGGTAGGCATTCCGCGACGCGCGTATCACATGCCTGCTGTTGCTCATATAGTCATTTGTAGCTAGTGAACGTGAGGGTCGGTTACAGAGCCTCGTCTCTGTCCCGAAGAGGTAGGCAGTATTAAAAGCACTGAGAGCCGCAGTGGAACGCATGTATTGTGTGCAATTTGTCGCGTCCTTCCCTCAACACACCCCACTACATAGACCTGCGTCGTTGTCGCTGTCTGAGTCTAAAACAGTTGTTGTGTGTTCATCGTGATTGCGCTTCGTACATCGGATGTGCATGTACTGTACGGGGAAGCTAGAGGCTGTGGGCGCGTAGCAGCACGTCTTTATCATGAACGCTTCCCCAACAGACGGCAGCCACGTCACACCCAGTTCCAGAGACAACTTCAGCGGCTGCGCTAGTACGGGACATTCCATCCACCGCATGAGGCAAGAGGTGTTCGTACGCCATGTTTTGAAAAGGAAGTACTGGACGGAATTGAAGCGAACCCGTTCACAAGCACACGTGTGATTGCTAACGTTATGGACGTCAACCGCATCTCAGCGTGGAGAATGCCCCGTCTGCACAGACTGCATCCGTTCCACGTGCAAAAGGTACAGGCACTTGGTCCAGCTGGCTTCGAGCCCTTTAAGGTGTTCGCACAGTGGTTTATGCAGCAGTGCTTTGCCGAGCCAGAGCTTGCATCGTGTGTGCTGTTTACAAACGAAGCGTGTTTTGACAAGAGATGGCTATTTCAACACCCACAACAGCCACGTGCGGGTAGAAGAAAACCCACGTGCGCACTGGTGGCGCCACATCACCAACAACAGTTTGCGCTGAACATGTCGGCCGGCATCATCCACGAACAAGTTATCGGACTCTTTACCCCAACGCCTCGCCGACACGTTTGGTGTTAACTGAAGTGGTTTGCGAGAGGCGGCCTTGTACCATGACCGCCACGGTCACCCGTCCTCACGCCAGTCGATTTCTTCCTGTGAGATGCCATGACAACAGTTGCGCGTACTTTACGCACGTGGAGAAAACCGCGACGTTCTCGTGGAACGAATACAGGCGGCATGCAACGTGGTTCAAACTACTCCTGGCATCTTCGAGAGTGTCTGCCAGGCAAGGCATTGGCGTTTAAACGTCTGCAATTAAGCGGAGGGCCGCCATTTTGAGCACCTGGTTTACGTTAACGTATGGAAATTTGTAAGAGACAGACAACAAAGTACTGAAACCTACAAACGTCTACCTATTTATTATTGCCACCAACCCTACAGTATTACATCAAATATCACTGTTTCGTAGAAGGTAGTCAGCTGATGCCTGTTGTGCGCTAAGCTAACTGCCAAGCAGCCAGGCACTTAGAGTAATAATATTTTAATGAAATAAAATATAAGTAAAAGTTAATTTTAACCAAAAATAAGGCACACTTACGTAAACACAAGTATGGAACGTTTGTGATAGATGATATGTTTTGGAAACATCCAAGTACGTCATACACGATATGCTTTTCAAATGTTTGATTGGAAAAGTATGATGATACCGTGGATAGGCTGTACCGGGAGGTCTGAGATGGCGTCGTGCGACGACGTGCGGGAGAATAGAAGNCATCCCCTCCCCCCCCCCACTCGTAGTGTGACTGCGTCAACAGCCGGACACTGTTGGCTGCCGGCCTGCGGAGCCGCCAGCTGCCGGGAGAGTTGCCAAGAAAAGAGGAGACCTCACCAGCTCGCATCTGGCAGGGGCGCTCACCCGAGCCCTTTAAGCTTGGACTGCTACCAACCATCCCCGCCCGAACAACCTACCCCTCCATCGTCTAAGGACGTAGTAGACTGCTTGGCGCCATCCGCCTACCCCTCAACCTTACCCCTCCATCGTCCTGCTCCTAAAACCCCTCTGTATCGCCACCGCTGAAGTTGCTTCATGCGAAATCGTTCCTTCAACTCCTTGCGTCGAATGTGATAAAAATAAATCAAATCTCAGTGGGAGGGTCACCAAGGGCGGAGCTTAAGTGCCCCCCCCCCCCCGAAGTTATCATACGGATCTTGTTGTAAGCACTTGTGTACATTCTAGTTTACAATAAACTGTGAAATACTTCGATGTAAATATTTGTTAGAGAGCAGAAACGAAAGTCGATATTTAGTTGCCAATTTGGTTACTGGAACACAAATGTGGTCGTTGAAACGTGTCAATAGTCAGCGAAAATCTATAGCGTAAAACTGTAGCGACAATGCTGTATATCTTCTCTGAATAGATTGCTGTATTAAAACCCTATCGTCACCGCATAAAATTTTGAGGCAGCAGATTGCACGCGAAGCTGGTTTATGCTATTTTCCATCGCCGTCGCAATGCTTCCTTACGGCCGGCCGTGACCTTGAGGCGTATATTTTTTTTCTTAGGGAGGCCCTTTAACATTAACTTTATCGACGTTATTAGAATGAAATGGGGAGAGCTGGGTCAGGTGCGGGGGGCTGGAGTGCTAGGGTGCCACGGTGGCCATCTTGGATTTCCCTTTTCTCCCCTCCGAAATTCCCCCTTTTTTTTTCTGTCGACATGTTTGAAAGCAAAACACTGAAGTGGATCATATATTTTTATAGATTGTACTCTTTTATCGGAATTCTCATTGGCATACATCCAGGAACATCAGCACAAGGATAATTAATTGCAAAATATTAATCAATATTAGTAACACGTATATGGACAGAAATAATTAAACCACTATGAGTTTTCCGCTGGAAACATACATTTATTTCAACGCCATCTGACAGTACGTGCAAAGAGGAATTCAGTGATACAGCATATCCAATGGAAAGTAACACAGAAATGCGAGGAAATAATGTGCAAATATGATTAAGTTAGGTAAGCCGGAAGCATTTGGCAGTGGACCTGTNAACACAGAAATGCGAGGAAATAATGTGCAAATATGATTAAGTTAGGTAAGCCGGAAGCATTTGGCAGTGGACCTGAACTCACAGCTGTAAGCAAGCAACACGGACCGTGACTCATCCTGGCGGGACCGCTTCCTAATAGCAGTGCAGCACCANACTCACAGCTGTAAGCAAGCAACACGGACCGTGACTCATCCTGGCGGGACCGCTTCCTAATAGCAGTGCAGCACCAGTCCCCTATAATAACCTGTTATGGTAAGTGGTACTGCAGTGTGTGGCTGTATGCACGCAATTAAGTTAACGAGTGAGGAAAAACTGGGTGCTCTACTTATTTACGGCGAGTGCGGCAGAAATTCCAAGCAAGCCGTCCAAATGTATGGTGAAAAGTATCCTAATCAGACGCCCATCTCACGGCAAACAATACGAAGACTTTGCACACGTCTCTTGACGTGAGGTGATTGGAATTCCACAACACGAGTGCGACGAAAGACTGCTACGGGCAAGATGCATCAATCACCACGATATGTTGGCAAGTTNGGAATTCCACAACACGAGTGCGACGAAAGACTGCTACGGGCAAGATGCATCAATCACCACGATATGTTGGCAAGTTTCGATGCAATCCCCCCACATGGGTACGCGAGAACTTTCTGGGTTCGTAGGAATAAGTAAAACAAGTGTGTTACGGATACCGCGCCAACGGAAATGCCATCCATATCGTGGCTCTTCTTCAGTCATTACATGAAGGTGATTTCCAGCAGCGTGTTCAGTTTTGTAAGCTCGTTTTTATCTCTGTAAGGGATGACAGCAATTTTCCTAACAACATACTATTTGCCGATGAAGCGACCTTCACAAACCATGGGCGCGTGAATGTACGAAATATGCACTACTGGGCGACGGAGAATCCACGTTTGGTCTGGCACGTGGAGCACCAGCGTCAGTGGAAAGTGAACGTGTAGTGTGGCATCGTTGGAGACTACGCCATAAGGTCATAATTTATTCAAAATCGCTGTAATTGTTGGGTATACCGCCTTGGATAATTTACAGGCAACAGCTTTTGTACTAACTTTAATTAGGCCACCCTGTGCGGGTATCTTCAAGTGCGGTTTCCAAAATATCTTGGCGAGCGGAGAAGTTACTGCATATAACNGGAATTCCACAACACGAGTGCGACGAAAGACTGCTACGGGCAAGATGCATCAATCACCACGATATGTTGGCAAGTGTCGATGCAATCCCCCCACATGGGTACGCGAGAACTTTCTGGGTTCGTAGGAATAAGTAAAACAAGTGTGTTACGGATACCGCGCCAACGGAAATGCCATCCATATCGTGGCTCTTCTTCAGTCATTACACGAAGGTGATTTACAGCAGCGTGTTCAGTTTTGTAAGCTCGTTTTTATCTCTGTAAGGGATGACAGCAATTTTCCTAACAACATACTATTTGCCGATGAAGCGACCTTCACAAACCATGGGCGCGTAAATGTACGAAATATGCACTACTGGGCGACGGAGAATCCACGTTTGGTCTGGCACGTGGAGCACCAGCGTCAGTGGAAAGTGAACGTGTAGTGCGGCATCGTTGGAGACTACGCCATAAGGTCATAATTTATTCAAAATCGCTGTAATTGTTGGGCATACCGCCTTGGATAATTTACAGGCAACAGCTTTTGTACTAACTTTAAGTAGGCCACCCTGTGCGGGTATCTTCAAGTGCGGTTTCCAAAATATCTTGGCGAGCGGAGAAGTTACTGCATATAACTCAGCGCAGTTTTCTTTGCTGTTACACATCGGAGAAAAAGTCAGCTACAGTAGAAATCGCAAGGGATCCGATTTATTCCATCACGGCTGCGTGAGAACCTTTCCCGGCGGCCGGAGAAGGAAATGTCAGCTCCACGTGTCGGCCTTGGAAAAATATCGCGTAGTGTAGCGCGAAGAAACCTTCTCGGAGAAACATCTGTAAGCAATGGGCGTATTGTCGTGCAGCCAGTTTGTTGGACGGTTTGTTGATGGGGCGAGAGGTGGGGGGAAAACTGGACGTTTCGATCAATGAGTTAAAAAAAAAAAAAAAAAAAANGCTAAGAGATTTCTTTGTGTGAAAGAGGGTGGAAATGAGAGTGTGTTGATAGAATGGAACTACGGGGGCCGACTTCACTGTTCATAATACAGTTATGAAAAAAAAAAGTAATTCGCATTTCACGTATTATTTTATAATATTGAAATCTGTACAGCTATTTGGGAAAACGTTAACTATTATGAGAAAAAAGAGAGGCATTTCATCTAACCAGCGTAATTGACAACTCCTAGCGTGAAATGTGCATACCTCTTTTTCTTATCGATTATTTAATTCCGGTTGTGTGATAACAGAACCGGTCATATTGTAGTGCGTTATGACAAAGGAAGACAATGAATAATTATGCTAAAGATAAAAAAAAATAATCGAACACTAATATCTATGCGAAAAGACGTACTTATGTCAGTCAGCTCAGCTGCAGTTGCTATCATGTTGCAACGTTCACTAAACACACAGAATACTTTATTGAGAAGTGAAACAGCCGCTTAACCGTTTAACATATTATCCCGAGTAAAGTCGTTCACGTGTGGAATGCTGCAGAAAAGGTAAAATCATGGTCGATGCTGTCCAAGGCCAGAAGCTGGTACGAAAGATGACAGCGTCTTTCCTTGGGTAACACTATTGGTTGATGCTGACATGCCAACCTATTTATAATTGGTTGTTGCTTCTGCTATAAACCAACACAAAAATTGTTTTCATAGGTTCCAGTGTTTCACTTATTCCAAGGAATCCGAAAGTACTTGTCTTGCCAAAAGTTTCCTCTGCTGCAACACTTGAAACGAAAAATTTATGTTTAACTTTAGGGCGTTTATGAGCGAACTTTTGCCGTTACTGCCAGCAAAATGGCTTCGCTGGCTAGCAACATGTCGGAACGACGTTCGCAAATCGGCGCCTAGTAGCTTAAGCCGTCAGCCAATTCAAAAGGGAATATTTTGTAGTACGTGGTAGCCAGTCGTGCGCAAGGCCATTTCCAGAGCCTTGCGCAGCCAATCTGAGAAATGGTACGCCCACCTTGCAGGAACCGCCAAGCGATTTAAAGGCTGTTCACGGTAAAGTGATCACTCTTAAAAGCGCTGCTAAAGATCTACTTGTATGCACATTCCGTATACTTCCGCCGTATGTAAAATTAACATTGCCATTGGCCTGGTCACGTTCTTCAAGCGCCGGTCAAGGGAAACGGTGACATTTTTAGAAAAGTTTACATTTTACAATTTTGCTAATTCTTACACTTATATGCATTAAAAATACGGAAAGTAAAGTGAATAATTTAAGTATTATAAAATATTTTCCTAACAATTTTAAATAAGCGTTTATAGCGCGGTAAAGGACGTTATTTACGTCATTTAAAGCTGTTGTAAAGGGCAATGAGTTATAAAATAGAGAACAGACTGATCCCACCTACCGTGGCAACTGGGGTAAACAGAAACCCCAACTAAGAAAATTAATTCTAATCTATGACTGGCCACCTACAGTCCAACCGCCGTCCGCAGGGTGAGGCCCAAGGGATGAATCCATGTTTACCTAGATGTGTTTTTAAAATAAGAAAAAATTAAGCAAAGGCAATTTAAAGAAATGCATGTTGAGCCAAATGAAACCTGGGTTCCTTACAGTATCTTTACATGCAGTAGCTCACAAAATTTTTTCAACAGGGTATATAGTAATAAAAAAAAATAATAAAAAAATTAAGAAGAGTCTTGGTTAAAAAAAAATTATTTTAAATAATCTTAAACAAAAATAACATTTTCAGCTCAGTACACATAATTAAGTTTGGGAAATATAGTGATGTGAACACAATTATCAGATATCNCCGTGGCAACTGGGGTAAACAGAAACCCCAACTAAGAAAATTAATTCTAATCTATGACTGGCCACCTACAGTCCAACCGCCGTCCGCAGGGTTAGGCCCAAGGGATGAATCCATGTTTACCTAGATGTGTTTTTAAAATAAGAACAATTTAAGCAAAGGCAATTTAAAGAAATGCATGTTGAGCCAAATGAAACCTGGGTTCCTTACAGTATCTTTACATGCAGTAGCTCACAAAATTTTTTCAACAGGGTATATAGTAATAATAATAAAAAAATAATAAAAAAATTAAAAAGAATCTTGGTTAAAAAAAAAATTATTTTAAATAATCTTAAAAAAAAAATAACATTTTCAGCTCAGTACACATAATTAAGTTTGGGAAATATAGTGATGTGAACACAATTATCAGATATCNAAAAATAACATTTTCAGCTCAGTACACATAATTAAGTTTGGGAAATATAGTGATGTGAACACAATTATCAGATATCTCTGAATACAATACCCAAATATAATTACGTATTAAATTATTTAGTCTTTAGAAAATGATTATTTTTGATTATAATTATAATTTCATAAGGTACTTTCATAATCAGTAGGTTATAATCGATGTGACCCCCAGGATCTAAAGAATTTGTTTTGATAATATCGCATTGCTTGATCATTGATTTTTTAAAATGCTATTTTCAAAATTTCTAAACTACCTTTAAAAGTCTGAACGTAGCAGCATCCACATGCATGGTGATTGATTTAAGCCAAAATCGCATCTGTTTGTTGGGTTTTGTTGGTCCACTGGTGAAACTGGCAGAAACGCCGAGCCAAACTCGTTAACAGGGCGTGTTGCCTCGGGTGAAGAGGTTACACGCGATCAGAACTCCACTTACAGAAGTTCCAAAGCCAGCAACGAGACATCCGTAACCCGAGAACCGCATTCACCTCAAGTCGAGCACCACACTTTAAGAATTCAAAGAAAGTTTATGTAAAATACGTGAATTAGGTTATTTACTCAAACATAAACAATTACGCGATACTAAGTTTTACTCACCGAAGGCTGTGATTCCCTATTTCAAACCATCAGATAGTAGAAAAAAAAATGGCAAAATGCCAAGCAGCAGTAAATTTGAGATGTCACATAGTTGAGAAAATATCGAAGAAGGACGAAAAAGACGGAATCATTAAATTTCTAAAATCGCGTAAGCGAAACATTTATAAGCACTACACAGATAACCTCGTATGTGCTTGCCACTCACAACATTACAGAGATCGACAGGACGATCGTCGTGCAGCGCAAAGAACTTAACACACCACAAATAATTTCATAATCAATATTATTATTTAATTAGGAAAATACGCGCTGTAGATTAAATAACTGGACTTAAAATATTATCCTTATAGTTATTTATGACAACGTGTGCAAAAGAAAGTGCCAACTGAAAAGCAATACTTAATGTTTACAAAATTAAACTAACAAAAGGACAATATCATTTTTACATCTTACAGAATTTTCTGTTACATATTTTTGTTAAAAGAAACCTATCGCTTAAATTTTATTTTTCATTTTGACATATTTGAGCTATTTAATAGTGACTGCCATATTGGAGAGACCAACTATATTTAAATTAATTCAAGCTTTGCTGGATATATGGCCGTTTAAACCAGGATCGAAAAGCTGTGCTTTAAAAAGAAAGAATTAAACTTTCCAAACAACATAATTACTATGAAACAATGTGTGCCAGCAAACATAAAACGGCACAAGACTAGTTAATGCAGACGAATAAGATTTTTGGATGCTTTTAAGAAAATCTAGAGTGAGGAAATCCTGTTTGAAAATTTCAGTTTACATTATTTTTAATCGCCATAATTAACTAATATATTTGATCAAGTTTGTGAATTCACAGTAAATGAAGTAATTGAAGTTTTGAAGAAAAAAAATATTTGGAAGCAAATCAGTATGTATCTATTTGCTAAGTGGATAGTACCCACTTGTTCTCAGCTCTAGATGATTTACAGAAGTCAGGGTCCGACCCAAACCCTTTTCATTTTCCTCTTGTCTTAACTTGCGTATACATCAAAAACAGCACTTTATATTGCAGATGCATGACACATAGCTACAGCCGAGGTCTTGAAGGCTCTGGTACAACATTCACTACAGTGGGGCTCTGGTTTCGTATAGCAACAGTTCAGCCGTATATTATATTTGACAACACCGTGTATTTCTACCTTACCGATAAATTGGTTTATTATATTAGGTCTCATACTTTACAGGAAAGAGTAAACATCTTTCAATGTAATTGTCATATTCGGTGAAACATAATCTTTTAGAAGCCTCCCGAATGCAGATCACTTCAGGAAAACTCCATTAACTTTAGGCCTTGGCTCGAAGAGCACCGAATTCGACTGTTGTGAAATCAGATGATGATTTAACAGGTGTAATATCCTATATACTATTAGTACTAACTTGTGAGCAATTTTGCGATTTAAAAAGTTTTAAATGTCTATTTAAATCGTCAACACATGCATACGTTTTTCGACACTTATCACATCGATATGTCATACAAATGGTGCTCCTCAGACATGTACTTATTCATGTCTCCTTGCATCGTATGCATATTTCAACATCTTGTGACGATAGTTTCATGTATGTCTTGGCAGTACCAAAGAACTGCTCTCAGCATTTGTAGATGAACGATCACATTTATTTGGTAATCTCCGCAGATATCGCTTGGCGGGCAGTGCAGGGATACCTTTACATGTTGCAAGATGTATTTTTATGTTGATACGACGTCCAAACTGTGATTTACACTTTTCACATATGAACATAGTACGGCCTGCGTTCTGATAACAACCAGATTAATGTTGTCTGCAGCTGTTTATGTTAGAAAAGGTCTTCTTGCAGTAGCGACACAAATAACTTCCCTGATTATTTTCCATCGTAGAAGGAGAGCACGCTCTCCGTAGCCGCTGTTCACTATCTGTGACCCGAATATTAACTGCTATGTCCCATTTCTCGTGCGCCGACTATAACACCACGTCCAAACTCACGTAAATATTGATAACCTGCCATTGTAGCAGCAGTAACCGATCTAGCTGCCGACCGCATCGCGTTAATCTGATTGGTTCCATACCTCTGTTATTTGCATACGCACGCCTATACCAGTTTTTTGGGCTCTTCAGTATATTTTAGGCTCTTCTGTGTATTTTAGGCCGTACTTGCAAGTTAATTAATCCTGTAATTAAAAATAACATACGTTTCCAAAATAATACCATGCGAAATGATAGTAACGTACGGCTCAAAATTTCCATGTAAATAGTTATATATTTTCTCTTTTTAATTCGCCATATTTTTGCTATTATTTATTTTTCTTGTCGCAGAAAAGCGCAATCTACCGCGAAAATTACCTTAAAAAATATGCGGATCAACCCACACACGCAAATAAAAAAAAACGAACACTTCTACATCCTGTGTATCACCGGCTTCCGAACGAAAAGAATGTGACCTCACTCCTCACTGTGAAGGGCAGGTATTTTATCGTATCCACCAGATTCCTCACCTGCGTTACTCCTGCAGAGGGCTGCGTGAAAAACAGGGCTAACACACAACGGCAAGTCGGCAAGTTTTGAGGCAACCAGTTACAAAACGTTGTCGCCATTTACCGCAGTCTTTAAGACATTGCAATACTTTCTCTCTGTCGTTACCAACTTTACAGGGTGCATGCCTGTCGGCGTGTCCGTTAAAATTCATGCAGGAAGGGCCAGTGACATTTCTCTAATGCTGATTTCAAAAGTGATCACTTTACCGTGAACAGCCCTTACCTTCATGTGCGTACATATTATGTGCTTAAGACAAGGCACAACGCAGCGCAAATCCATAGTGTAACTCTCGCAGTTGGTTAAAGTAATTTAATTGATTTTTGTTTCAGCAGCTAATCGCTTTGCAAATATCTCTCTCACTCAGTCTGTATTATTTTCTTTGTATTTTCCATAGTGTGTGGCCATTCTGGTGGTTGCCCCTAGAAATGGTTAACGAAACACAGTGTGCGTTTGGCTAAAAGACAGGAAGGGACCTCCGTGATATATCGTGACCCCACGCATTGAATCGATTATGATAAATTGAATGAGGCAGTCTGACCTCCACGCAACAGAAGCGTAGTGCCTAAGTATGCACAGTCCATGGATATACCCACACGGTTGAAAGAGAAATTACGTAAGTTTACTCAATATTGCGGGTAAACATTTTTTTCCAGAACTGTACGTAAAATTATGGACATGCTGATTTTCGATAACATACTTCACGCAAATTTCACAGAACTTACCGTGAATTGCCGGAACCTCTCCGTTATTTCCTAGTTCATTTTTCTGTACTTTCATTCAGAAGTACGAGACTAAAAAAATAGACCATATTCGTTACGCTAGTGTTTAAACACCCATGTATTAAAATATACATACATTTTTATATTTTATTCTGGAGTGAGAATAGAACAAATATAAAAAGTTTAAGAATTCCATTACTCTTACCACTCACCTCTGTTTTCTTGTAACAATTTTAGGTGTAAATATGTTATTCCTAGAAATGTGACATAGGTAGCACTTTTAATTTTTTGGCAATGCTTGTGTGTTAAAGAGTTGCAAACAGTTAAAAACGCCTGATATTACAATTTGGCGTTTGAAGGAATAAGTCTAAGTTGTGTGGATATCCTCCTAACTTGTCGCAGAAACGTTAATTTTCTTGTTACAGTGCGGCGGAGAGAGGTTCGTGTAGACTCGACACTGTTCGTTCCCGAAATCAGAAGTTGTAGGAAATACTGAGACGTTCCGTATTTTGTAGCCTTTTTAATACGGAGCCTAGCTCAGTTTTATATCATTACGGATCGCGTACGTTTTCGTAAAATTTTCGATAAACGTACGGAACACCAAGTCACCACAACACCATAACACCGAGTCCAGAATTGCCAGAAGAACTGTCGAATTCGCGTGTTTCATCAGTGATGTGCTCTACAACAAACTCAATATTTTACGAACAGAAATAACGTTTTTTTTTTCGTAACTTGACTACATCGTACCTGCGTTGCAACTTAGTCAAAAGTAGCATACTAGCATGTTAGAGCACTTAAAGGCTGTTAACGGTAAAGTAAGTACTTTTGAAACAAACATTTCCAAAAAGTTACTTCCCGTAACTACAAGCATGTTACAATACACAGCGGCATGCAGGCTTATAGTTACGTTGGTTGCGAATCATTAAAAATAGTTCTTAATTATTGACGTGGTGCTGTGAATGTAATGTTAAAATTTTTGGGCAGTGAAGTTAGTGTTTCATGTTTTGTACACATTAGATTATGAATTTCCATATTATTATCAAAGCTTTATTCTTAATAATTCCATGCTTCTACTTTTATGGCGCATTAATTAAGTGATCAGGCCCATTTAAATGTTAATTTTACATACAGCGGAAGGATACAGAATCAGAAAAAATTAAATCGTAATTAGGGCTTTCAAAAGGTCTCAGTTGACCGTGAACGGACTATATATTCTTAAGTAGGCCCTAAGCAGTGTATTTATCTTAGTGGAAGCCACGTGGTTTTGAGTTCCGTTAGAAGAAAGGCTGTTCAGAATTGGAAATCAGAGTAAGTTACTGCGCTGTTTGCACACGCACCCTATCCAATATTCCCTCTCTTCGGGACCGCCCACGACAACTGTGATTCGTCCATGAAATCCTAGGTTTGCGCCGGGCAGTTTTGATCAAGAGGCTCCAGGAGATGCGTCTAGCACGCCGGTTCACTACGGCTCTCCTTGGAGCATCCGAGGACGGGTTCGACTGTGGGGAACGTGGCGGACGTCGCTCGGGTGATGTGTTCAGTCTACTCCCGTTTACCCCGTCCATGCATTATCGTCATCGTCACCTCGCTCACTCTCCAGGCGTGTAGGGAACGACACGTGTGTACCTACGGCACTTAGGGCATATGGCCGGCTCCTCTGTAAACTTCAGCATCTTCATCTCGTACGTATTCATCTCGTACGGCCTCAGAAAGGCCGCACTAACTTGAGAAACAGGTTATGGCCAGTTATGCACGATTAGCTAATGATGACTGGGGCGTAAATAAATGTTAAACGCTGTAAACGAAATCTGCACAATGTAAAAATACGTCTAGTAAACTCCCTGGACTGTAATGAAAGTTTTTAACCTATACATTGTATGGAAATAATATCACATATATTAGGCTGCAAACATAGGTGTTTTTAACGTCACCGCTCTACAAAGTTTGGGAACATCCGTACGTATTTCATTCTTTCCCTTAGCAAATGTGGAATTTCTACCATGTACGCATATTTTGATGTAAATTTCCGAATTATGTCTATAATGGCAGTATTCTGCAGGTCAATATAGAAAATAAAAAAAGGGCAGTCCTACATTACGGGTTTGCCAACTTTGTGAGCAGTAATTTAGCACAATTTCCTGCGCCGCATTGAAGAGTACAACAATTCTAAGTTCTGGATAGCTCATTAGAAATGCGTCACCGTGGCATAATATTTTCTCGCAAATTTGGCAAAAACTGTAATGTAGAATTGCCCTTTTTTTATTAGCCTCCAAAAACCTGTAGATATAGATTGTCGTGTTTATCGACAATTTTCTTCCCACGCTCTCTTAAGTTGGTAATCGCAGGTATATTTTAACTGTTTGGGTTATATCGATAATGTAAACAAAAGCGCGTTGCATTGACACATCCTCAGTATACGAGTGTTTATTAATATAACTTATAACCCATACAACATGATACTGCTAAATTTGAAGTAGGAATTCACCACGTCGGCCGAATGCTATTTAACACACTACCACAAAAATAATGAAACTTACAAATTAAAAAAAAATATTAATTTAAGAGTTAGAAAAAAGTATTGTGGTCTTTGTACAATCTAAAATAATTTATTGAACTAACTAAATAAGTTAGGACAAATGTTTGGGAGAATACGGTATAGCTGTTAATTTTTAATATACAATACTAATTTATTACTCAAACACATTCTATATACTATGCATGTATACATGTAAATAGCGTGTAATATAGCCTATGTTTTGTATGACCCTGGATGAGTATTTTTTATTTAATTAGGTTAAAAATTCATGTGTTTGTTTATATTCAACTGAACGTAGTCTTGTTGCGGTATGTTTGAGATCTTAATATTTAAAATAATATATTTTTAGTTCTACTGTCCTTTCAAATTTGTGATACACTAATAATTTTTATATATTATTAATTGTAATTTTTATTAATTTTATTAAGAAGTGGCACAATAATGTAATTATTTCTAAAAAACTATTATGGCAGTGCCCATATGTATAATAAGTTTTACCTTCTGTATTTACATTTATGGAGCAGCAATAAAAACAACGATAACCAAAGCGAACTCTGGCTGAGGTCGCACATGGAGTAAATAAGGTACTAGAAGTCACCTAGGCGCCGTCGGACGGCGATCTTCTGGTTTAGAATTCCGGGTGAGCCCTGGATGTGTGTGCCACTTTAGAAGTAAGGTTACGTTAGACTACTAGGTGTTCTGTCCTCCGGATAGCCTATGGGAATTAGCATGAGGTGTTAACATGCAGTGATAATAATAAAAACAGTAAAATTAGAATTGGGCTCAGGAGTTACGTGAGCTGATATAGGCTGTTCACGGTAAAGTGAGCACTTTTGAGACCCTAGTTACTTTTTTTTCTTTTCAGCCATTTCTTATCCTTTAACAACCTTATTAAATAAATATAGCCATGTTAGTAATACACACAGTGTATATATTCCACCGCACTCGAAAGTTAACGTCCGATGCTACAATTAAAAAATAATTATTGTACTGTTATTCAAAGTGATAGAGTTTCTAAAAGTGCTCACTTTACCGCGAATAGCCTGTATGTGGAATGCGGAAGTACATAGGGTTGTGTGGTTTGTATCGCAGACTGCTGGGGTTCCGGCGGGCAATGCCCGTGACGGGCCGCATCCTCAACATGACGACGGAGCTGTACGCCCTCGCCGAGGGCGAGCTGCTCAAGACGTTCTTCGTGTCGCCGTCCAACAACCTCTGCTTCCACGGCAAGTGCTCCTACTACTGCGACACGGCGCACGCCATCTGCGGCAACCCGGACACACTCGAGGGCTCCTTCGCCGCCTTCCTGCCCGACAAGGAGATGGCGCCTCGCAAGGTGTGGCGGCACCCTTGGCGCCGCTCCTACCACAAGCGCCGCAAGGCCCAGTGGGAACAAGGTCGGTGTCCCCATATCTCTATACTCCACTGTACCTGCCTGTCTGCGTTCTCGCTTTCCGTGTCCTGCAGTGTACACGCTGTTCACGGTTAACTAAACATTTTTCTTATCAACATTAAAAAAATTTCACTTCTCCTGCCTGCACATATTTAAACGGCCACACTGGCTAGCGTGCGCCCAGTAAAGTAGATAACAACGGAGGGAAAGTGGTTCCCTGTCTTACCATCGAATTAAATATGTTAAGTAATCATTTGAAAATAATAAAATTATATATTCTATTTTATTTTTTTAATGCAAACAGGTGTTTGAATTAGCAACTTTGTAAATATTTGCTTTTCTAACAGTTTCGTAGTTTTACTTGACCAACGTATGAATAACGTGATCAGGAGCATGGCAATGTTAATTTTACATATGGTGCCTACGATGTAATAATACACGATGTGCATACAAGTAAATCTTAAGCAGGGCTTTAAGAAGTGCCCAGTTTACCGTGAACAGGCTGTAACTGCCGGGGCTCGTGATATGTGTCCTATTTTGTACAGAGTGGACAGAATAAATAGTAGGATTTAGACAAGACAGGGAAACGCGAGTAATAGTGGATGTAATAGTACTTAGGGCAAGGTATGATCATGTGTACATTTCACAAGTTATTTCTCTGGTATCGTGCCTGTCGGGTGTCCACCATTATAGGCAGCACGTCCCTCCAAGCGGCAGATGAAACGCCGCATGATCCGGTGTTGTGAAACTGTTCCACCCCGTGCAACGACCGTGCGGTGATCATGCACCTTGTCATAATCTTGCAGGCCAAAATGGCGCCAAAACATTCTCTGGACGGTGACGGCAGGCTCGTTATGTTTTTAATAAGCTTTTACTGCAAATGGCGTCATGATTACTAAACGCACGTATCGTCCGTGGTACTTCTCACAGCCATGTCTCACGCATGCACGCGCACTGCCGCGCATGCATACTGGCAGTTGCATGCCCCGGTTTTTCACAACTTCTGCCTGGAACGATAATCAAGAAATAACCTGTGAATAGGTAAATTGCATATCTTACCCTATGCACCGATTGTAGTACTTAATGGAACTAAATATCACTCAAGTTTTCTTGCCTTGTTGAAATGCTACTATATTTATTCTGCCCAACTCCGTACCTGCTTAGTCTTGCATCTTGTAAACTGTGTTGTGCCTACCTAGTATATTATTTTTAATGCTCTGGTATGGTACCCGCACTTTGCCAAATTATTTTAGGCGTAATAACGTTACAAGTGATAATGAAAAATAACTTTAGGTTAAATAGTTTTCTGTATAACTGCGAAGTCTCACGTTCCGTGTCCCGTTGTATACTTTCCAAGTTGTGAGGCCTCTTTTGTGTTTGCCTAGTTTTGCATTGCGTGTAGGGTTTTTTTGCCTGCTCAGTTTCCTTTTTTTTTTTTTTTTTTTTTTCCGGTGGTGTACCCGCCACTTGGCACAATGAATTCAGGCGTAATGACGTTGCGATAAGTGACAAGACCAAATAGTTTACCGTGTACCAGCGAAGTCTTGCGTTCTATTTCCTATTGGTGTACCTGCCGATTTGTATCTCTCCTGTTGTACCTGCTTATTATATCATTATGTGTACTGTGGTGTACCCAATCAATTTCCTACTTTACGCACTCTGGTTGTGTACTCGCCGCTTCGCACAGTAATTTAAGGCATAATAAATAACTACATGTAAAATTCGTGTTATTATTTGGCAACTCGCTAGACTTCAAATATCCGTATCATTTGTTCACTGACTCTTGTCTAGGTGTGAAACCATTCTCCTTTTGACAAGACTGCACGTGATTTGGACACACCGTTATGAAGTGTTTATTCATTGGTGCAGAGTTACCGAGGGCTTGTCAAATAAAACGTAGGACAAACGTATATGTGATTGAAGTATAACACATCTCCAAATAGTAACGTGAATTTAGCAGGTTCCTAGTAATAACGTTGTGACAAGTGACTTGGACAAATAGTTTATTACGTACCTGCGAAGACTCGCTTTCCGTGTCCCTTGGTGTACCTGCCGAGTTGCGTGACCTCTCTTGCACCTACTAATTTTTGCATTGTGTGTACTGTGGTGTGTCTTCCTGGTTTTCCTACATTATGTATCTGGTAGGGCACCCACCATTTTGTCCTATGATTTTAGACGTAAAAACGTCAGGGCATAATACTAAGCCAAGCAGCTTTGGTCCGTGTGACATTAGGGCAGGTAATAGACCGAACAATTTTAGCCAAAAGACTTTAGTCAGATAAATATGTGGTGAGGTACTTTAGGAGATATGACTTAGGCAAAAACAATATACCACGTGCCTCTAGGATAAGTTTCAGGCCACGTCACTTTAGGTAAAATAACGTTAAAGTGAGAACAGGCGTTACTTTATGAACGCACGAAAGCAGTCGTTGCGTCTATGGCTGTATTAACGTGTGTGATGCTATATACGCAAAGCGCATGCGTTTCGTATCGAGCAACCAAGTGTGGCGGGTGGAAGTGGACAGGTTGTAAACTAGTGCAGACAGGTTTAACAGAAAACGGAAGTACACTATGGTTCACCACGTAATGATCACCTTTCAAAGTAACGTTAGATATATTTTTATTTTTAGTATACTAAGTTGTTGAGAACACATTTTCAGGAACTTTGCTTCACTTGTTGGAATCACGGGCTGATTTGAGTAACTTAGGTTCACTGGTTATTTACTGTGAGTGGCTTGTATTTGTATATCTAAATAAGAACGCTGGTCTCAACAGTCGGTAGATAATTTTTTTACCTTTGGTAGTTTTGGTAGTAAATGCAATTTTCGGTGTCCATAAACAGTGTTATATATGAGCAATTACTAAACACTTACAGGTCGTATTTTTTTTTATTGAGATGTTTTTAATCTGAAAAAATACTGAATTAACCGTAAACCAATGAACGAGGGAGCAAAAAATGGGAAACTTATTTTTAAGTCGTACTCTCAGCGTTACGTTGGATCCCAGAATACCGTTCTCTCGAATGGAGATTAATAGACGTGATGGCAATGGAGGTCAGAAAGTCGGGTATAGCGTTTCCACGACGAAGAGAAGGGGGGAAAG
>NQII01001323.1:46794-60855 GCA_002778355.1 Clitarchus hookeri
GTTAAAGCACCAAAAACGGGTTCGCCTAAAAATGTGCGGCGGCCGCACACGGCAGGCAGTCCACCAAACTGCCTCGCTCCGTGAGTGCTTCAAGCGGAACACTGACAACCCGCGCAGGTCACTTGACGCAGTCCACACCTGAGTTGGGATTGGTCGGACCCTGAAGTACTTCGTAGCCGACAGCGTTCTACCCTCTCTGCTATTCTACCAGCTACCACACGCCACCCTCCCGTCGATCCTGCCCCCTGTGGGCGACACGTCGGAGGACGTGCTCATCGGGATAAAAGTAGCTTCCGCACGTTGTTCCACCCGTACGGCTGGGCAAGCGGGCGGAATTGAGAGTGAGGTCTCGACACCAGGCAGAGCCGCTGGAACAAGCGGATCCTACCCGCAGGTGGACTTAATCCTATGGGTATACAACATGTTCAGAAATTAAACGCCCAAGCCACGGGAGAAGATTCCTTATGAAAAATAAAGTCGAACATACGGAGGACACCGTATACCTAAACGAAATATTAAATGAGATATTCGCGTGTGAATATTGGGTTTTGAGAAAGTATTTTCGCCGAATACCTTGTACAACGCCTACTGCAAAGTTCGCAGCGGAAAAGTGGCTTACGCCTTCCACGATGCAGATACACATGCACATGTGTAATGCAGGCCGTCCCCGGTCCGGGCGCACTGTTTGGCTTGAGGAAGCGGTACGTCAGTAGTGAGAGCACGTACGTTCTGGGATGCTAGGGAGCATAAGCAGTCGTAGTGCCATTTTATTAACCTGGAAACGGGCTCGGGAGAGAGGGATACTAATTGCCGGCACTCTTTAACCTAGGGAACCTATGCTAGAGAGCATCAGCGGCCGTAGTGCCGTTTGATTAACCTGTAAATGGGTATCGGATAGTAGGATACTAATTGCCGGCACCCTTTTAACATAGAAAACTGTTCTCGGTTCGAGACCCGTTGAAGGTAATTAACGCGTAATTAGGGGGGTAATTGTAATTAGAAGTATTTAAAGCGCAATGAGCAATTGTGTAATTAACAATTGCGAGTACCGAGAGTAAGTACAAGTACTGGGGATCACTACATGTACCGAGAGAGTAATTACACACTGAGTACTGATGTTTACCCATCGGCTGCCGAAACACAATTAACTAGGTTGTTGAGGGAAGATGTGGCGCTCCTTTGTTCGACATCCATTGAGAGTAATTAGGTATAATTAAAGCATAATGAAAAAAATTCATAATTAGTATTTGAATAATGAGCAATTGTGTAGTGAATAATTGCGTAATGAGTAAGTACACGTACTGAGAATAATTACGTACCGAGAGTAATAAATGTACCGCGACTAAGTACATGTACAGAGAGAGTAATTACACACGAAGTACGATACACATCCTACCCCGACCACTGCTCACTCGCAACTGAGGTGTAAATCGCCAATATGTTTGTGTTATACGTCCGCCATCTTGGATTCCAGCTATTAAACTACCATTCATTCCAGCTAACACGTAAAATCCATAAGATAGGGCCTATAACGCCTTAAATCTTCATATAAGCATTGCCGGATACCATTTCTGATCCGTTTAAGATGTACCCACCGAAATCATAACAAAAGCATCAATCCTGATGACGAATAAGGTGGTAAAGTCAATAATACATCAAGCCCTCTTATAAGTATACTTGTCCGCCATTTCCAAACAATTTAATATATAAATTCATAACATAGAGATCACCCCCAACGACGAACAGGGTTGCAGGAACAAGTACACCTTATAAATTCTTATAAATATAGTTGTTTATCATTTCCGAATGGTTTAAGATACAACCACCAAATTCATATCATAGACATCGCCCCAAACAAAGAACATGCCCGCAAGGTCAATGACATCTTAAACCCACTTATAAACATACTGGCCCAACATTTNTCGCCCCAAACAAAGAACATGCCCGCAAGGTCAATGACATCTTAAACCCACTTATAAACATACTGGCCCAACATTCCCCATTCACTGAAGCTATATTGGCCAAATCCATTACATAGATATCACCCCAGGCGACGAACAGGGTGGATGGCACAATTACGACTGAAGACCCCATGTAAGCATAGTAAGCCACCATCACCTATCCACCAAAGCTATAGACACCATATCGTATCTTTATCTGTATCTTGTACAGCGTGCGGGCAGTCGAGTCTCGTGTGCCTGTGCCTTTTGGGTAAAACAGGAGTATAATCCAGAGCAACAATGTTGTGTACAGCACCGAGCACTAGTGGTTATTACAGCTACAAAGCCACGTGAGGCATTATTTTGCCACTTCAGATGTTTGAGCAATCCATGCTGCGCACACCNGTTATTACAGCTACAAAGCCACGTGAGGCATTATTTTGCCACTTCAGATGTTTGAGCAATCCATGCTGCGCACACCGGCCAGTCCCATAAAGTCTGAACCCAGACAACAATTGTCACCGCAGTGCTTTGATTGGCTGCAGTTGAATGTAATCCAATAGAAGGAGATTACGCTCCTTCCAATCGCGGTGGATGGGCGTGGATAACACCTCACCTATCAATAGCATCGTACAGAGTTGAATCTGCACGCGCCATCTTGAGGGAGCCGAGGACTATCCAACCTCTACGAACGCGCTTCGTAAATGAGTCCTCTTACTAGGTGGACCAGATCATCGTCCCTTCATTAGCGAGCATCAACCCATCGAAACTGGGTCTGACGACACGCTGCTTTTATTCCCAAAGGGTTACTCGAGCGACAAGAGCTCATCACCAATCCTAGCACTGTGTGTCGTTGAGGTTCGGTGGTTTGCATGTGAACGAGACCGCATTTTGTTCTAACGATCGTTGAAGCTGCGAGACCCGCCCAAATAAGGACCTACCGTCATGGAGGGTGTAGGTTGAGAGGCCATAAACTCCCAAACTTCATCGACAGACAACACCACGATCGACCGAAGGGTTCCAGTACAGTACGAACCTCTATCAAGAACACCTCACATCGTGCACACATATTTATTCGGCAAGACCAAAGCGCCCATGTTTCCTCATTTCAATAAAATATAGTATATTGCTATTATAAAAAAAAAAATTAATACACCGTACCACTCTTCAAACTAAAGGAACAATACTTTACACAAGGAAAAAAAACCGTTATTAGCAACATAAATAACTCTATTACATCATCTATACACTGGGGCATGAACCAGTAGACGGGAGGGAATATTGTATCTATGCAACATCCTGTTTCCGTCTAATCATAATGTGTGTGGAAATCAACTACATCATGGGTCGCAGGTATAAACCAGAGGATCGGCGGATATGTCGGTTTTGGTAAGNATGTGTGTGGAAATCAACTACATCATGGGTCGCAGGTATAAACCAGAGGATCGGCGGATATGTCGGTTTTGGTAAACATCTAGACCATAGGTCTCAGGTTTGGACCAGTACTAAATATCTTGACACATTGGCATTGTATTACTTTACGCATTCGGTGAAGTTATGCATGCATTCGTACTCAACATACCCGATTCCACATCGTCAGTGGTTTATATCACCTTCAAGCATTCACGAATTTACGCGCTTGGAGCACCTACCGAGGCTAACTCTCACAGATACCGACTCACGTCGAGACTTACTATTCACACACACTACATCAATTCGCAAATAATTTAAAACTAAAATATTTAAGTATGATGGGGAAAGAAATCATGGAGACGAGAAAAAATCTACATCTGTACCACACGAGGTAATTCTCNGCATCTAGACCATAGGTCTCAGGTTTGGAGCAGTACTAAATATCTTGACACATTAGCATTGTATTACTTTACGCATTCGGTGAAGTTATGCATGCATTCGTACTCTACATACCCGATTCCACATCGTCAGTGGTTTATATCACCTTCAAGCATTCACGAATTTACGATCTTGGAGCACCTACCGAGACTAACTCTCACAGATACCGACTCCCGTCGAGACTTACTATTCACACACACTACATCAATTCGCAAATAATTTAAAACTGAAATATTTAAGTATGATGGGGAAAGAAATCATGGAGACGAGAAAAAATCTACATCTGTACCACACGAGGTAATTCTCCTGATTGTGGTACACTGCACGTCGCAAATGATCCAAAATGTTTAATATTAACGGAAAAAGTAAATCAAATGATACACAGTTTACTTTATTCTCCTGCGAAGTGGCTCTAAAGTTTTCGTTGTTAAAAGCCATTAGTATGTTGGCTAAGAGAATAATCAATTCTTGTTGGTCCAAACCTGAGACCTATGTTCTAGGTCAGTGTTTCTTAACCTGGGGTTCGCGGACCCCTGGGGGTCCGCGAGTATATGTATGGGGGTCCGCAGTCTCATCTCTGGACCATTTAACAATAATAAATAAATGCCACCAAAAGTCCCGTAATCGCTACGCTTACTTAGCACGACGAACGTGCGCCAGCGGGCGGTGTGCGAGACTGACTTGATTTCCTAGGGGTCCGTGGCTGAAAAAGGTTAGGAAACGCTGTTCTAGATGATTACCAGAACCGATATGTCCATCAATCCTCTGGTCTACACCTGCAACACGTGATCTAGTTGATTTCCAGACACATTATGGTTGGGTGGAAACAGGCTGTTGCACAGATACAATATTCCCTCCAGTCCACTGGTCCCAGCCCCAGTGTTTATATTATACAATAGAGTTATTTATGTTGTGAATAAGGTATTTTTTGTATGTATATCACTGTATTCCTCAATTAATTTGCAATGTTTTATTCTTAATTTTTTGAAAGAAACGAACAGGCTTTAGTTGTTGGTGTTCTTACCCTGCACCCAACTAGTAAGTATTTTCATTTTTGTTCGAACACAGTTTTTTCTCGAATAAATTAGGACGGTCGTGTCTTAAAATACATCCACTTAATATATAGGTATTTAAAATAGATTGTACTTTTTTTTTTAGATTAGGACAGTAAGAACATGTAACTTCTGTAGCTTATACATAAATTATGCAGGTGAAAGATAGTTCAGTAGATTTAGAAGTATGTTACGTTATGTCCCTACCAAATCAGCATAGTGAGAAATAATTATAAACAATTAGCTAACATTGGTTTTTATATGGCCATCAGACTTCACTAATACTATGATTAATTGTCGAGTCTTGTCGCCAGACGCGTCACTCTCTGAACTCGATAAGACTACTTGAAACAGGATTTCACACACAGTACTGGCGGTCATGCATGCTTTTTGTACCACTCGCGACGCAGCACGCTGGTTTCTCTACCGGCAGCACACCGACACTAGTCCTTACTACACTAACTGCCTGTTGGTCCCGGCACAAAGCCAAATTTACGAAGTACAGTTAAAATTTCACGGGTTATAACAAGTTAAAATACGCAACTTAAAGCAAATTTTTTTTCTGGGACGAGTTTTGAATTAGTTTTGTCATTCGTAGATTAATATAGTACTCAGCATTTTTCCACATAAGGCTTCGCACCAGTGTAGTAGACGAAAAAGGTGCAATTTTTATTTTAATCGAATGACATCTTTGTTTACGTTAATTTTCTAAGAACATCTTTTTTTTTTAAATTAGGGGCCTATCTGATTTTAATGTATTTGTACAGGTGACATTCTGAGCTTAAATATTATATCGCGCAATTTTATCAGTTTTAAGAGATATCGAGTGATTTGTTTGAAAACCAATTTAATCACTTCTTACATTCTCAAAAGTTTTGCGTTTTGAAAATTATTCAAATTTGATATCAGGCTTTTATATGTGTAACATTGCAGTATATCATCGGATTTAAGCTAAAGTTAGTTGTTTAATGTTACCAATTTAACCCTCTTAGAACTCGAATTTCAAAAAATTCTGAAATTTGTTTTTAGGCATTTGTACATACATACACTCTAAATCCGAATCATGATATCAATCAGCGAAACATCTTTCATTGAAAGTCATTTGATAAGCTACTTCTGACTCGTGAATTAAGCAAATTAACTGGGAACAAGTGATTTACAGCAGTTACATTCTTGACATTCTGTGGGAAATCACAAACAAATCAGTGAAATTCAACCACTACATTAATTAGTTATCTGGCACTGATTATCAGTTGCTCAAATCTCACCGTTTTCACTGATTTGGCTCAATTCTCACTGATTCAAGTTTAAAGTGTAGTCATCTAAAAAAAGGAATTAAGGTATTCCGTGGAATTTAAGAGCTATTGAAGAATCGATGGAAATACATTTCAAGTTTTTAATTTCCTGAGCCGCTAAATTAAAGCAATATATCGAAGTTTGTTTTAGGTAGAGTGAGTGAGTGGGTGACTTGTCAATATTTCAGCCTAAATTAGTACACGAACTAAGTTATCTTTTCTGACTTTTACCAGTTCAACTTCAAGCGAGGCGGGAACCGGTTTTTTTTTCCTAAATCACACCTTTAATATATAAACGCGCGTGCTTGTCGTCAGAATTTGTTTCGTTTAGAGTCATTATAGGCCACCTGTAGAATGTTATATACAGTATATTCGATTGAGTTCAAGAATTTTTTTTTTTTTTGTCGTTTGGAAATATTTCACTGCGAGTGGTAAAATTAAACTGAATACGCCAAACCAACGAGGTTGCTTGTCGTCTTCAGGTTAATAAAAACTAAAGTGCAATACCAAAGGAATGTATTTTATTCAGGGCATTTGCAGTTTAAAATAGAACCTGGTAGTTAAAATTTATGTAGTCAACTGTGAATTTAAATCCTTACCTTAATGTATTCTAGTTAATGTGAGTGCTGCCAGGGAAACGGTTTATTTCCTCTTTCTGTTTGAGAGCTCGGGGTGGGGGCGTCAAGCGATGCATTGAGCCGCCCAGTACTACCACTCTCCTTTGCCAAATGCCCCTACGTCAGCTGGTCCCCGTCACCACACGGCCTGGCAATCATTCGTTCTCCCTGACCCCAGCACTATCGGGGGCAGTTCCCTCTTTACGACCGTGAATTCCCATTCCTTTCCCGCCTTTTTATACTTTACTGCCTCCCAACCGACCGACCCCCTAGTGGCGCCCCAAAGTGGCGGTCCTGCGGGACACGCCAGCCGTACTTACCGTCCAGCCGCGCCCTGGTCCATTCGGAGCGCAACCCGTTCGTTCGGAGCGCACCCCATCCATTCGGAGCGCAACCCGTCCGTTCGAAACGATCCCCCCGCTTGTCTCGTTTTCCTACCTGCGGCCTGACCCCGCAATTACTGCCTCGTCTGACGTAATGGCCGACTGGAGGGGGGACCGCCTTTGCAGTAATTTTACTGTGGATCGAAAAGCCCTCTCCTCTTTCTCACCTCCCTTAACATTTTGCCTTCCCGCGAATTTTTACTTGCAGTGATTTCTTTTCTATAGTGGGAATGAATTAATTTTATTGAAACACGGCTGGTGTTTCAAGCTGGTGGACGAGTGGATTATGTTAATTTTTTTTAATTCTAGGGAAGGTTAGGAGTAGAAATGTTGTTTTCCGTGTGGTATATCGTACGGTGAACATTGATATGCCGGCGATGGAAGACGTT
Source organism: Clitarchus hookeri (assembly GCA_002778355.1). Lineage (NCBI taxonomy): Eukaryota > Metazoa > Arthropoda > Insecta > Phasmatodea > Phasmatidae > Clitarchus > Clitarchus hookeri. The sequence continues at coordinate 54,322 of NQII01001323.1, forward strand.
GCTTACATTTTAAATTAGCTAATATACTACGATTTTACGGGCGAAAATCACACTCGGAGAAATACATGTTAAGAATTATTTTTAATTATACTCAAAGAAGTCTTAAACAAGAGTAATTTTTTTTAATACAACGGGACGAATTTTTAGGCCCCAGAAACAAAGGAAATCTCGCCAATAATTTTCAGATCACAACTGTACTTGTATCGTGCTGCACATTATTAATACATTATGACTGTTCGATTTTTTCTTACTAGAAGATAATATGATACTTACAGCGAATATTGGTAACGAATCAGCTAATATTTTATCTTTATAAAACAACCTGTCAGATATCAGTATTTAAAAAAAATCGTAAAAATCTTTCGTTAATTTTATACATACACCGTAATTTGAATAACCATTGTATTTATGTACTGCGAGCATAAAAATAAATTAATTTCTTATGTTAATTTTACAATAATTACTGACTATTTCATCAAGTACGTAAGTAAAATCAGATGTTCGTCTACTAGTGTTCACGAAAAGCGATTTATATTGACAAAATGTTGTAATATTCTTAAATATACATCGTACAAAAGGATGCAGTAGGCGTGGTTAGATTGCATAATTATTAGAAATTGTAAAACAAATGTAATCACGAAGATGTACTGTACCGCCAGTTACGGGGTCCACCTTTGAGATCAGGTCGAGCAAATTGATACTGCAGCAATGCATCATGGATTGTTGCGAAAAGAGCGTAACGTGGGTGTATGAATTGAAATGAAGTAGAAAGAATTTGAGTTATTCCTTACATATTTCTCTATGCGGTTTGCTGCGTGAGACAAATAAATAGTGGAAAACAAATTTTAAACTTCAGAAACTATTTATTAAGAACAGTGTCAGAATGTTTCATCTTTATAATTTAAAACACCCTTCAAAATAAGTAAAATAAAACTTTTATTATTACAAGTTTTCACTTTAGTAAAACTGTGTAAATAATACGAATACGACCCACATTTAAGACCTTTTTTTCTTCACCTCAATACTAGCAGTTTAGGTAGTGTTATATACTTGTGAATCATTCTCTACGGATATATACTAATTAGTGTCCAAATGAAATTTTCTAGTATCCAAGATATTTTTTTATTCGGCACATGTTTTCAAAGTTATTGTTAGCTTCATCGTTCAGTACACACTTTTTATTTTATTTGTTACCCTATTACGACAGCATTTAAATTCTAATTATAAAACTGCTTGAAATTTTTTAATGTGAAATTACTTATAACCCGGTTTTACCAAAGCTTGAGGACGCATACATACACGTAGAGTTACATTTACTGCACACACTCCGATCTACACACGTGGAGACATATACGTAAGCAAAATAAAAGAAAACATTTGCAAAGATATGAAGGACTCGAATAAAAAAACACAACTTTTTGAAACATTGTAGACACAGGCAGAAACACTTGTGTCACTCACACAATCATATCCATTACACCCACGCAGTCAAAAATACAGATACACAAATACAGGAAGATGATCAGATATTCGTGACTCAGAAATAAATAGCAAATACTTAACTTACTATTTTCGTCGCATAAAATAAGAAAATCTAAAAAAATCATTAAAGTAATTTTTTTTAATTTAACTGGAAAAAAAATTATTTTCAGTTATAATTCCATATACATATTCACTGAAGAGCCAAAAAAACTGGTATAGGCATGCGTATGCACATAACAGGGGTATGGAACCAATCAGAGTAACGCGATGCCCAGCCGTTGATATAGCCAATGACGACGATGTTACCGTCCAATAGAAGATTTAAGTGAGTTTGAACGTGGTGTTAAAGTTGGCGTACGAGAGATGGGACATTCGTAGAGGCTCCATCGCTATTGTAAACCTACAAGCGCATGCTGGTTTTCACGAGTGTACCATGAATATCGCGAACCCGGTAAAACATCACATCTTCGACATCGCTGCGGCCGGAAAAAGATCGCGAAAGAACGGGACAAACGACGACTGACGAGAATCATTAAACGTGACATACGTGCAACCCTTTCTCAAATTGGCGCAGATTGGATTTGTGGATTGCTCTGCAGGATTCTTAGGGGAATTGCCTCCTGCATACCTTCAGACATTAGTCGAGTCCATGCCACGTCGTCTTGCGGCACTTCTGCGTGCTCGCGGGGGTCCTACACGATATTAGGCAGGTGTACCAGTTTTTTTGGCTCTTCAGTGTATATATATTGTTATTACATTTGTTCATGTTAAGTATCTTGTGTTTAGTATGCTGTAGGTCGCATTTATGTGTCATTGAAGTTTGTTTATTTTTGGTTTAGCTCATAAGTTATTACGAGGCATGACCACGCAAGCCCGGGAGTTAATATATATAAATATAATGCATTCAGTGTGTTTGTTCTTATTTTGGTGCATTAATGTCTAAACTGATGTTACACGTACCATATAAACTTTGCTGTGTCAATACAAATGCCAGTGACGTAATCTGCCTGGTGTTTTTTTTTTCTCGTGTTCATGGTCTAGTTAATTTAAAAATTACTGTTACGGCGGACCGTATTGTAACAAGGTGGCCTGTTTTAAATAAACGTCATTACAAACCAATCCATTAACAACGATAAACAGCACATTTGCATGCTTGGAGCCTGTGCGGAATAGCCGTGGTATTGCGAAAGAGCTGTGGACGCGCTTTGCTGGTTTTGTGAAATCTTGTTGCTGTTTACCGGGCTTCAAGTTGGTTTGCTTGCGTGCATTCATAAACCTTCGACCCATCCGTCTGTCAGTGGTCACTACATACTTGAACCTGTAAAACACAAGTGTACACCCACGTAATCACCATACAGCTAACTAGCATGTATGAATAGCACATTCGATGATAGGCAAAATAGAAAACGATTCATTGTGACCATGACGTCCTTGTTTAAAAGCGAGTAACTCGCCACCTCTCCCAACCCCCTAACTCTTCTGTGCATCTGAAAAATGATTTTGTCAATCGTTGGCTTACATCTGAAACCTCGCAACTGCGTCTCAGGAAACGGCACAGGAGATCAGAATAACTTTACGAGAGAAAATTACGAAGTTTCATTACTTATAAATGATAGTAACGTGATCCAGATTATATTAAAAAGGGTTTACCAGCAGATTTGCTTTGGAAATAATGGGCTACACAATCGATCAATGAGGAAAAATTGGACTTTTAGAAGTTAAAGAGACAAAATACACCTACTGTTTTTGCGCAGTCACTGGCTATCTTTATTAACGACAAGGTATTAGCTTACACGAAGTTAGCGCGTACGCCCAAATAACTTCATCTGGTTCGCGACCTAAGTGAACAGTTTCGAAAGCTCAGTAGTTAATCTTTCCGCCATATGTCAAAACCAACATTTTCATGAAGCTAACGACTAAGTATTATTTGTTGGTTGTTACCACGATGACAGCTTTCTTTAAAGTTTATAAAAATGAAACCGAGTTCAAAGTTTCATCTTTAATAAGACTTCACGCCGCGGGACTGCTAACTGTTCTATTAAATGGAGTGAGTAAGTGAAGAGTTTTGGGCGGCTCTTAACAGCGATGTCTCGAGACCCGATGAGGGTGATTTAGGTGAGTATGGTGCAGTTCCGGAATGAAGGCGTGCGAGAAAAGGGAGATCCCGAGAAAAACTGCCGACCAGCTGCATCGTCCGGCACGATTACCACATGCGAAGATCCGGTGACCTGGCCTGGTATTGAAACCGGTTCGCATTGGTGGGAGGCGAGCAGGCGAACCGCTCAGCAACCGCGGTCCCTTATTAATTTGGACATACGTCATTGGAAAATACAATTCAAAGTCTTAACATATTGTATTGCATTGTTGTCACATTCACTAAATACAACATATTTATTAAAGAAGCGGAACTTATGTTCGTAAGCCCCTTTTTTCAGCGTATGCAGATGGCGTCGTGTCCGTTGTTTCCTCCATCGCAAGATTAATTTTAAGATAAAATAGTTTTTCTGGTTTGTTGCGAACATAACTGATGCAGTGTTTTCATTTTAACATGCAATAAAAAGCATTAAAAATATTTTTAATTGTCTAGTCTAATTAAATCCTAATTATGTATATAGTTTCAACAATCGTATCAGCTTCACTTAAAATTTATGACTGCACAAAAGCTTTCCATACCAGTACCAGTGTGCCTAAAACCAATTTATCATTTCATAAACCATCTGAAACTGCCTTTAGGCATTAAGTATTAAATCATATTACGAACGACAATACATGCCTTACACGCGCGAAATATTGTAACCGTTTCAGATAAAAATTTTAAATATACGTGTTGTATAGTTTATTTGTGATGCTCAAAATTTTCGTTCATGTTTACAACCAACCTAGTGTTTTAATGAGGAATGATTAGCCGTACGCATATCTCATAATACTCGTATGANCGTTCATGTTTACAACCAACCTAGTGTTTTAATGAGGAATGATTAGCCGTACGCATATCTCATAATACTCGTATGAGAAATATGAGTGTTCTTTCTGTAAATGTTCGTATACTTAGCACCAGTATTTTTGATTTAATATAAAACTTCCAATCAGCATTAACGTTAATAGTTTGGTAATCAAATAAATTGCACATTGGAGTTTTAGTTAAAGTACAGCACTCATCGAATAGATTGCATTTTTAACAGGGGNCGTTCATGTTTACAACCAACCTAGTGTTTTAATGAGGAATGATTAGCCGTACGCATATCTCATAATACTCGTATGTGAAATATGAGTGTTCTTTCTGTAAATGTTCGTATACTTAGCACCAGTATTTTTGATTTAATATAAAGCTTCCAATCAGCATTAACTTTAATAGTTTTGTAATCAAATAAATTGCACATTGGAGTTTTAGTTAAAGTACAGCACTCATCGAATAGATTGCATTTTTAACAGGGGNGTAATCAAATAAATTGCACATTGGAGTTTTAGTTAAAGTACAGCACTCATCGAATAGATTGCATTTTTAACAGGGGCATGTAATTGGCTACGATCGCTGAAGCACATGCTGCGTTATTCGAAAGGACCCGGCATCGATTCTCTGCCCGGCCATCTATGGATTTCCGAAATCACTCCAGGTGATCGCCGAAATGTTTCCTTAAAACGTTAATTGGCCGATTCGTTCCCCATTCCGGTTTATGTGCACCAATTCTTCCGTCTTTATCGCTTCGCTGTCGAAGAGGTGTTGATTTCAACCTATCTGCCGTTCATTAAGGATCATTAATTTATTGGTAACTTGCACACCACATATACCACCGTGTTTTATGCTCTGAGGATAATGATGCCATAAGCCAGCTGTTTAAATAAATACTGATTATATTGCAAACAACGACTGTGATTTGGAACCACCGAAGAAATCCTAACACTTGCTCTGAGGGCGCTAATGCAGTCTTCTTTTCTGAAATATCACCAAAGTATTCTCCTGATCATGGAAGTTGGAGAAATATGCAAGTGCATCCCTGAAGATGGGGACTGCATTTTCCATCGAAATGTAGATGNCTGATCATGGAAGTTGGAGAAATATGCAATTGCATCCCTGAAGATGGGGACTGCATTTTCCATCGAAATGTAGATCTACTCTACAAATTTGACGTTGCAAAAACAAAAAAATTCAGATACGTGCAGACTGTGGGCGCAAAAATCTGCAGGCTNTACTCTACAAATTTGACGTTGCAAAAACAAAAAAATTCAGATACGTGCAGACTGTGGGCGCAAAAATCTGCAGGCTTTTATGATTGCATAGCGTTTGATTTAGATTATAAATATTGTTTGTTTTCAAAAAAACTACGTGTCAACTGTAATACAAATTCTCGTTTTATATTGCATATTGCAGCACTGAAAATTCCCTGAAATAATAAACACCCTTGATTTTCTGTTTTAGTGAAGTAACATATTTTTAATTGGTTTATTATTAGCGCGTAGCTCATGAATGAAATTAATAGTAGTAATTTTGGTAATATTTTTTTTTTTAACATTTCATTACACTTAACCCAAAAATAGTGCGCAGATATCGAATCCTTCCATAAAGTGCTGATGTCAGAGGACTGTGTGTCTCCAGTCATGAACTTTAGTGGACTTGTTTGTTTTCCAGTGGCAGTCAGCAAAAATAGGGGAGGGGTAAAGTGAAGTATATTCGCAGCGGTGGAAAACAGGAGTTAAGTCGCCGTTTGGGAATAAGAACTTTTCTTGTTCTTACTTTGAGTATTCCTTGTCTTCTCGGATGATACTGGGGAGGACTTGTGCGCCGAGACCGATACGAAAGATCGCAGCTTCTTTTCCTTTTGTTTCGGAGCAATCACTGCCCCGAAACTTTTCTATTTCTCCTCCCCCTCCCCGTACGCCAACAATCTTTCCGGCGGCTGAGGGATGATTTCAGGAGGAGACGTGGAAGTTTGAAGAGCTCTCTCCCCGGCGTGTCCAACGGATCGTTCCCCGTCTTGAGGGGGGGTTGCAGCCCGACTGCTGAAGGAAAGTGGAGAGATCGTGAAACATTCACCCGACTTGTTTTCCAGGAGA
>NQII01001323.1:60911-78532 GCA_002778355.1 Clitarchus hookeri
GAATAATTGAGTCCCCCCCCCCCAAGTCTGACCGTGTGCAGTGAATCACTAACGCTAGTGTGACCTTGCGTGACCAGCTGCTAGCGAGCGCATGTGTCGCTCCCACGTGGGCACGAGTTCGAAGTTGCTTGGTCATCCACAACACGATAGTTCGCGATCCAGGGGAAAGTTGGCTGGTCGCGATAGTCCAGTTAGAGAAAGATTGTGTAACGACTACGTAAACCTGTGCGTAGCATGTTTATTCAGTTACAGTAACGATGCCATTTTTAGTAATACTTATATTGAAAGTGTAAGGGCTGGATATAAAATGAAGAGGGCACATGCATGTCAGCACAAGGAATTCAACAAGTTTTACAATAAATCGAATACATCANCTTATATTGAAAGTGTAAGGGCTGGATATAAAATGAAGAGGGCACATGCATGTCAGCACAAGGAATTCAACAAGTTGTACAATAAATCGAATACATCACATAAGAATGTTACTTAATGTTTATACTTGGAAAATGTTTTTGTGGGCCTATGCCAACAATAATTTTACAGATGCCAACAAATATTCACGCTAATCCAGCCAACAGAATATATCAAGATAAGATAATTTATTTGACATAACTAAGTAGAGTGGAGAGAGTTTCGGTGGCTGTTAACATAGGGGACTTGAGTACCGATGAGGTTGAAGCAATGATAATATGGAGCAGCGCCGGAATGCAAGTGCGGGGGAAACGGGAGATGTCCGAGAAAACCCGCCGACCAGTGACATCGTCCGGCACAACTCCCAATCACGAGAATCCGGGAGTGACCTCGCCGGGAACCGAACCCGGTTCGCCTAGGTGAGAGGCGATCGCTCTAGCCGCTGCACCACCACGGCCCCAACATAACAAAGGATTATACCTGGAATATGCAATTAATGCACTCAGTAATTACTTCAGCAGCCAAATTTTAGTTTACATTGGCGTTATGGATACAGAAACATGCCTTTGTTCACCTGTGACTGCTGAAAATGATTCTTGCCTGCGAAATGTGTTGGAACTCTATAATAGCTAACTGATATATGATATTAAAGTTTAATATTTAAAAGGTTATTTTACAGCATGACAGACCAAAGAGGTTTTCGTTACTGTGTACACATTTAATGCAAAAAATAAGTTCTTCCAGAATTCCAAGCGGGGTTCAAATAGGTTAATAGTTCCTGAGATGTACAGTAAAAGGTATTTTTTTCCTTTCCAATTTAAACAATATTTAAAAAAAAATGGCCAAACCAGAGAGATTTTTATTTAACATATTTTATTTTCGGAGTAACTACTGCCAGTGTACCAAATCTTGTCTAATGGGTCGGCAGTTACGACTTACTAACATAAAATATTCATAAAACTGCCATTTGAAAATGTGTTTAATTTTCTCTAATCATGTACTTCATCATGCTAGATGACCTACCACGGAAAGTATTTATATGTTGAAGTTGGCGGGAATCTGTTGAGCATCCGGAGATATGATGTAGTTTATTGTTTCAGGCAACACTATCTTACAAAATAGTTTACATAAAGATGTGTTGTAGCATAAATAATGTTAGCTTTAGGTATTATCAGCGTACCAATTTTGATTTAAATAGTGTTTTGGGCAAATGTGAAACACATGTCATACATATTTACAAAGGAGCCATTTTTAAGGTGTCTGATACAACTAAATCGCGTAATTTTAAGGGGCTATAGCATTACTCTTATATGGCAGGTTTTACAGTAACTCTTTGAGTAATTCTATAAATGTTACGTGAAATAATTAATTTTTCAAGTTGCGATGTCCCAAAATGGGAAACCATTGGGGATTCAAGTTAGAAAATTCCATCCTGACATTGTGAATAGTGAACATACAATATTTGGTTCAAATCGGCTGAAACGTTCGTGAGAAATATCAGATCACCAATAATTAATAGCTACCATTTCGAAAAATAAATGACCCATTATGGAATAAACTGCCAAAGTAAGTTATCCTTACTGTGTTTTATAAGTTTATCGAGTCAGGTATAATTCAGTGTATAGTTTCAAAAGTGTCAGGTAAATACGCGCGCGCGAACACACACTCATACACGCCTCTCACAAACTCACGCACATACATACTCTTAGTCGATACATGCACACACAGGCTGGAAGGTTAACACATAAGCGTATCTTTCACCGACCTCCTTAGCGTACTTGCCAACACACAGATCTACGGCGCGAGGAATTCTGTGCGAATCTTGGGCAATGCACCGATGTCTTTGTGCTTGCCTTGAATTTTAAATAAATCACTACGAATATTCGACACTTCCTGGATTGGACGTTACATTGTTTGACGCTGAAATCAAATTCTGGCTGTACGTTTCTCAAGGCCATTTGTACCGGAGTAATAAATAATAATAAAGTTATTAGGTGATTATCTTTATATTTCTGTGTTACACGACAATTTTTGTTCACGTTTGTAATTTTACGAAATTCTATCTACATTATTTTGTTAGATTAATATAATTTTAACTTTTTTTTTTGCAATTTCTTAAGTTTCTTTTGAATGTAATTTTTTTTCAATAACTGAACCAATTTTTTTTTAGGAATCACGGCTAGTTTTAGGTTTTTTCATTTTCCAATTTTTCTGTAGAATTTTTGAGATTTTTAACGATTTTTCAATGTTTCCAGGGATATTCCGATATTCATCTATGATTTACAGGGATTTTCTGAAATTTTCAGTGATTCTCTGAGATTTTCAGAGATTTTATTGCGATTTACAGGGATTTTATGGTTATTTTTAAGGATTTTCTTGTAATTTTTGGGGATTTTTAGTTCATTTAGAGTGATTTTCTTTCCCGTCGTGTACACCGATTTTCTTAGGTTGTTGCCCCCTCGCTTCTACGAAACTTGTCGGTAGATGACACAAGAGAGCTCGCACAGGAGAAGGAATAAGCGACGTCTTTGAATGTTGACATTATTCCTTGGCTTTCCAGGACTCCAGATTTGACTCCTATTAACCACGCATGGGATATGATGGGGTGACGTTTGCATCACCGTCAACCACCTGTTTTGAGTGATAGTAACAGAATAAAATTTCATAAGCTATTAAAAATAGTGAAACTCAGTTGATATAAAAGAATGTGGGCTGTCACAATCTTGAAGATTTTAAGCATTATCTGTATGACTTAGTAAATTAAAGAATTGTAGCAACCAGATGTACCTGATCGTCTTTCAATAAACGTATGATTACTTCAGATGAAGATGAATGCAGCCCCCTCTCCATTTTAGCGGTATACTTACCTGTACATGCAATCGTATTTTTGCATATTGTAGACAAAATGTCTGATGTTGATGGTGAGAAACCTCTAAATAATTACACGAAAGTTAACTGAAAATTGTGCATTTTGTGCATTCAGTAAAGTTTTTTTCTTTACCTTCTTGTGAGGGTTTTAAGTAGCATTTCTGGTTTAGTTTGCGGTGTCTTAGGGGTCTATGTACAAAAATATGATTGGGGAAAAGTTAGCTTATCAATAATACATACTGCAAATATACTGCTGATCTACGTGTGTATAAGCTATTCACGGTAACGTGAGAACTATTGAAATCCCTCTGATTTGGAATATTGTCGACAAACATATTTTATTTTAGCCTTGGACGTTAACTTCCGAGTGCGGTGGAATATACACACTGTGTTCATTATTTACTTAGCGATATTTATTTAAAAACGGTGGTTTTAGGGTAAAAAAATGGCTGAAAGTAAAAAGTAACTGGGGTCTCAAAAGTGCTCACTTTACCGTGAACAACCTGTAGTTGTAGGAAGCGTGGTGGTATGTGCCTCAGGACAATATCCGCCACCTGTGTGATGGAACGCCTCGTCGCATCGCTGCCGGTATAACCTCGACGCGCGGCTCCACCCCATATTGTACGCGTGCATTGCGGACTAATCACTACTCATTTGTACCATCATCTATCAGGCTATGAGAAGTTTCACGTAAGGAAACAGGGTGCAGCGTTTTCCATGTCCAGCAGTTATCTGCATATTGCACACTTCAGCCAAGTAATTGTGGTTGTTAGTACTCTAATTAATTGGGTTTTCACTCATTCAATTTAAGCTCTGCTGATTACGTAACTTCAACACACCAAAGTCTTTTCTGCTTGAGTTTCTAACTGTAGAAGCATGTACACAAAAAAAAACCAGATTGACGATTATAACAGAGTACATCAAAAAAGGTTTTTCGTGCGTAGTAATCATTAGTTAAACGGTCATAATACAGGATGTATTTACACCTAGTTTTATTGTAATCTTCCGTTCATAGGCTGTATACAGAAACTCAATTAACACATTCGTCGTAAAGAAAAAAAATGTAGTCCGTGAGGCATTTTTGTGTGCATCACATAGGCTGGGATTTGATCGTAACTCCTTTCCTCCTAACTGCTGGTCTGTCAATTGTGGGTTGGGTACACTTTTCTGTTGGTGTAAACCAGTGTTATTCTTTCCCCTCTCTCTGCTTTAGAAATCAATATGCCATCTCTCATGCACGTGGATACAACAGAAGGTAGCAGAAATCGTGTATTTGTAGGACCGGCCTTATCACACGTCTGCCTGGCTCGAGTTGAATGTTATTTCTACAGCGGATAACTGAACTGAGCTTTGCCGGTCAATAACACGACGTCCCTCGGTACAACGCGCTGTCGAACGGGAAGTACGCGGGCGCCGACGCATCGCCTGGTTTTCGCCTGCGCGCCCTCGCGTCCTAAATAACAGATGAGCTGGCGATGACCTTGCCCCCCGTGCAGAGGGAGCCAATATCCCGCGAGCGGTCGTTTGCAGGTGTATTGCCGGCAATATTATTTGCCAGCGCGGCGCGAGCTTGGGACCGTTCCAAGCTGCGACAACCCCTCTCTCTCTCTCTCAGGTCCTCTCCCGTCGGGGGGAAATGGAGACGACCGTGTCTTCCGCTACAATCCCTTCGGAGCGGCGGTCGAGTTTTACACCTCACGGGATCGAGTCCTGGGACATTCCCCGCCGGCTTTATGGAGACGCATTCGCGCGCGCGCCGCTCGTAAATACTTTGCTTGGGAATGACGTCGATCCAACCCCGGAGCCCCTCTCCGGCGATCCTATTCCTACTTCCTGCTCCTGGCTGCATTTCGAAGAACTCAATCATAGCTATGCCTCTCCGACGCCACATGAGCCCGAGGGACCGGCTCCCGAGGGTAATTTGGCTTCCTCCAGAAGGAACGGCTTTCTTCGCGTGTAGATGGACCTCTGCCGCCAGTACTTCCTTCCTGCATTGCAAATTAATAACTGTGAAATTTTTTTACAGGCGGCGTACCACGTGATGTGGCCTGACTTCATCTGCACTGCTCTTATTTACTTTTCATTAATTCACAAAAGTTGTGGTAAGGAACTGTAAGTGTGTTAACTCGCATAACGATACGACACAAATATTAGTTTTCGTGCTTATTTTACTGAAATGATTTGCACTAAGATCTGTTGTCACCCTCTAAGAAATTTTTCGCAAATTTACAACGTCAGTATACACGCGTACTGATACAAGTGCAAACAGTAAGGTATTTTTTCCATATACGTCTATGGTGCTACATCTGTTCAGGGAAGAGTAAAATGCGTATATATTTTTCAACTGCGTGCAGTAACATTTATTTCTATATTTGCAGCCTCACGCACGGAAACGTCTTCATACTATACACAGGCGAAAAACTCGCATTACAGTTTAGGGAGTTTACTTATTTTTTTGCGGCTGGGAGTTTAAAATCAACTTGTCGTAAAGCTATATATATATATATATATATAGATATATAAAATCTAAAATCAAACAAGTTGACAAACTGACACCCTTTCATACTTCCATAGACGTTCTTTATTTCTCTGAAGCAAGTCGCTTTCTTTAATTATTTATGCAGTTTGGGACATTTACAGGTACTTAACAGAAAATATTTACACTATTTATTGTTTACTTTAAAAGAGGATAAATGTGGATCATCATATACGTCCACTTTGGAAAGTGTTATACGCCATAGTTAAGTTTAAGACTTTCTGTCTGAAGTACAGGAAACATGCAACACATTTGAACTCCTGTTACATACAACTCTCAGGCAATCACGAAACTCATTTGGGTTACTAACGTTTTCGTAGACACGAAATTTGAGTTATTCTTGTAACGACCCAACGATCCCTCCCCCCTCCCCCTTTCCCTTTTACGACGATTTTGGTGTATAATGTTGATTTCGTCACTTCACCTCGACTTGATGTCCACTTAACTTATCATGGTTTCAACTTCAAAATTATAAGCATCTTTGCTAGATTTGCTAGTTCTTATAAACCAGCGGAATAAAAGTTGTCACTGAATTATCGAACTGTTTCCTAAAAGGATGCGCCGATTTTTAATTTTTATTTGGTTGCCGAGGAAGAAAATGTTTTAGTGCCAATGATAGTGCCTAAGAAATCGTATAGGTCTGTGGCAAACCTTGATTGCAGTCACGAACGATTCTCGGCGTCACAAGTGAAAGAAGCCAACACACATAGTTGCGAGATATAAGAGTGAAATAGAAAGGAACCAGAGTAGTCGTTGTGTAGGAACGGGCCTCGATAAAATAAGTTGCAAGACGGTGTGGTGTAGGTGTCGCTTGTATTTCAACGTGGAGCAGTGCTTTGTGTTATTGCTTTTGGGGGGCGAGAATCTCCGGGGAGGGGAGGGGAACTACTTTCCCCCCGCCCTCAAGACTTATCGCTCCTCTTTTTCTGTCGCCTGGAGTTGCGCATCGCACAAGTGTCTTTAAGAAGAGCAGTTCACGGACTTCTTCTTGAGTGGTCGTCCGCGCTTCTCAGAGAAGTGGAGAAGAAATACGAACTTTTATGCTTCCTTAACATCTCTCTTCCCCGAGCGAATTTCCCTGGACAGTCCACGAAGTTCTTTTGTAAATAAAGAAAGTTACTGCTGCGCTTTATAACTGATTCATAAATTTTACACGTATAATCTAGCTTCGGAACACTTTTCTAAATACTTTTACCTACAGCATTTTTTATTGGGATCCTAATGCATTGCCATAAGATGTGTTTCCATGGTACTCGAACATGCAGTCACTCAACTAGCGATACGACAGTGCTTGTATGAAAGTAATATTCACCAATAATTACACCTCTCACAATGCTACAAATTCATAATAGATATACAGAAAACGGTTTCTAAAACCTACGTTATTTCGTTTATAATAGAGTATGTTTAAATGGGCGGATCTTAACATATGCTCTCTGTCCAACATGTTGGTATGAAACGTCCATACTGCATCTGTATAGATTAAACGCTTTGTACGTCTAAATACCACATTCTGTAAAGATATCCAAATTTTCCATGTACTTGGGATAAGTACCGGTTTAGAATTAAATTTTTTAACGTTAAGATTATTGTTTGCTTACGTTCGTGCAGGTAGAAGAAAGGGCCGAGGCATTCGGCCAATAACGGAACGGTCTGAGTTTTGTAGCCTGCTTGGAACTGAATACTGAAAATTAGTAAAGTGGTGTAGCACAGTCCGTTAGCAGTGCTGATATAATCAATAATGTCGTTAGCTGTGTAAGTTTAATTCCAGATTCATGCAAGATAATGCAGGAGCCAATGCGTGAGTCGGTATGTAAACATTAAGGCGGGTTTTAAGTGAAAGCTGGAAAGCTACATTGTTAAAGGCTGTTCACGGTGAAGTGTTGCACTTTTAAAACTCCGGATTAAGATCTTCTTGTATGCAAGTTGTGTATTCTTCCGCCTTAATTTAAAATTAACATTGCCACGGGCCTCGTCACTTTATTCCTGCGTCGGTCAGGCGAATGTGTGAAATTATTAGAAAAGTAAATATTTTACAAATCAGGGCATTATTTTACTTCGATGTATTAGAAAAAAACAGAAAACGAAAGCAATAATTTAAGTTATCACAAATGGTAACCTAACACTTTTTATACAACGTTAAGTAATGGAACTACTTTCCATGGGAACATGTCACTCAGTGCGCCCGTTAAAATAAATGCAGGCAGGGGCAGTGACTTTTTTCTAAGGTTGATTTCAAAAGTGCACACTTCATCATGAACAACCATTATCAGTCGGTACGTGTAATTTGCACGTTTCAATAAAATAATTTAATTTCAGCTAGCATGACTGAGAAACTTTAGATATTTTCGTTTCGTGCTTACTTATATTTTTAGGAGACGGAAAACCATAACAAAAATCCATATCTTATTTTCTTTTTGCTACAGAATAATTAGAAACACAAAGAATCCAGGTGGTTAATTTGAACTATAAACATACTTTTTGAAACAGCCAATATTATCTTTGCTGACGAGTATTCACTTTTTGGCCTATATTTAATAGCACAACTCTCGTTCGCGGTTAGTTGAGTAGTTTTAATCAAAGTATGAATTAATAATAGCCTGCCCATTACTGCGCTTATTTCTGCACACACACTGACTTGTATGTTTCCATAATATTTGGCAGCGATGTAGGAAGTGTTGACCCGTGTATTAACGTCATATGAAATGTGTCTTGGTTAACTGATTTGTCTCTAAATGTATTTATTTAGTCAGTTTTATGCTTATAGGAGCGAGAATTTGCACTTTAGAAACATTTTTACATAAAAACAATTTCGCGCAGTTGGTACACACATGAACAAAGTGATCAGGTCACGGCAATGGCAATGTCACATGGGGCAGAAGGATACAACATTGACAATACAGGAGATCATAAACGGGACTTTCAAAATTACTCATTGGAGAATACCTAAGTATATAGAAACGAAATTGTTGGGTGTGCCTTGACCACACGCCCTGGCGAAAAGGTGTCACGTCACGACAACATGACACGGGGGCATCCGCCAGTCTACAGTTACTAAAATTCGTTACGGAATAAACGTAAAATGTACGCTGTAAGAAAATGTTTTGGGTAAATCATCAAATGAACAAATCAACAAATTGTTTCTCAAATACTACGTAAATAACCTTACGAAATTGCTTACCGGTTTTTGTAATTTAGCTGCTCGACAATATTATCCCATGAGGCATGCTTGAATGACTTCGAATAGTCATGGCGGGTGGTATCATACAATACTGGTTCCTGACGGACGAATTCAATGAGTTGTTCCAACATTTCACCAATTTTCTGAGCCTTGGCTAATTATATGTCAACAGAAGTATAGAACGCTTGTTATACACCATAGATTTAGGAAAAAACAGAATACGTAATACATTTGGCATTTATTCAAAGGTACGATTAAAAAAGAGCGAAGAAACCGCAAGTAGACTATTGTCAAACGTTAGCGAAAAAAAAAACAGCAACGCCATGCTACATCTGTGTATTAATTAGCTCATTTCGGCTTTTATATGTTGGCAGCGAAGGCAACTAGAAAATTTCATCGTCCGCAGTTGGTTCGTTACGTCAGATATATTCGCGTTAACACTTTCAGTCGCACACACGCGATGTAAACCAACAAGTTAAACTACAGATGCCTTACGGAAACTGAACCGAAAAGTCCTAACTGTGATATTTTTTAAAACCCATTTTTACAATTTTTTTTAAGAATGTATTTATTAGGAAAAAAGTAAAAAGTGTTGGTTCTAGATAATTTTTTTGCACCTTTCTAAGAAAAATGTAGTATTCCCATAATATTTATTTTACTGATATACGCTTACAGGCGCAAACACAGATTTCACTAGGGGATACTTTAACACTTTAGGTGCATTATAGATTTACTGCAAATTACTACAAGCGAGGTGACTATATTCATATCTGTATGATCGTCAGTTATATTGGTTTCCGTATTCTCATTTACAACTGTCCTATTGTTTCACACAACATCGGACACGATTACTATAACTGTACAAATTTCACTACTGGCTGGCTCTCTGCCAATATAATACAAGTCAAAAGTGTCCCAATCAAATGTTCTTTCCTGTGTAGGATAATGTGTAATCCATGCCGTTCACTGGAGTAATTTACTATTTGAGCGTTTCTGACGTGGTACTACATTGTATAGAACAGTAATGAAAATTGCTGGCGAAGTAATATTTCGTCGCCTGTGTCTTCAGAGGATGCGGATGTCATAACATTATGCCAAACTCCTTGCATGTCAGTTAAAATCAGGCGACGTTAACATTACGTCGGCAGCACTCAAAAGTGTTAAGTAGATGTGTGTAACGACGAGCGGCGTGTGTGTTGTTGTTGCAGATTCCGACTACTGCTCGCTGGTGCGTGACATCCCGCCCTACGACAAGGGCAGGCGGCTGCTCGACCTCATGGACATGGCGGTGTTCGACTTCCTCACGGGCAACATGGACCGCCACCACTACGAGACCTTCCGCGTCTTCGGCAACGACACTTTCCCGCTGCACCTGGACCACGGCCGCGGCTTCGGACGCCCCTTCCACGACGAGCTGTCCATCCTGGCACCCGTGCTGCAGTGCTGCCTGCTGCGGCAGTCCACTCTCACCACGCTGCTCAGGTATGCCAACCGAACACCAGCCCCCTGCACATAGCCCACAGTCACCCAAATACTCTCTACTGTCGAGGTGTCATTCCACTCTCACCACGCTACTCAGGTATGCCAACTTAACACCAACCACCTGCACACAGCCCACAGTCACCCAAATACTCTCTACTGTCGAGGTGTCATTCCACTCTCACCACGCTACTCAGGTATGCCAACTTAACACCAACCACCTGCACACAGCCCACAGTCACCCAAATACTCTCTACTGTCGAGGTGTCATTCCACTCTCACCACGCTACTCAGGTATGCCAACTTAACACCAACCACCTGCACATAGCCCACAGTCACCCAAAAACTCTCTACTGTCGAGGTGTCATTCCACTCTCACCACACTACTCAGGTATGCCAACTGAACATCAGGCACCTATACCTAGTCCTCAGTGAACCACTCACTCTCCACCGGTGAGGCGTCAATCCACCCTGACCATGCTGTTCAGGTAGGTCAACTGAACACCCACCACCTGCACATAACCCGCATTCAACCAAATAATCTCCACAACCAAACTCCACAATCAACCAAACTCTCCATCCTTACCACGCTGCTCACCAAAGATTTTAAAGGAAGACCAAACATACCAATTAATTTTATTCGCTGTACATTTCTAACACAGTATCACAATCTCTTACTTAAATTCATTTTATGTGTGTAAGGTATATATTTAGAAAAAAATGAGTCACAGTGAAGATTTTTTTTAAGGTTATACACATCTTTACGACACTCTTCAACTAGATCTTTAGTGTCAGTGGAGATTAAGGAAAAGCGATTGAATGCAGTTGCGTGGGGAAATGGTAGTACCTCGAGAAAACCACTGGCATTACCGCCACGTTTCCCGCTTGTGAAGAACCCGAGAGTGGCCCCGCCTGTTCTCGATCCTGATTAACCGTCGTACGAGGTTATTATATATTTCTTCAAGAATATTGCTCTCCCCCTTAGGAACTCTGATGTATCATGTTCCCGTAAACTGATTTAAGTACTGTATAAATTACGTTCACAAATAAACGCAGTCAGTGAAAATAGGCTACTCTTTGTTATCAGCTATTGACGGCAAAGTGAGCACAAGTCCTCTTATTTGGAATAATATTCAATAAATATGTTTCATTGTAGCGTTAGACGTTAACGTTCGAGTCCGGTACAATGCATACACTGTCTTTATCACTTACATGGCAATATTTATTTGAAAACCAGGTAAAAGGATAAAAAATGGCTGATAGAAAAAAAGTAACTAGAGTCTCAAAAGTGCTCCCTTTACCTTGAACAGCATGTAGAAATACTGCGCTACATTTACACACGTAGGCATCTACATTCTTGCGCGCTTTGCGCCTGCGAGGGAGTAAATAGGTAACATAATGATATATGCATCAGTTGCCTGCAGTACGGTTGCACGCAACCCGCTACACGCCAGCACAATGTTGGTCGCGTGCTGGCTCGTACGCAGGCGGTCAGCCAGAGCCGGTTCGCGGAGATTAATTTTCTGGCCAGTGAACTTGCACTGTGGTTAATGCAACGACATCGTTAAACAGTTGCCTCTCGTGCTCTAAATTGTTGTTAAGGGGACCGTTTATAGACCGAGATAAATCTGGCGGTAAACCAAACCCCACTTGGTTTCGTGTCGAGCGCATTTAACTTCCAGACAGCGAATTATCACTTTGAAATATTATCTTGTACCTTCGTTTTTGGATACACTTTACTATGAAGGCTATTTATGCCCTAATTATTCCCATTTTCCAAATTTTAAGATCGTCTGGAACATTCATGGAGTGAATAAACGTGAGATAGTTAAGTAACTTTAATTATAAAATATATTTCAATGTGGTTACAGTGATTTGAAAGACATGGCTGAATTTTTTTTCTAAGTTTACTATACGATAATAAATTTTACATTATATTTTCAGCTTAATAAACTACGCAGTAAAGGAACAATAAAAAAATCGGGACTCACAAAAATTACTTTGTTACTAGTGGACAGATTTAAACTCACCGATACAACGTAATTTAAAAGGACACGTAAATGAACATAGCATTATCCAAACGACTGAGCAAAGAGTGTAATGTGTCAGAGAAAACTCACTTTCCACCGCTAAAGTTGATTATGTTTTCGAGATGAGAACATGTGCACACGCTTTTGCAACTAGAAGATCGTTCAAGATATTTAAGTGAGTGATTTGGTGTGAGGTGTGGTACGCTTGTACGCTTTATATGTAAACGCATTAAATATCGCTCTAATGCAAGTTAATACTTCAATTGTTCAATAACGCACATCATTATTTGTATATTCGCATATTTTTGTTACCTCGTGAAACACGCGCGTAATCTGAGTGATTATTGGGCGCAATATAGGATTTTAATGTATTCTTTAAGCACAAACCAATCGTATGTTATTAAAATTGTTTGCTAAATTTTTATTATGCCTTCTTGCGTATAACATAACTATTTGAAAATGTATTTCTACATGTACAAAGAAAACCTGTTTGGGGAGGGGGTTAAGTATTACACGCATATTTTCTTAGTAAGAAGCGTGTAAAGAGGCACAGATATGAAAATGTTCAAGACTTTTTCTATGGTAATATTTTTAGCCTACTTTACGAAGAAAATAAGACGCTTTTGATACCACCTTTTGATCTGTGCGCTTATGTTAATATGTGTTTCTCTCCCAATCAATTTTAACGCGATTATTGAATTGGACCATGCTAGTTAGACATGATAATTTCAGGAGCACGCCACTTGTAAACTTTTTGATCTCTGATGTTGCTTACTTTCAAAATTATTGCATTTAAGAAAGTTTGCTTGTTATGTAATTTCTCAGGAGCCATTGAACAAATATGAACCAAAATTGTTGGGCTGTACAGAACGTTCGCATTGAATTTATAAAATGTTATCTTCGATAATGTGCCTTTATGAAGATTGCTTCATGTGGAATGTTAAAATTAAGTATAATAACTCAGAAACCTCTATACAGAGTCAGACCACAGTTGGCAAAATCTTAGCGTTATGGAAGACCACCTTAAATAATGTTTTGCAACGTTCATTAACTTAAAAGTTTACTTTCTCTTACGAAAGATATATTTGTTGCCATTAAAACTATTTAAACCAATAATTTTATACACAAGTACCTACAGTGTGAAATTAAGACTTCAGCCTTATGCCATTTTACAAGGAAATTCCAACTAAGAAACTTGCAGTTGTATATTGTCTATTATAAAATATTATACTGATACCCATCAAAATGGTTTGGAAATTAATTTTGGTCATTCGAATCTTTAAAACACTTAATGTCCTGCTATCTAAGCCTCCAATAAACCTAAATTTTAAACAAACTCTTTGCTTAAGTGTATAGGTATATGTAAAATAGCTTAGTTGGGGATACAGAGAACTTCTTGTCTGGACTGAAAATACTTCGTGGCTAAGATTGTATGCCATCAAATTCACAGAGGAAACTGCTTGAACATGATATTATGATGCATTTCAGAACTGGCGTATACAATCATTCTTTGTTTCTAAATTACTCGGTCTGCGTTTACAGTAACGTTAAAATACTTACATGCTGGTTACGGGAATAATAATTTTTAGTTAACTAAAACACGTGGAAGGTAACGGATTAAATGCACGATGGGTATAAATAAACATCTGCAACATTGGAAGAGTATTTACGTAATGAAAGCGACCAATCTGGCAGGTAATTTTTTAAAAGTGTGTGTTGAGAGTGTGCGGAACTTAATTACGTCTACAAAAGTTAATCGTATTCTACAAGTTTATGGAAGTCAGTACAAAATAAAAAATAAAAGGCAGTCATACACTAAGAAATTATTCGAAAATATAAATAAAATTATACGTATAGTGAGAAAGCACGTGTGGTAACACTCCCCCCCCCCCCATAAATTCTTGCTCAGGAAACGGCCAAATGCATATGTAAGCTACTAGTTATGTTTAGTAACTACGTTAAACATTCCTATGTTTTCAGTCTAATGTGTGGTATTATTTCCATTTTATGTATATGTTAAAAACTTCCATTACACTTAGGAAGCTTACTAGAAATTTTTCTATAGTTTACGTAAGTATATTTACTAATTTCTGGAGAAAATATTTTACCAGAGTAATGTATTTTGATATATTTCTGATACCATATAAATATATATATGTTGCTGCAGTTGAAGATATTATGTAAAATAAATTCACCAGTATGGAAAAACAGTTGCTCACGAAGGTGGTAAAAGCCGTTATCTAGGATTGCTCTCTCTCCGCTTGTCAATAACGGCTTAAAACAACTTGTGAATTTCAACTTACATACCTGGAATTTATTTATATTCCACGCCTCTCAATTACGAATGTTGTAAATGCAGTATGAACGAAAATTAGTTTCAAGACCTTGTCTGAACTGCTCGATAGACTTCGATGTTAGGTGTTTCCGTCCCTTGTCAGACGCAAGCGAAAACAATAAACTGCCATCTCCTATCAGTTATGTCAAACATCTCTTAAAGTGGCAATTTATACGATACCATTGAGACATGTTTTAGGTAATCGCGAGTTAGGTGGTGGAATAGTCAGTTTTGTAACCTACAAAGCGAAACATACCGAGCACAACGAAAATGCCATATCAATCGTGTTTGTGTCGCCAAACCATATTATTGTTTACATCGTCTGGAGTCATAAGGTGAAAAGAGCAAGAAGAAAGCAATAGTCGTAGCACTTGTATTTTCACCAAAATAAATTCAGGAGTGCTTTCAACTATTTTAGCCGCGAAGAGCATTTTTGCTGAAGCGCCCCACAGCTACATGCAGAAGAGACAAAGATAAGTAGACCGTCCGATTTTAGTGGATTTGGAACCGTTGTTCTTTTGACCTAGGTGGTTGTAAACTGTGATAAATGAAGGCCTATTTTGTTAAGATAAAACTTGGTTTTATTTATTCTTTTTGTACATCGAATGCGTTAAGGGTGCTTGNCCAAAATAAATTCAGGAGTGCTTTCAACTATTTTAGCCGCGAAGAGCATTTTTGCTGAAGCGCCCCACAGCTACATACAGAAGAGACAAAAATAAGTAGACCGTCCGATTTTAGTGGATTTGGAACCGTTGTTCTTTTGACCTAGGTGGTTGTAAACTGTGATAAATGAAGGCCTATTTTGTTAAGATAAAACTTGTTTTTATTTATTCTTTTTGTACATCGAATGCGTTAAGGGTGCTCGTCAAGAAAACATTCATTATTTTATACTGGATGTTTACGAAAAAATTATAATAAACGCCAGAGTGCAGTACATAAGNGTCAAGAAAACATTCATTATTTTATACTGGATGTTTACGAAAAAATTATAATAAACGCCAGAGTGCAGTACATAAGTACCAATGGAGTATATTTCATAAACGAACCATTAGTCTAACGTCCATAGTTAACCTGCTAATGTCAGTGGCAATGTGCAGGGGCGGGTGGCAATCACAATAACTAGAGTACAGGCAGTGCAATGAAATGACACTTTATTTACAAGTTTAAACTGAAGGCATGGGGACGGCGTGTCTGTTCGATGTGTCTGTTCAAACAGTCCGCCACCGTCGGCCACACAGGCGGTGCAGCGCTGAAGCATGTTGCGACGCACATGTGCAAAGGTTTCTGGCGTAATGAGCTCATCCCTCGTGTCAAGTGGTGTGGCATACGCCATCAACTTGATGTGGCCCCACAGCCAGAAGTCAGGTGGTTGTGATGTCAGGTGAGCGTGGTGGCCATTCTATGGGGCCTCCGGTTCGGGAAGTGCATGTCGAGGTGCCCGCGAACCGCCATGGCGAAATGAGGCGGGGCCCCATCCCGCTGAAATCACATCGCCTCACGAGCATCTAGTTTCTCGAAGTATTCCGGTAACACGCCCTGCAGGAATTGTAGATGCGTAGCACCTCCGAGACTACGACCGTGCGGTAATGAGCGGTGTTATCAGGCAGGCAGACCTACGCACAGGTTGGTGCCTATGCCACGTATGAAGGGTTGCATACCCGCCCCTGAATATTGCCACTGTCATTAGCAGGTTAACTATTGACGTTAGACTATTGGGTTCTTTGATTAAATATGCTCCATTTCTACTTATCTACCCCACTCTGGTGTTTATTATTAATTGTTCATGAAAACTCGGTATTTGCACGAATTACTGCTAAACTCGTAGACATTACTTATCAGTACTATATCCTCGAATATGAAAAAAATTATCCTGCAAATGGTTTGCATAATAAAATGCCAAAATCAAAATTTTAATGTTTTTGGGACGTACACATAATAAAAACTAACTCACTAATTCGCGTTCAAATTNAATGCCAAAATCAAAATTTTAATGTTTTTGGGACGTACACATAATAAAAACTAACTCACTAATTCGCGTTCAAATGAGATACCATGAATTATATAAAAAAAAGTATTTGAAATCACTCTACGAACTGTTTCCGAAATACAAAAAAATGGCTGAAAATAGGAAATATTTGCGTATTTTTGATTTTTAGTATTCTATAAGATTTAAAAAATATATATATTTTTCTAAGCATGCCTTAAAATGAACTCAGACATGATCTTTCAGTCACCCTTGTAAAATTTTCTGAAAATNATATATTTTTCTAAGCATGCCTTAAAATGAACTCAGACATGATCTTTCAGTCACCCTTGTAAAATTTTCTGAAAATGTTTTCGTTTGGTTTTATTTGTACATTCCAAAAACACTAACATCATGTTTTTGATTTGCCATTGTAAAAAAATGCTGTATAATTGTTCGAGGGAGTAGTACTAGAAAGTAATGCCTACAAAATGAGCAGTATCTCCTACAATTATATAATAATGTATTTTTACTGTAGAACCCCAAGGATATTTAAATTCAGAAACACACTTTTACCACCAGATTTGTTGTGGAAGCAAAATGCGTATAAATGAATTTTTTCTCAACACAGAACTTTGTTATCAACCTAGAACAAATGCATACGTGGAAACCCCAGCCTTGAATATGAATACGTTCTTTTAAATCTTCGTTGCAGCAAACATCGCGGCGGCCGGAAAAGATCGTGAAAGAACAGGAAAAACGACGACTGACGAGAATCATTAAACGTGACAGACGTGCAACCCTTTCTCAAATTGGCG
>NQII01001323.1:78640-105671 GCA_002778355.1 Clitarchus hookeri
GGGGGGGGGGGGCTACGCGATATTAGGCAGGTGTACCAGTTTTTTTGGCTCTTCAGTGTACATCTGTGTCTGTAAAAAATTTGGGTGCCGAATTTCCGGCGGATATTTACCGACAGTCACTTGAGTGTATTTTTTTTTCGCACAGCTTAGCTTTGTTTGCTTGGTAATAAAGTTAGCGTTGTTAAAAACATGGTAATTCGAAAAACTTGAAAAAAGTTTATTTCCAATTTCAAGAGCGCTTGCAACGTCCCATTTCAGCTTAAGCCAGCTTACTTTTCGGTCGTTCGAAGAAACGTGAGGGTTCGGTTGCCAGGAAACGAAGTTTAAATTTCCAATTTTCTCAGTTTGTCGCAGTAGTCACAACATTTTCGTCCTGGATTTTCCACAAGCTTATGAGAGAACGTTGGATAACTGGGAATGTTTCGGTAAAACTATGTTGCCACAAGCGCTCCTTTGCGACCAGTCGTGTTGTCGGCTCGTATTGGGCGGGAATATACACACGTCTGTCTCAGAGGGGAGCGGCCCATTTTGGAACTCCACTGTCACGTGTTAGAACCCCACCAGCTTCAACTTGTAACTGACAGAATTTCATATTTGCATTTAATGCAAAATCAGTTTGTATCACCACGCTCTCCATGTGTGAGCCACTCTGCTAAAAAAATTACCACCCATGCATGTAATCCTACATTTGGTTCGTATATCTTTATTATTAACAACCCGGTTTAAAAACCGTTGTTTGACACGTATAGTGGGGTTCCGACCCAGTTCTTAATATTCGTAAATATAACAATGCATGGATTCATGGCTTAGTCAGGACTCGAATCCTAAACCTTATGGAACGAATATAGTGCTTTTAAGACCTCGCCTTGGGTGGTGACCTGAGTCAAAAAACTATTTATACAAACTTGGCCTGATTCGTTTGCTTCCTAGCAACCCTTCTTAAAAAAAAAGCCTGGCCTTAATTTTGCGAGTGGCAGAAAAAAAGATACGGGGAACTGAAAGGAAATAAATCGGACGAGCCGGTACGAAATGACTACCATTAATGAATGTGGAACGCTTTTTTTTTTATGGCGGATGCAGACAACCACAATTTGTTCGCGAAATTTGCTTGGCGGCAGTTATACGAGTTTTTTTTAAAACTAACGTACTATTTCAATTCCAGCTTATGCACAGAGTCTAAAGAGAATATTGATTGGTATTTTCAAAGATTCATTTTGAGTAAATCCACTGGCAATTGACGCAGGATATGGATGGAAAGCACTTGCCGGATAACGGTACGGCTGTACTTCAGAAAGCGACTATACGTAGTAGAATATTTAAGATGATTTTACGTCGTTGTAAAAATGGCGTGTGGGGAGTGCACCCAGGGCAAGGCGACACCCTCCGAGTGACGGTCTTTCCAGCTGGGACCCATAGGTGACCGTCATCCCCGGGCATGACAGAAGTGAAACCCTAGAATGGAGCGGTGCTTGAATGCAAGGGCGGGGGAAACGGGAGTACCCTGAGAAAAACCCGCCGACAAGCGGCATCGTCCAGCACGATTCCCACATGCGAAAATCCGGGAGTGAACCCGCCGGGGATCGAACCCGGATGGCCGTGGTGGGAGGCGAGCGCCCTGGACACTACGTCACCGCTGCCGTTGTGAAAAGTCGGTAGGCGTGAGTGCAACGTGGCCCGTCTTGAAATATCTGGCATGTTAACGTCACAGGGGCTAGTATTCCAAGAGAGTGGCACTGGAAGATGCAAGGCTACTACTCTTACGTTCACGACGGCCACCGGGTCCTTCAAAATGTTTTATCAACCAGTTATGCTTGAGACTAGTCCGTAACGCCATAACACAATAGCTATAAAAAGTTTTCCACATTTATTTCCCAACTGTTGTGACAACGCTGTTTTCGGATTTTTCCAATACACCAATAAAATTGATTGTAATTTCTTTTTTGTATTTTAGCTGACGCGTGTAAATACCCCAAATTTTGTGCCATCGAATCTGACACTGACCTGAGAAGATTATTATTTTTTTGTCATTTATGGCTTCCTTTGTGAGGTATCACGGTATGTTACAAAGACAATTTTGGCATTGCTTTACAAGTAACGGTCGAAATGAGCTCGGCTGTTGGAGGGGCGAATGTGTGTAACACGTATCTGACCTTATGCTAATATAGCACTCTTTTTGCACTCAGACACATTTATGAAAGCTAATAATACAAATTACCGATATCGCAAATGTCTATGCGAAAACGTTTTAAACCTGTTGTAGTCAACGTCTTTGGTGAATCAGTTCACTACGTATTTTAGTCCCTTATAAAATGTGTGTCGTTTTTTTTTTTTTTTGCAGAATTCCCGATACCATGGTCGTATCGACCATTTGCGATCGATAGATAACGCGAATAAGAGGACGTGTTATTGTCGGTTCCAGTACGTGATTGCGGTGTTACATCACATAGGATTTTCATCTCTATTACTACACATTATTCTGAATTTGTGGGATCAAACTGATTGCGTTCTCAACTGCCTAGAAAAGGGTTTTTCTCGAGTTACCCAACGCGTCCGAAAAAAATATTTATGCTTGTATACGGAATGTGAGATGTAGGTACGGTGTTACTGAATTTGGCTATAGTCACTCAATCGGAACAAAAAGCTCCCAATACAAAAAAGGGACATATTATTTGATTTGTGTTCAGGGTTGATGTTTGTAGCCCGGTGTGTAGCGTGCAGCGTTCCTTCTCGTTCCCCGACTAATGACAGTTTCTTTTGAGACCACGCCAAACAGCAATGCGGTGGTAGGAGGCAGTAGTGATGACGGAGACAGCGTTTCTCTGAGATACAGCAGTGGTGGTCAAAGCTCGCCGAGCGTCTTTAATACTACCCAACATGAAAACATTAGATTTTCCATAAATAACATTTACCTGAAAAAAAGGTAGGTGGGTGAGTGAGTGAGTGAGTGAGTCAGTGAAGAGATTTGGGAGGCTCTTAACGTCGAGGTCTTGAGAGCCGATGAGGTTGAAGCGAAGTGAGTATGAAGCATCGCCGTAATGAAAGGGCGGGGGGAAACGGGAGATACCGGAGAAAACGCGCCGCCCAGCGCAATCGTCCGGCACGATTCCCACATGCGAAAATCAGGGAGCGACCCCGCCGATAATATAACCCTGTTCGCCTTGGTGGGAGGCGAGTGGTCTAACCACTACAGCCAAAAGGTAGGTGTTAACGGTATTATTGTCCGTAGTGATCTAATCCGTATTATGTACACCTCATACATGCATGCGCAGCTCCAGCTCAAGGTCATGCTAACACTGTAGTAGTGTACCCGAACGAACGAGGCCACATTTATTTCAGTCGTGTAATAAGTCAGGAAGTTATAGTGTCGGAATGGATAACCCGCAAACGATGCATCGCCTTTTCCGTCTTGGTACTCCACGTGTCGTACTGATTTCAAAGAGGTATTCTCAGGAAAATAAAGAAAACGAACCATTGGTTCTCGCCTTATCTTGACAAACTGCGTTCATGCCTGACGGCCGCAGTAAACAAAAATGCAATAATACCAAGCAGCAAAGTTAATTTTTGTAATAATCCATCCAGTTTCGATTACAGATTTCTTCGGGTCTTTGCGGACAATTTTCTGCAATACCGTAAATAATGTTATAAACGCGTTTTTTTTTCTCTAACCGTAACTAGTTGGTAAACAAGCGAATGTGTGTACACGTGGTCGTAATTTTGCCAACAAATTTCGCCAATAAAATTACATCCTTTTTTTTTTGTGATTAATTACATAGTTATTTTGAAATAAGTAATATCGATTACCGGGATCTAAGCTTAGTAGAATCATTCCTGCATCAACACTGTGATAAGGCGGTAAGGAAAGCCCAGCAGAGTTATAAAATCTTTGCTATAAGCGCGAATTTCCAGCGAGAATGCAAAACACCAACGTCTGTACTGCGCATTTGCGTTTCGACTACAATACTATTGATTTCCCTTGAGGCTGGGATCGTACCGTAATCGAGATAGTATCTGGTCATTAGCTGTGATGACCACAATCGATACAACGCATTAATTCATGACGAGGGATGGGCGCTTCTGAAAGACGTACGTCAATCAGCACGAACGAGCTAAGATAAGCAGACGTCCGTTGCTTGGAAAACCAAATAATGCATTGGGAGGTCACTCTGCAAAAGTTTCACATGCCTAGTCAGTCTCATTACTTGAATTTATTTGATTTTTTTCGTTTGGTTATGCTTATCAATAGATACATTCAATATAATTGTAGTTTTATATCTGATTGAGTTGTTCTAATTGAAATACATTAAGAATTTAAATACAGCATACCTCTTCCTCGCCTCAGGGTGAATAATAATAATAATGGCGTGTTGGGAGTGCAACCAGGGCAAGGCAACACCCTCTGAGTGACGGTCTTTCCAGCTGGGACCCGTAGGTGACCGTCATCCCTGGGCATGACAGAAATGAGACCCTAGAATGGAGTGGCGCTGGAATGCAGGGGCGGGGGAAGCGGGAGTACCCTGAGAAAACCCGCCGGCAAGCGGCATCGTCCAGCACGATTCCCACATGCGAAAGTCTGGGAGTGAACCCGCCGGGGATCGAACCCGGATCGCCGTGGTGGGAGGCGAGCGCCCTGGCCACTACGCCACCGCTGCCCCGTCTGAGTGCGAAAAAAAGTCGCAATTCCCGAAACGCTATGGCTGGCTAATTGTTTCTGTCATAGCAGTTTCATCTCTCATTTACCGTTGTATTTTCTCCTTTGTACGTACCGTTGGATGTAAGAATGGATAATATTACTGAGATATTTAAAATTCTCTGTACGTTGTTATTGTTCTTAAATAGTTATAGGTATATTTTCAGTTATATTGTAACTTTTTCGCGGTTTTTTGAGACAATTTTTTTTTCTGCAAGAATACCAAGCCAAATACCTCTTGACTTAATCTAATTTCCTGCCATTCCTTTCTTGACATACTGCGTGTACCCTATTGCAAAACGGCTCCGTGGAAATCTCGAATAGGTTCCTGTTAATAGAAAAGAACTTCTTGGCTGCTCAAGGTCATTCGATCTGCTGCGCTCGTTCTCAGAAAGACGAACGTCAAGCGGGGAAGAAGTTGTTTGCTAACAGTTTATGCAGATTGTTTCGGAAATAATTTCTTGAAAAAACCTTACCTGTAACTGTTTATTTTTCAGTTATAACAATAACACTTTTTGGTATGTGGTATGTATGTATATATATATAGAGAGAGAGAGAGAGAGAGAGAGAGAGAGAGAGAGAGAAATGAGAGTGAGAGAGAAAATGAGAGTGTGAGAGAAAAAATGAGAGTGAGAAATAAAATGAGAGTGAGTTATGTTACAATGTCCAAATTGTATTATTTTATTCAAATTTGAGTAAGAATTAGTGTCACCGTAAAACATGCTTGTATCTAATAATTTCACGGTGTCACTTCACCAGCGAATAGGTAGCTACATGTCTAAAGGCTCATGAAAATATTAATTTTCTCTTAAGGATTGATCTACAGTTGTGAAGAAAGGCCAAATCAATATGACTCCATATGTTTTCATTTAACAGTGAACAAATTACATCACAAATATAGAGGCGGATCTGTAAGCACTTCTTGCATTCTTCCAGTTCCTGCTCTCGCAGCCAACTTTTTTTTTCGCTAAGCCACCTGGATTTAAGCCCGTTAGCTTCAATTGGCTTTCCCGAACGTCTAGCCCCGACGCAAACAAAGCGGCCGTGCTTACAAACAACGCGCCCTCAATTTGTCTTTTCAACCCTCCTTACCATTTTATTGCTTCTTTTCAGCTCGCCTTGAAAAAAAAAATCATCGCCAGGAACTTTCGTACATCCTATGCGAAAGTTTTCCGTTTCTTTATCCCGCACTTTCCAGTTTTTCTTGTTTACCGGGGTCTCGATCGTGCGTAAACTTAAGCGAATGGGATGTGAACATTTTCCCTTAGCAGTAAATACAGTCGACGTGATATATCATAAACGTCCTTTCGCCCTATTTTATATAAAGTTTTATAATTTGAGTATTTATAATGAACCGTTGGTAAATTGTGTGGGAAGGAAGTAATAACTTTTCAATTTGCTACTAAATCAACTACTGTGTCGGATGAGTGTTTAATAATTTTGCACCTTAGATTTGTGCACACACCTGCATACACTTGCACGCAACAATTATAAACTAAGCGGAGAAATCAACATAACAGCGTAACGGACAGGCTTAAATAACCGAAAGACCAATCATGAGATCGTCTAGGGTCCGGTGTGGTAGGGCATGCGCATATACGCATCATGACGTATGAGCGTTTGCGACGAATGTAAAAAACCGATGGTGTACGCTCAGAATTTCACTGGAAGGTACTGCGCAGTGCACATCGGGTTGGATGACGTCGAGCGTCTGTCTGTTGCCTGATACGGCCAACAGACAGTCCCACGGAGAACGTCTGGATGACTTTACCGAGGTCGAATCATTGGGAAGTTCGAAGAAGGTTGAAGTGTCGCTAATGTGACCGAGGAGTTCGGGATTGCACAGAGCATTATGTCAAGAGCTTTGATGATACTTTGAACGATAGGAAATTTGTACGAAGGTTTAGTGGTAATCGTCAACGAGCAACCACTGCGATGGAGGAGCTCGGTATATTGTCCTGCAGGCGAGGAGAGATCCACGGCGGACAGCGGGTGAAATCGCAAGCCACATGCAATGCACTACTGGAAGACTGATATCGCGTTTCACCTTGGCTATGGGAGACTGCGCACGCGTAGTTTGTTCGCTCGACAACCAGTGCAGTGCGTGCCATTGGCAGTGTTTGCTGCGGTTGCCGGGAACACAGGGACTGGTGATCTCAGCAAAGTGATCAAGTGCTCGCTACGGATGAGAGCGGACTTAGTCTCGCTAGCGATTCCGGACGTCTCTACATCTCCAAGGATGTTCAGTCACTCNCGCTACGGATGAGAGCGGACTTAGTCTCGCTAGCGATTCCGGACGTCTCTACATCTCCAAGGATGTTCAGTCACTGGTGACTGCTATTGTACCGAGGTTCTCCATACCCATGTGTCTTTTCCCGGATTCTGTGTTCACTGAGTGAAGGTAGCAATGAGGAGTCAGCACTGAGGAGTCAGCAGTGAGGAGTCAGCACTGTGTAGTAGTACAAATGTTTGACTTCACATATGCTTGAAGGTGATGAAAACCACTGAGGATCTACAATCGAGTGTGCGTTGTACAACTACAAGCAAAACTTCACCGAGTGTTCAACAATTACGTGGAAAACAATGCAGTTACTGTGGAAAGGTCTTCAGTAAAATTTGCATTGCACTTCGCCATGAACAGAGCGAATGCTCAAAGTAACAGACCTCCAGAATACTAACATGCGATATGTGTGGTGCAGCATTTGGTATAAGTGATAATCTAAAGAGATACACTGGTACATGCTTGGTGCGAGACAGCATGCGCTGAACTTATTGGCGCAAGTCAAGGCTTTGGCTAGCCTTCCTGCTGATTCGTCGTGTAAACTAACGATGGTTCGAGCGCCCATAACATTACCCGGGTCTGCATCGTGTTCCAAAATCGTGTGTGAATAAGGGAATACGAGTGTGACTTT
Organism: Clitarchus hookeri; assembly: GCA_002778355.1. Lineage (NCBI taxonomy): Eukaryota > Metazoa > Arthropoda > Insecta > Phasmatodea > Phasmatidae > Clitarchus > Clitarchus hookeri. The sequence goes on from NQII01001323.1 coordinate 86,240, forward strand.
CATGGATTATGGAAAGTTCGAGCCATACGGACCTTCAGAAGTTGTGAACAACAAACATGCATCGTCAAGATGTAAAGTGAAAAACAAAGATGTTACAACTAACCAGGACGTAGAGAACTAAAATGTAAGGAAACCCAACGTTTACCAGTTTGACTGAATTGGATATCCGGGACACTATTTGTTAGAAGGCAGTGCAAGTGCACGAAGATGTTTTTAATCAGACTGCTGTAATTAGGATTTATTCGTCACCTGTCTCGTAAGAAGATGAAGTTTATGAGCTTGGCAATTAAATGTAGATTTATAGAAAATTAATTAGTACAACTGGCAATTTGCATATTCTTGGTCATGCAGAGCTTGTGTATAATGCATAAATGCCTAATAAAACTTGTGTGATCGAAATCTATTCAGTGGTTCTCATTTTATGTTTCAAGGTTATTGGCAGCAGTTGTTAATACGACGGCAGTATATGGTCTGAACAAAGTATGTCGTCTTCCTCCTCGTGAGGGATTCCCCTCATTGGTTACAGTTTTCCGCCGTGCGCCGTGAACATCGTAAAATCCACTTCTTGTGCAGCGTCGTATATGCAGTATAACGACGTCTTTACTACTACAAATTGTGGAGTTGTTTTTAATACCATTAAGAGACTACTCACGTCGCTTTTTTTTAAACGTTCAAATCATTATTCTGTCCGCGATAGGGATCCAGTTTATAATCCAACCGAGGCTAGACTTCCCTCATCGCTGGGGTTTATATAGAACATTGTACATAAATTTTACCAGGCAAGTTTTTGACTCTCTTTGGGGAAGTCGTGGTTCGTTAAAATAAGTGGCAATAAACATGTGGGATAAAAAAGACAGTATATTAATTTCTTTCCCCTATAATTTATTTGAAGCAAGAGAACAGTTCATTTGAAATTACATCAGCGAGTAACATTTATTTTATTGCAGTTTCTGACTCAGCAATGTCAACGGCTCATTTGTAATTCGTCGGATTCGTGGAGTTACACCCTGTCGGTCCTGAGACAACCGAGTAACTAACCGTGGTGAAATGAAGTTTTATTTGGAGCACAGTAATTCAAGATAAGTTTACGATCAAGAAATTCCACAAATTCCAACGGTAGCAATAAGAGAAAAAGAAAAAAATACAACAGACCACTGCAGCTTAAAGCGTTAATGTCTGGTGCACGAGCCGGCATGAAAGAGCGTGGAACGAGTTTGATTATCGCGTAGATGNGCAGCTTAAAGCGTTAATGTCTGGTGCACGAGCCGGCATGAAAGAGCGTGGAACGAGTTTGATTATCGCGTAGATGTCGTTTGGGCCGCTCTTGGTGGTCACATTGAACATTTATGAAAGTATGGTAAACTAACGTCACAGTTCCACGGTTCATCTGATTTGTCATTCTTTTATACTCATCCTGTACTTCCAGATAGTATTTATAAGCTGTCATCGTCAGCATTATTTGATTTGACGCTGTTTTAAATTAGTTTTAATTAACTTCAAGCTCGTAGACCAGTGATCAGAACAGTGGCATACTTTTGGCCTCTATATTAGAGATATGCAAAATTCGCGTTATTAGTTGGGGACTCGTTGAACTAGGATCGTACGTACCCCTGCTATGCCTTTGTCATTGGACAGTAATTTATTTGACATGCCCTGGGTAACTCTGCGGCAATAAACGAGCACTTAACAATCTTGTGATCCAATCACGTGTAGTTCAGTCAAAAAAGGGAGTGACTTCACATCTATGCACCAGCCAATGGAGAAACGATGTCGGCTCGTGTATATACAGTTATGTGAAGTTTAGCGTGGTGCCAAATAATAACACGAATTTTGTAGGTCCCTACTCGCTATCGATTCGTTAAAAGTAATATTCACGGGAGCGCCCTAAGCGTTGAAACTACAATGTGATTGGTCAAGCACAAACGTCGGCATGGATTCTGTGACAGAAAATGTAGTATACGCACTGTTACCAAACTTGACATGTTACCCGGCCATGCCAGGTGGTGAATGCCACGGTGGTTGCCGTGTTAACTGTTGTAAAAACTGTTATGGCAGACCTTACGCTGGTGCTTAATCTGTAACGTGTAATGTGGCCATTGGTGAATGCGGCCACAATATACACTTCCCGGAATAAAGCTTGTGATAAGTTAAAGAATGCATCATTACAGTCTGTTCATGGTATACTGAAAGCTTTGAAATCAACCTTTAACAAATGTCACTGCTCCTACCGGCATATATTTTAACGGACACACTATCATGCGCCCAGTTAAGTTGGTAACGACGGAGAGTAAGTAATTCCACGTTGTCTTAATGTTGGATTAAAATTGTTTGGTAAGCATTTGTGAATGCTGAAACAAAATTATTTTGCTATGTTTTCCTAGTGCACGTAAGTGTAAGAATTATATACATTGTATAACATTTACTTTTTATAATAACTTTACAGTTTCACCTGACCGAGGCATGAATAAAGTGATCAGGCCCGTGGCAATGTTAATTTTACGCATGGCGGATGAACACACTGTGCATACAAGTAGATCTTGAGCAGGGCTGCCAAAGTGCTCGGTTTACTGTGAACAGGCAATAGGAACTAATCTGGTAGACTTCTTTCCCCTTCTAGTTATCTGTAAATGCGTGCCTTTTAAAGTACGTGACGATAAGCAAGGATCTCTCGTGTCCCATCTGTTCGTATTTTATAAACAGGCTCGTCTGCCACATGAAAATGAGGGCAAATTCCTAGGGAAAACAAGTTTTATTTTTGTTAGCAGTGCTCTGCGTTTATTTTTTTTTAAAAATTGTAAATAAAACTATTACTTATACACACGCGTTGCATGCATCAAATGTCACTCAGGGGTTCTCTCTCAAATGTTAATTTCGGTCTTATTACAACTTATTATGACAATTTTCAGACACAGTGGTTCGTAGACACTTGTAGGTTTTTAAAAAAATAATAAAATGAGCATGCGGTGCTTCTGGTCATTACCTTGAGCGCAGCTCTTTAATTTTACGAAATATGAGAAGGAAATCGTGTAAAACACAAATTTTTCTTCTCTTGTCTCATGGAATTTCCTCATAGATATCTGTACGTTCTTGACATGTTCACAATTAATTCAATGTACTCCACTTGAGACAACAAAACCAATAATAATAATAATAATAATAATCTGCAACACACACAAAATTGACTACTTTTATGAACGTTTAGGTTAGGTTAGATTAAGTAAGGTTGTTCGGTTAAGTTCACTTTACATTAAGCCTGGGCTACAATTGACATATAACTAACACATTCACTGTTATAACGTTAAGTAAATACACAAAACAAGCACAGTGGCCTGGCTGCAACTGATAAAACTATAATGTTATTGGTTTGTTTATGCTACTGCATTTAGTATCGAAGAAATGAAGTTTTTAAAGTTGGTACCTTTTTTCATCAGAATTTTTTTTTTCGATAGATTTCAGACGTTTTTGAAATAAGAAATTAGTTTCCGTTACATTTTTTACTTTTGACGTCGCCTAAAAATATTCCAAAACTTTTGTGTTTCTGATTCACCAGAAATAATAAAATAAAATATATGCCCGAGGATTAAAAGTCAACACACATTTTAATAACTCGTAGGTTTTCCATTTGACAACGTAGTACAAGATTCAGGGTGTCTGTTTGGCTGAATATCGACACACAGTGATATTAACAAAGAAAGTTAAACCGGGTTCAACTCTTATTTTTACTATTTCTGTGTCTAGGTTAGTGCTTATCGCTGTGCGCTATTGTAGGCAGTCTAATTGAAAACAAGTAAGTCAATTCTTGTGTGTAACACTGTGTGTTGTGTAAATGATGCGTTTATTGCAATTTTGTCCGGGCCTTTATTTACTCCCTCAAATATATTTTCAATTTCTTCAGAATCATTTAAAGGTTTTAAATTAAACTACACCAACAAACACCAAACAAATTTCAAACACAGAACTACTGTTTATTCCAACACCATTGCCACAATATAAATTTAAAACAGATTTAACTGAACAATTAATACCTTTAGTAACTACATCATATATGAATTCAAAATTTTTAAGTCCATCACAAATATCTACCCTTTCAATGCAAAGGATGCAGATGTAAAATCAAAATGAACTCATGCCCGATGAAGCATTTCTTACGCAGGACGAGAATAACACGAACTTTTAGTGTAATCCGCTTGTCGCGTGGGTGTATTCTGTGATCTGCCATTTTTTTCTTTGGCGCGGCAAGACGGTGTAAGATAACATCTATAGGTCAACTTTATATATATTCGTAAACATCTGAAAAAAATATTGTTCTCTTAAACTTTTTTTTAGTTATATATCCTATTGCAGGAGGCGGCTTACGTGATATACAAACAAACTTAAAATATGTAAGGCGCACATCCAGCAACAGGGATTTCCCGGGATTGGAACCCAGCGTAACCAGGTGAATCAGAGATAACGCTTCAGTGATACCGATCACGGATTTCGCCTCTGAAACCGGGCGAAAAAAAAAAACACGCGAGTCGTACTCTTTTTGTACATGTCGTGGCGTTTTTTTTTTTACCGCCGCTATATTAGGATAAAATACCCCCCGAGCTAAATTTAAATCTGTTTTTTCCTATTCCCTCCTCCGTTGCTGAAATGTCGATTGGTTCGACAGCCGAACTCTGCAGGTTTATTTAAACCTCTGACGTTCAAATGGCACTCAGCAGTTCAAATGCGGCCGAGAGAGCTTTGGGATCTCTCCAAGTCGCGTTGCTATGAGATTTGTGGCCACTCTTAGCGCAAGGTCACTGAAAAAAAAAAACCGGGCCTGTTGTTGCTATTCCACCTCTCCATCTGTGTAACACAAATGCTGCTGTCTCGTTGAAATAGTCTCTTAATTTTAAGTTTTTGTTCTTTCTGCTCGCAAAATAACTAAACTATTGAATGTTTCAATGAACCGGGTGAGACGGATTAACAAGCCTCAAATGATGTAGAATATTCATGGAATAAGAGAAATATGCAACGTATCTAGTTTTCTATCTTCTATCCTACACACGAATTCCTTTCGGCATCTATTAAACAATTGAATAATATAAATCGGTTAAAAGAAACACACATCTAAACCAATCATATTTTAACGAAAATTGTTAAGTCGGTAAAGAGCTACTTTTGGCCAGGTGAACGTTGCTTGTCAAACACTGGAATTTATATGTGCTCCGAATGATTTAGTCATAATAATTAAGAACGCGTGCCGCTGCATTAAACGTTTCTATTTTTATCTGACTCTAATTGTACAGGAAATATTTGCTTGATTACTGGAGCAGCCTGCACACTTTTGATGAAATACCGTTCGTTTGTGCAAAAAGTGACATTAAGTCGTTTTATAATATTTGTAGTTAATGAGTTTCGGTTAAATTGTGTGGCACTCATTACCATTTTTTCCAGGCTTTTAATTATGTTACTCGCAGAGTTTTGCAGAACACCCTCGACACATTTGTTATGGGCATCCCTCTTTGAGTTTCCACAATGAAAGCTAAGTATATTTTTATATTATTGGAAAAATTGTGCTGTGCTTGAGAAATTTAACTCGTACTGTTTAATTGGATGTTATTAAATAAGGAATTCGAGAATTCTGCAATATTTTTTGTTGAGAAGTTGAAAATTTAGGTTGAAGAAAATTGGTTATTAAATCCTGGCAGTTTACTAACTTAACTATAATGAAATTAGAAACAAGGCAATGACTGGGCTGCAGGTAGAAGGAAGCTTTGGGATTGAGCCATACGCAAATCACACTGATCGATTCACAATGATTCGTTCGTTCGTACACTATTAGACAAATTTCTTCAGAGCTTCCGGATGTGAAAGTGGTATAAACGGCTGAAAAAAAACACCTTTCTCGTTTCTCCGCAACCTACACAGACCTCCATTTTATTTTCAAAGTTGTTCATTAGGGTCATTTTCTTTTTATTTATTCAATATGAGGCCTATATTGAGTTTACAAAAAGGCGCTATATAAAACGTGTTACGTAAACAACATGTATTTTCAGATTACAACCATTCCTATTTAATATTTCGTTATGTAATGAACACGTGCTAATCTGAAAACGCTACCTGAACATATTCACATAGCTGACGTTGTTGGAGATGCAAGTATGAGTAACGATATCCCACACACGCTTCTGATATTTATAGTTTCTCTCCCACATGTTATCATGTTTTAATTAGTAGATATTCTAATTTTTTGTTTGTTTGACGAAAGGGACGTATTCAATGCGCCTCATCTTCTCATCCGCCACTTTCTGNTTCAATGCGCCTCATCTTCTCATCCGCCACGCCAACATATGTCAGATTCGTATTTTTTGCTTATTTTCGTTGGTGCAGAGGTAGGCCAGACTTTCTTACATTTAACCATTTATAAAAAAAATTATAGTTATTTTAAAAATTTGGTATGTACAATAGACGTGTTGATGACACTTAGTACATGGGCTGTAAAAACCAGAAAAAAAGTTAATGACATACGGACGTAGGAAATATTAAATTACCAAGTCACATTCACACACAGACACGCCCAATGGGGGCCGCGGTGACTGAGCGGTTAGACTGCTCGCCTCCAACCTAGGCGAACCGCGCTCAATCCCCGGCCGGGTCACTTTTGGATTTTAGCAAGTGGGAATCGTGGCGGACGGTGCCGCTGGTCGGCGGGCTTTCTCAGGGATCTCCCGTTTCCCCCGCCCTTGTTGCATTCCGGCGCTGCTCCATTCTCATGTCATTTCACCGTCATCGGCTCTCAAGACCTCGTTTTTCAGAGCCGCCCATATCTATCAACTAAACACACACACCCAAGCATACTTTCATTCGCCTGTGAAGAGGGTTTCTTAAATGAATTGCAACCATGTAACCACACTCGTGGCTTATGTGGGTGTCGTCTTCTTATAGCGATCATGAGCCAATAAACGTATATGGAAGTTTTGTGCTTTATAACAAGTTTTGGCTTTCCATTATGGGTGTAATTCAAGACCAATTAAAAATTTTCAATTTAAATAACTCTGGAATATAGTTACATTTTGCAATGAATTTTAAGTATGTGTACATTTAATTTTATTACTTAATTTTCATGCAGCAGTGAGGTCGCTAAATTTGCATGCAGCAGTGAAATATTCTATTTTAATGTTTTTTCTATTCTTTTTGATTTCCACTTATCATGTCTGAATTCTACATAGCCAAAATAATGAACAGCGAATCCGGATTCATTACTACTGCCAACAATGGGCATGAACCCTTGACACAGACGTCGCCTGCGACTTATATCTCCCGAAATCGCGAGCTTTATTTTACGAACGCTGTAATGGAGGACTTGCTCTTGATATAGGTTCTTTCAAGGTTGCGGTAAGCGAATGATACGTTATAAAGGAAGTTTGCTATTTCAGTTTTCTTGCCCTCGTCGAAGGATTGGCTTTGCTTCGCGGGAGGCGGGCAGGACCGCGGCGAAATAATACACACTTGACTCACTTTGTTATCGGTGCACCCGGACACATTATTCGAAAAAAAGGAAACGCTAAGAAGGGAAGAGAAAAATGGAACCGAGTCGCATTTCAGAACTTTGTACCAAAATCGAAGGAAAAAAAGAAAAAAAAAAAAGGAGCCAAGAATACCTTGGAATATGAGATTTATTTTGCCAACTCCTTCTTGAAAGGGTTCTTTCATTCTTTCCTACTCTCGAAGATATCCACGGGGACTATTTCCTTATGATTTTGCAATTTCTGCGGATACAGGAAAAAAAAAAGTGTAGAAAAAAGGGGTTGGTGGTGGGAGGGGGTAGTTGTTGAAACGGAGAATAGTGCAAAAATTTATGAAGCGCTGCTATGCTTTCACCTTGGTGGGCAAAGCAACTTGATTTTTTTTAAAAGCCCGCCCCCACTTGTACCCGACAAGAAATTCCGGGTGAAACGTGACGCGTGAGCGAATGCGTGTGTCCATGGATTGTTGGTTTTGTGAACGGATTTCTAAAGGCCTCGAAACCGTTTGAAGCGGCTATTAATATTAATGAAGCGATTAACATTTTAGGAGCGCGGCAGAATTGCGCCCCAAAGCCTTTAAAAAAAAAAAAAAAAAAAAAAAAAAAGCAATCATAGGACCTCCACTATTTCAAATTCTGCTGGGAAAATTCGCCCGTAGGGGGTTTGACTGCGAAATTTTCACTCGCGTACTTTGGAAGCCTTCCTTCTTTTATTCTTTGTTCCAGCAGTTAATTAAATATGTTCATATTTTTATTACCTTATTCTCTCTTCAGGACTTTCAATGTAGATTAAGATCGTAACACTATATTCAGCTTCATCGCTCCTTAAAGGCCGCCTCCCACCACCTAGGTCTCTAAGACCTTACCTTCGTAACATCATGTAACGTGTTCAGATTCCTGTTAGGCATTTGAAATTTGTGCAACTTTTGGACTATTATTAAGGTATTCTAGTATGTGAGCTACTTTTACCTCTTATTAGCGCTTCGGTACGAAAGCGGAGTAATTAGTAAGCACAGTAAAATCAATTAATTCTCGTGTTATTGTGGTTTACTGCTATTTTAACCAATTTTTCTCCGATGAATGAAAGGCGTACTGCTTCATACATTCAGAATGGTAAATTTTTGTATAGGCTGTTCACGGTAAAGTGAGCACTTTGGAAGCCACGGTTACTTTTTCCTTTCAGCCATTTTTTATCCTTCAACCACCTTTTTAAATAAATATTGCCGTGTAAGTAACAAACCCCGTGTGTATATTCCACAGCACACGAAAGTTAACGTATAAGGCTGAAATAAAATACATTTATTGATTATTATTCCAAATGAGAGGACTTTCAAAAATGCTTACTTTACCTTGAATAGCCCATAGTTAACAGTTGTTTCAAGTTGCATGTTGTTCATACTGAGTGTTACAAGGCTCTGTATTGTTTTCTCTTCCGTTTCCAGTCCTCTACCGACTCACCTTTATCTCCGTGAACGATACATGCGCAGACGATTTTTAAATCTAAGGTTCCGCGCATGTCTGAGAACCGTACTTAAACATACCCAAGTATTCAAATTTGAGCGACATAATATAATTCGGCAGACCCATCGAATGCTATAGTGGCCGCTATTTATGTGTCTCTGTAAAAGTTCGATAAATTGTTAGACGTAGGGTCGAAAACATTATGGCTGTTAGAGTAAAAACCCAGTATATTTGTTTTACGCGTATAAATTTGTAACTTGCCACTTTGTCTTTATACCACCCCTGGAACAGCACCATTACCTACCGTTGTACAACCACTGACAGACTCGCTTTCGAAAACGGAGAATATGTTGGAATAGTTGTATCTTCACGTATTGTGGCGACGAGTGTTCTGATTGGTTGGGATCATGTACGGCTGTACTAACGACAGTGACATCTTTAACGCATTTAATTAGGGTTTTTGAAATCTTATTTTCGCTGAATGCCTTTTTATTTTCCACAAGCGGTAAGGATGTTGACCATTTACCCGCAGTACGTCCCACGCGGTTGAATGGGACACGCCCGTTTGGCGGGCTGTGGGGCGTGTATTAGTGGAGGGCATGTCTTTTATGTGCTGACGTATCACTTTCTCAAGCCGAGCAGTGCGCACAGACCGAGGACGGCCAGCTTTGCCCACGTGGTTCTGCAACATGGGAAGCGCAAGTCACTTTTTTACTGCGGACTTTGTAGGCGTTGTACGAGGTATTTGGTAAATATATGACTTCAAAACCCAATTTTCATAGGCTCATATCTCATTTAATATTTCGTTTAGGTTTACGGTGTCCTATATAGTTTAGGCGTCTAATTTCTGAACACTCTGTATGTACACAGGGGCATTTAGTGTTGTTTTGGGATGTATTAACCACACATTCGGGAACATTAATTATATATATATATATATATATGTAGGAACAACCATATATATTCATTGATATATACATACTTAAGTCCTATATACATTCATATTTATATATATATATGACACACACACACACACACACAAGGTCTCTTGCAAATTACAAAAGGCCCCTTCCTTTTTTTTGCAAGTGCCCGGATCTACCCCTGCAGCAAGCCGGCGTACCAACAGTTGTGCCGCGTATCGACGAGGTAACTCGATCGCTCGCGCGCTCGCCAGTCGACGTTTTTACATCGAGATGAGGCTGGGGAGCGGGGACGTGGGAGGGAGGGAGGTCTGGCATTTTGCGCTCCGCCGCGCCGGATGCCAGGCGCGAAATGCATCCGCGATGCAATCGTCGCCTCCGCCACCCGTCATAATTACGCGCGAATTAGTCTCATTACACAATGTCGTTAATGTAACACGCAATGGTAGCAACAGTGACGTCGTTACGGGTGATTAACGGCCGACAGACACGGCGTGCCATTATTGCAGTCCGCGACTCTTAATTTTTTTTTCTGGTGCTCTCAGTTCTTTTCGCAAATTTGAAGCTAGTGGTTCGGAAACCGTGGTAATACGGTAGTGACTCGATCGTCTACTGAAATTGTGAGTGAAACGATTAGGGCGACTCTTAACACCGAGGTTTTGAGAGACGATGAGGGTGAAGCGAGGTGAGTATGGAGCAGCGCTGGAATGAAAGGGCGGGGGAAACGGGAGATCCCCGAGAAAATTCGTCGACCAGCGGCATTCGTACGGCACGATTCCCACATGCAAAAATCCAGGAGCGACCCCGCCGGGAATCGAACCCAGTTCGCATAGATGGGAGGCGAGTAGTCTAACCACTACACCATAGTGGCCCCGACTGAAATGGTGATCCTGTTATTTAGATCTCTACTTTTTGCCTTACTTTAAACATAGTTCCACTTAACGCTATGTTTTCCTCCCGGGCAATTTCGCATTAACGCAAAGACTTAGCCATTTTGTGCGCTGCTCACTACCAACTTTGTAAGTGAGTAAAATTTTACTTGAGGTCATTCGTGTGTTAATGTGTTTGTGTGCAAGAATATCACTGTCTCTCTCATTTGTCGCAATTTGGTTCCGATCATTTGTATTTATAACATCATCAGGACTATATAGTTACTCCAAAAAATTACAGCCTGGCCTACAAATTCTGAAAAATAACAAAAATATAATTATTTTTATTATTATAATTTTTTTTTTTCTGATATTACATGCCAGCAAAAGCTTAGATGTTCTGGGTAAAAAGTCGTTACTGCAATTTACTTATTACTACACTTAAAGCTTGTGTTCTAATTTGAAAGAGGACTGAGAGCGCCCTTATGGATTTAACAATCTTAACTTACACCATAAAAAATTATAAAAAACGTATCTGTTACCTGGAACTCGAACCCATGATCACTCCAAATGTGAGCTGGTTTGCTATTTTAGTAACTCTACTAAGACCAACTCATCGAACATTTTGCTATTTTCGTGGTGTATGTAACGAAATGAGCAGATGTCTCTCTCTCTCTCTCTCTCTCTCTCTCTCTCTCTCGTGTTTTAGTAGGAATTTTCTTAAATTTGCCTTACAGAGATGTGACGTTTTGTAAAACTCCAGTTTGCAGCAACTTTTTATCTCGTAGCCAGCGACCACTTTCCAGTCTGTGTCTGCGTAGTCAGCTATCTAGAAACTTCCCGAGACGCTAGTGGATGTTGACCGAACTCAACCCCTAGCAGAAATGAAAATTGCACTTGTTTTAATGGTTCCGTTTTACATCGCCCGTCTCTCCCGGGTTTATGAGACTTGCGAAATGTGGCTTCTCTCAGATGTCTCTTAGAAACTTTTTCAAATCTGCAGTCACGGAGTGGGAACTGTTGTTCGAAGTGCACTCACCATAATGGAAAAAAATCTACGTAAGAATTTGACGCGCAATACGTGGGTCCAGAATGTGTTTTGAAATTAAAGTAAGCGAGGGTAAAAGCGAGGGTAAAAGCGAAAATATATAAAAAAATATTCTGAAAATTTATTTTTCCGGTATCGATAAAGGTTACTTTGTTTACGCCCTAACACATCAATTACACATTTATTCATTGAAACTTCCTGCATCTGTAGATCCAGAGCTTTCTGCAACTGGAGACTATTGGATACAAATATAGTGATTGTGATTATGGAGCTAACAATATAAATTCTCCACTAGTTTGTGGATATTTATAAAAAAAAATCATTCTATAATCGAAACTTTAAAGTCGTCCAGAGAATATGCACATGTACGTATAATTATCAGAAGGCCATACAACTATAGAACCCTATAGAACTGATTGGCGTCACACGGTTTTAAACATAAAGGCTCAATACGATGGACCTTTTGCTATAGATGGGCTCGTGCGCATCCCGTGGGGGGAGGGGGGAATGGCCAAAAGTGTTTGAGCAACCCCCATCCCTCCCTTGTAACTCGATTTTACAGTGAATAAAATTATATTATTCTTCAAACCATGTGCACATGTACATTGTCAATGATGCAGCATTACACTATAAAACATTCGTGCAATGATTTCTCTGTAGCAAAGAAAGACATTTCTTTGAGGCTGTTTTTTCCTTACAGTTACAAAATCTTGCTTTCATTGAAACGGAAGGGTTAAGAAACTAATGTTTCGTGTTGTTAAATTTTTTCTGTATGCATTTTTTCATTATGTATTATGTATCGCCTTCCATCGTAACAAAGAAAACTTTCTATATGCCATAGGGAAGTGTTAGGTAATATTAAAACTTTTCTTTAGTACATTGTAGTTTTTGGTACGTAACGAAATTTACTCAATTCTACGTTACCAGATAACAAATTCCTTAGATCATCAAAATACTGGTTTAATTTTCGAAATACAGTAACTGACTTTACTACAGAGAATACTGCAAAATTATTGTACCGAAAAAAGCAAGATTAATTGCCATTAATTTATAGAACAAATAAAAATTTTGTTTGTGGCAGACCTACTGTGCAGTGGTTCATATTTAACAAACAATTTATTTGAAGGAACAAATCGTGTGTTGTAGCAAAGTAAGTGTTTTTAGAGTGTAATACATCCACTTGGTATGGTGAAAGGAAATTTTTGAAAGTATATAGTGAGCTTATCATCTTAAGTACTGACATTTGCGGTTAGAATTAAAATTTTAAAGCCAACTACTGAGAAAGTGGTTTCATGTGGAATTAAAATTTAATTCTTACTATAATAATAATGGCGTGTGGGGAGTGCACCCAGGGCAAGGCAACACCCTTCGAGTGACGGTCTTTCCAGCTGGGATCCGTAGGTGACCGTCATCCCCGGGCATGACAGAGGTGAGACCCTAGAATGGAGTGGCGCTGGACTGCAAGGGCGGGGGGAGCGGGAGTACCCCGAGAAAACCCGCCGGCAAGCGGCATCGTCCAGCACGATTCCCGCATGCGAAAGTCCGGGAGTGAACCCGCCGGGGATCGAGCCCGGATCGCCGTGGTGGGAGGCGAGCGCCCTGGACACTACGCCACCGCTGCCCCTTTAATTCTTACTAGTGAGCGAGTGGTTTCAACCTAATGCATAGTGCCCCACACTTCAGGTAGGCCCCTTCTTAATTGGTTTCTAGTCGGTGCTCAGATATTTCTGAACCATGCTGGTTGTTGTACCGTAGCTGTTGTCCGTCCGATCTCATTGTCCAGTGAGCGTGAAGCCGTAGTGAGCTCGTTCACCAAAGACTCACAACAGCGTGCAGTTCGAGTCTTGCACGCCTTCCTCATCTGTGAAGAATGGGAAACGTGATTTCTCTGCGTGACTGTCACGGCTGTTTTATTTCATTAATTCGATTTAATTCCGTTTTTGAAAGTCAAGTTGTAACACTTTCTTTTACTGTGCTTAATTTAATTTATATTTAATTTTACCTTGTCTGTTCAGTTGAATTTTTTAATTTGATATTCAATCCTTTAGGGTTATTGTTTGCCGTTTCACCGCCTCTGTGCCCCTCTGCTGTCGACTTGCGTGCTGCTCTGAATCACGGAGTCATTCGTTATAACCCAGGAAAATATGTAGGTGTAGCTTTTAAAAATCTACGTTTAGGCTAGTCTAGCAAGCATGCCGTAAACCATTTACCAAAAAGTAATAACAACGTGTGTAATAGTAAAAACATGATTTAAAAAAAAGTTCCTCTTCCTCTGCCCCTTTTGAATCTTCATGCTTTCGTTGGATAGTTTATCTGCAATGAGTAATTTCATTTCATATACCAAATTTCTTTAGAATAATATTTCCTTAAGGAAGGGCTCGACTTGTGTTGAACGAAGGTTGTGTTGCTCTTTTATAACGACCGATTTTATAACATTTCAGTATAAAATTTTAACCTCTATGGAAAAAAAAAAATTTAACAATGATTAGTACTTGAAGTATAAAATAAATTAATAGTCAAAGGAGTCATAATGCCAGATTCCAAACACAATCCTGTTATAAAATCTATTAATCATTTAAATGAAATGGTCTATTTTGGTTTTACCCCAAAAAGATTTACTGATTTTCCTAGCAAGATGTGATGTATCCTCATGTNCGAAAAAAAGTGACAAATATTGTTGTATCGATCCAAAATGGAAATTTGGGGTAACATTTTTTTTTTTACAACTTTGACATGAGTTGTATTTTGCTCTCCAACTTACAGGCGGCCGAACTTTACTTGTGTCCTATAAGGCCATCTCCAACCCAACCTAACGTGTTTTTAAGCTGTTTTGACAAAGTTTTAATCACGATAGGGATCGACTTTTAAGTGTGACTTTTCTAAATGTCACTNTGTTTTTAAGCTGTTTTGACAAAGTTTTAATCACGATAGGGATCGACTTTTAAGTGTGACTTTTCTAAATGTCACTTACTATTAATGCCGTTTAAAAATAGTATTAACCTTGCCGTTCAGTTTTTTATGAATCCACGTCTTTGCTTTAAATGCGTTATAGTTGGGTTCGGAAACCAGTAAATTGTGTTATGCTGCTAGTTGTCGTATTCACGTCTAGATGTCGTTTGTCAAACAGATCGTAAAGTGCTTTAGTGCGTTGTCATTTGAAGCACTGATTTCGGTGCTCGGAGAGTACGGCTCTGTCGGGAGTCGGCCACGACCGGAACCTTGGTCGTGTGTCGTCTGCCGTCGCGTACTGTTCCGCCATTTGGGTCTGGTGTTGTGGCTGCGGCACCGTTTTGGTGTTCTTCCATTCTTCAGAATGTTTTTAAGTTCTGATCCGTCGTGTTTTCCGTTTATTTTTAAATTTTTGAGTTTCGTTGTTTGTGATAGTTGACGGATTTCTATTTTTTCTCCAATATTATATATTTGTGGCACTTCTAGATAATTCCCAAATTCGCGGTGCTTTCCCACCATTAAGGTTCCCGCCTACCGGGCGCTTGAACTGCGTCACAGAGTGTTAAAAATTCACGTTTTTCTGCGAAACTATTAAACGTGCGACCAATATGTTGCTCTACGAAGATAACACACGCTTCAGACAAGGGTTGTTGAGTTCTTTCAAGACGTCACGCATATTACAAACATAATTTTCGAGTACTCCGAAGAGCTAAAAACAGTATTTTTTCAAATCCTTGTACCTATCTTAAAATATACACGTTAGGTACCTGCAAAACTACGCAAGGCCCCCGCATTGCACCTTCATACAGAATTTCCACCAATAAAATAATAGGGCCATCGCTGAGAAAGTTCTGTAGGTACACGCAGCACGAGAACACTGTACGTCAGTTCAGAGCCGTGAGCTGAGTGGCGATGGCGTACTTGATGAGGGAGGCAGTGTCACCCTTATCGCTCCTGCGCCTCTCAGCCTCAAACGCGGAAAACAGCTTCAGGTAGGCGGGGACCTTAAGAGAAAATTGCAACAAAAAAAATATCGGGGTGTGGCTGTGGCTGTGTTGGGTACACGGCCGAGAGTCTCTCACGTGCATACGTATGCGTTAGCGGATAATATTTTCTTTGGGATTGGAATTGGAAAAGGCTTTTTAACGTCCCCCGGTGTTATACCTGAAGGCTTATCAGGGGATGGCTTACAAACTAACTTACAACCTAACTTAAGCCAACACCCATGCCTCACCTTGGATTCTAACCCATAACCTCCCGCACCGCAGATCGGTGGCACACCCAACTGACTACGTCACGGGAGTTCGGCTATTTTTCTTTGTGACATGGGCATGAAATGAAAGTGACGAAACGGATGCTTGGCTCTAGATGAGATCTTTTGTGTGCCACAAAAAGCCGCAAGCTAGCACTTCAAAGTCATGAGGAGATATACCGCCCGGAAATGTTCGCCCTCTCCCTTAATTGCCGCCAGTTGCCGCGGACCACCCCCCCTCCCCTTCTGACCGCCATGTACATACGCGGCGCCAATTCAAGGTCATGCTGGCACCGTAGTCGCACCCCTGATCGAACGAGATATTCGTTTCAATCGTGTCGTTGGTCAGGAAATCATAGTGCCGGAGTTGGTCACCCTACAAACGGTCCATAACCATTTCCGTCCTGGCGTCTCTTGTGCAGGTCTGACTTTGAAGACGTATTCGCGCCAAACATATGAGACAGAATCTCGAGCCTTTACAGTTAACTGACGTAGTCAGGTGGTGCGACGACCAGCTTCGACCCTACGTTGGCATCGGTCAGCCACGTGTGTTTAATTTAAAAAGTCGTTACAACTGTGAGTTTATGTCAGTTGACTTGCGTAAGTATTTTCCCGACTCTAATAACGTTGACTGAAATAACTTTTTTTTTCTGGAGCGGACTTGATCGATATCGTGTCTGAGATAATCGTTAGTTTACATAATCATTCATGTTATGGTAAAAGAAGACGAAGATTTCGACGCCAGTTTGCAGCTCGTTGAGAATTTTTTTTTTGCTTCCACGCCTATATTTAAATATTTGTGTAGCAGTTCGTGTTAGTATGCACTCTCGTTAACCGATGAAGTGGTAATGGAATGCGCTGGCAAGTCTGCATAATTTTGTGTTGGGAAATGAGGTTTTCATTCGTAATTAAATTGAGCCCCTCTACGTGATGCGTGCTGTTGCCGATCCTCGGGCGCAAGAGAGGTCTGTTTGATGTGTGCAGCGTAACGGAACTTTGTTCGTGGTGCACGCCCATTGGATTCTGCCAGCTATTGATTTATTTCCGTTGACTGCATTTCGCTTACCATGAGGTTCTTAATTCTTTGGAGCAAAAAGATTTTGTCATTAATAAGCCTAAATATTTGAAGTGGACTAATGCACTTTTATTTCAATTTACTCGGTATTATTATCAGTAGGAGTACGCCATGGAAGTCGATTTAAAGTGGCAGAATGAAAAATGGAGATCATCCAGACTTCCAAGATTTTTATAAAAATACAATGTGATTTATATTAATTTTTCTTCAAGAAGAAATTTTTATTTATTTTCAGTAATCTAACTTTGTTAAGAAATAATTTTATTCATAACACATTTTGACAATCTGTTGGTAAGGGGATAGTGAAGAAGCCTCTTAATCTTTCATGGGTCGGCGAGTTGTGAAGACTAAGTTGCGAAATCAGCATTTCGTAGAGTGCTACCTGGAAGTCCTTTAAACATCTCTCGACGATAAATCAATTTGGCGCCACTAATAAATAAGTATTTTTACACGTAGAAGCTCCGCGTCATTTCCCTTGCCCTCCCCCTCGGGCTGGCGAAGAGCCGTGTTCCAAGGGCCTCGCTGGTAACGGAGAAGCGCGCACACAATAAAAGGACCGCCGCGTGCCGCGATAAGGCTATCGGGACTCGTGCAACTCCCGTCATCGGAGGACTAAATGTCTTGGGGTAGTTGCTGGGCGAATTTTCTGGTAATCACTCCGCCTCACCCACGGCGCGACTCGGAGTGTGGAGAACCTTCTAGGCCAGGGTAACTGAGCCATGTAAGCCGCGGCGTGCCTCTTTCGGGAGTCTGGAGCCTTAAGTGCCAGGTGTGCGATAACATCGGAACGAAGGGCGGTGACGCAGTGACCAGCGAGTGTAGTCTGAAAGTATCGGGAGAGGAGAGAGAGAGAGAGAGAGGAGAAAGAGACACTGGCCGGTTCTACTGTGGGAAAGTGGGACTGGATGCCTAATTGACAGACATTTGGAATGATGCGAATGTATTGCATTATAGATTTTGATCTTATATGTGTAAATAATAAGTAAATATTAAGTGTAGATGGTATAAAGACAATGATAAGAACTTTAGTTGTAACTGATANGAGAAAGAGACACTGGCCGGTTCTACTGTGGGAAAGTGGGACTGGATGCCTAATTGACAGACATTTGGAATGATGCGAATGTATTGCATTATAGATTTTGATCGTATATGTGTAAATAATAAGTAAATATTAAGTGTAGATGGTATAAAGACAATGATAAGAACTTTAGTTGTAACTGATATTGGCATTAATGATTGAGCACACTGATAGGATAACAAGTGAAATAGCATATATATGCACTTGAATGTTGCAAATACTTGCTATCTGTATTTTTATAGCCTTGTAAATTAATTAAGAAATTAAATTGAGTTCTTATATTTTCATTAAGACCTACATCCCTCACGAATTCGGATACGCTCCAGGCAACCGTGCTATTATAGCTATTCGTATTAATTACAGCTGTTGTCTGTATAAATTTACTAAACACAATTTTTTAAAAAGTATTTTTGAAGATTTGTTAATTTATTGTTTTGTTGTTACCCTCAGTTATTTTTTATTATAAGTGCTGTTTCGCTTTATATATTATATGTTAGTTAATTTCTGATTTCCTTCTGAATTAAGATTTTTGTAGTCCAGGAGTTGTGGACGGACCTCCCTTGCCAATGTCACTAAAGCGTAGCCTTCGGCTACGATGTTCCGGGTTGGAATCCTACTGGCATATAAGTAGCAGCGGTAGCAATTCCTTTAAAGTGTAACATTCGTGCATGTTACATCTGGAACTGCTGATCTTTATAATCTTAGTTTTCTCGAATAACTGCGGTTATGTAGCAGTGGTGGGCATTCCCACTCGCTTATTTACCCAAGACGGATGACATCTATCTTAATTATAATTCCTGAAAACCTGATCCCATAGTTCTTGTGAAATTTAATTAAATGCACGAGTTTGAGTACTTAGGAACCATATGATTCCGGAATTACTATTTTTAACTTTTCCTTTGTCAATATACCAAGAAGCATATTGGCAGTTCACCAAACTCTTTAGCGAAAATGTGAAGGAGGTTATAAGTTTACGTGCGTTACAGGTAAGGGAATAAATGATAAAGCTTGCGAAATTTTTTTTTTCGTTTTGTAATTAGTGAACAGCTCCCAGAAATACCGTATTCGTATTTCTGGCGTAAAAGAAAAGTAGCCCCCAAAAGCTATGCGTTGTATGAGGAGTTGAAATGTGCTAAAAAAAAAAACCGTTTGGATGAAGCACATCTTCCCAGCACTGTCGTGCTATATTTACTTCCGTGCGACATCTGGTGAAATTGAGACACGCGCAACTTTCATATCCCAGGCCTGTTTTTGTCTTCCCCGTGTCTCTCAGTTTTTCTTCCTC
>NQII01001323.1:106316-131205 GCA_002778355.1 Clitarchus hookeri
GGGGGGGGGGGAGGAAGATTTATGTTCCGTAATTGTCGGCGCTCCTGAGCACTCGCTTCGTTTTCCGCCGAGATCGCATTTCTTGCAGGAGGAATGAATTTGAAATGATGGAAGTGTACTTATTTCAAACGACCCCGGTCCGTGCTCGGCGCGCGCATTGTGTGCTAAAGGTTCCCTGTTTTCTTTTCAGGCGCTTGCACGAGGCGTGCGTCTATTTAAACCAGTGGCGTTAGTGAACTGTTGCAAGGTAAGCGGAGTTTTTCTCTCTGCTGTACTTTATCGTTTGCTAGTTTACACCTCGGCCGCTTAAACGTAGTAGTGCAGTGGCCGCATGTACTTTTAGTTTTTCTCGGCTCCACTCTGGTGCACCGAGTGTNTAGTTTTTCTCGGCTCCACTCTGGTGCACCGAGTGTGTACAGCACTGAGCAAGCACTATCTTACTTTGCAACACTTCACCACACGCCACTGATTGAAACGCTTTCTCGGGGGTCGTTAGTTTGCAGGTCGCGAAACATGCTTTGGACTGCGCGGAAATTGATTCCGGATCTTCAGCGTGGAAGTTTCCGTTTTACAATGTTAAGGCCATATTTCATGATAATTCTTTATTTCACTATCTGAAAGAGATTTATATGAGAACCATATAAATTTATATATTGATAGTCAAATGACAAGTTTCCAAAATATAGCACCAAAAAGTAGAAAATTTCGGAATATGGGAACCTAGGTTTCTATTATCCTAATTAACTTTGCCAATTTAATCACATGTTATGTAATCTGTATTCTATAAACGACATATTAATTAATTATCAGTGATATTTAACAATCGANAATTTAATCACATGTTATGTAATCTGTATTCTATAAACGACATATTAATTAATTATCAGTGATATTTAACAATCGGTACTCGGGTACTCGCATCATAAATCTATTTTAAAATAGGTGTTGATGTTTTTGCCAACAAAGTTTTATTCTTCCAAGAGAAAATAATATTAATATGTATTAGTTATTGCTAGACGAATAGAAATGTTTTGGCAAAAAACATCAGCTCCTATTTTAAAAGACATTATGGATACCAGTACCCTAGTACACNACGAATAGAAATGTTTTGGCAAAAAACATCAGCTCCTATTTTAAAAGACATTATGGATACCAGTACCCTAGTACACATTGTTAAATATACCTGATACTTAATTAAGAGGTTGTGTATATCATATACGCTGAAGAGCCAAAAAAACTGATACACCGGCCTTATATCGTGTAGGACCCCGCGAACAAGCAGAAGTGCCGCAAGACGACGTGGCATGGACTCGACTAATGTCTGAAGGTATGCAGGATCCATTTCACACAATGAATCCTGCAGGGCAGTCCACAAATCCATAGGAGTACGAGGCGGTGGAGATCTCTTCTGAACAGCACGTTGCAAGGCATCCCAGACATGATCAATAATGTTNCGGTGGAGATCTCTTCTGAACAGCACGTTGCAAGGCATCCCAGACATGATCAATAATGTTCATGTCTGGTGATTTAGGTGGGCAATGGAAGTGTCTAAAGTCAGAAGAGTGTTCATGGAGCCACTCGGTAGCAACTCTCGACGTGTGGGGTGTCGCATTGTCATGATGGAATTGTCCACGTCCATCGGGATGCACAATGGAGATGAATGAGTGCAGGTTATCGGACTGCTTACGTATCTGTTACCTGTCAGAGACGTATCTAGACGTATCAGGGGCCCCATTTCACACCAAATGCACACGCCCCATACCATGACAGAGCCTCCACCAGCTTGAACAGTCTCCTGTGGTCATGTACGGTCCATGGATTCGTGCGTATGTTTCCATATCCGTACACGTCCGTCCGCCCCATACAATTGGAAAAGAGACTCGTCAGACCAGGCAACGTGTTTTCAGTCATTAACAGTCCAATGGTAATGTTGGTGGGCCCAGGCGAGGCGTAAAGCTTTATGTCGTACAGTCAAAAACGGTACACGAGTGGGCCTTCGGATCCGAAAGCCCACATCAATGATGGTCCTTTGAATAGTTCGCACTCTGGCACTTCTTGATACCCCAACATTGAAATCTGCACCAATTTGAGAAAGGGTTGCACTTCTGTCACGTTTAATGATTCTCGTCAGTCGTCGTTTATCCCGTTCGTTCACGATATTTTTCTGGCCGCAGCGATGTCGAAGATTTGATGTTTTACCGGATTCTCGATATTCACGGTACACTCGTGAAATGGTCGTACGCGAAAATCCTAATTTTATCGCTACCTTGGAGACGCTGTGTCCCATCTCTCGTGCGCTGACTATAACACCACGTTCAAACTCACTTAAATCTTGATAACCTGCCATTGTAGTAGAAGTATTGGATCTAGCAACTTTTCCAGACATTTGTTGTCTTATATAGGCGCTGCCGACCGCATCGCGTTACTCTGATTGGTTCCATAAATCTGTTATTTCCATACGCTAGCCTATACCAGTTTTTTGGCTCTCCAGTGTAGATTACATTGCATGTTTTTTATTTTGCAAAGTCAATTACTGTAGGAGCGTAGAAACTTTGGCTTCCATACTCCGAGATATTCGATTTTTCTGTGCTATATTTTGACAACTATAATGATTTGACTACAAATTTTTGCTATTATGTGGCCTTGTATAAATTTATTTCATATAATGAAATAAAAATTATTGTGAAACATGCCCTTAAATTTGCCATGTTTACTTCCCCGATATGGCTGGTGAAATATCTGGCGTTAACATCGAAGCATGCTAAGTTCAAATCACGCGCAAGACGAAATGACGCCACCGCTTATGAAAGTTATAACACTGGAACCGAGCACACACGTCAGAGTGCACGCTTATTTTTCCACATCGGACACAGTTCCAAAGTTCGCCTCGTGGCGGCAGCACTAACTGACGAAGCGGTTTTGCACCGCAGCAGTTTACCCGCTAGAGTGGAGTGGAGAGATTTGGGCGGCTCGTAATAACGAGTTCTTGTGAGCCGAGGGTGAAATGACGCGAGCATTGAGCAGCGCCGGAATGCACGTGCGGGTAAACGAGAGATCCCGGAGAAAACCCGCCGACCAGCGGCATCGTCCGGCACGATTCCCACGTGCGAAAATTCGGGAGTGACCCCCGCCGGAAATCGAATCCGGTTCGCTTTGGCGAGAGGAACGCTCTAGCCGCTTCGCTTTCCAGGTTAGTGTAGCATCCAAACCTATTAGTCTCCCGTTGGCTTACAGATTGATATATCTGAGCTACCCTCATCGGTGTAGGCAGGAGTTTATAAAAATTCCTACTGCTGCGCAGAATCGAACATAGACGTCTAACAACCATACAGTCGCATTTTGCAGTCCAGCCATCGCGTGGTACCTTGGGCCCTTATAGCGTGTCTCAGTTATTTAGCTTTATATATATATTTTTCCTTTATTCTTTTCATCCTTTCCTTTTTAATTCTTTGCCGGCTGTGACGTCTTTTTCCCTCCAGCGTTCTTGTTTGCACGTTGAATTGTTTATGGTCTATTTTAAAAGGTCCCGTCAGTCCCGGTGCCGGATTGTTGATTTACCCCTTCCCTTTTTTTTTGTTTCTTTTGTTTCAGAAGACAAATTTAGAAAGTGGTCCTGCACTCCACCAGCCGTTTACGAAATTACGCAATCTAAATAATAAATAGCCGAAACAAAACTACAACAGTTGTCCACATTTAATCACGATTAAGTTATGCCAACAGCAAGTTACATATGCGAGTAAGAATTCATGTTTTTCCTATAAATTATTTTTCATGCGAAATCTGTAAAAAAAATTTTTGTAACATTTTCATCAATGCAAATGACAGATGAAGATCATAAACAGTTACTGTTAATAAAAAAAATTGCACTACAATAAAACGGACAATTCTTATTCATGTGTGTAACATCGGCAGTTACTTCTGCTTGTTGATGACTTACATTTATTGTTTCTTCATTCCTTTCTCTACAAGATGATATGTATTTGAGTTCAGTTGATAGGTGCAATGGAATGCACACAGAAAGGATACAGAAAGGCTCATTACAGGTATCTTAAAAAAATTATTCCGTATCGCCGAATAATATTATATTGTGTAAGATGCAGAAAATTTTGTAGACAATTTCAGGCATCCAGTAATTTTTTTTAATGCTTCCTGCTTTTTTTTTGCGATTACAAAGATAAGTGCTTATTTCGTTATCACTTACAAACAGTTGTGTACACTACACAATAATTTAATTTTCAGCACAAAAAAAAATAATTAGATGAATTCCGAGAATTTTTTTTTCTTTTGCCTCTTTGTATCAAGAAGCGGACAAGGGCATATCTTTGTGTTTTACTGACCTGACGATTTGAACACAACCTTAGGACGCATCAGAAATGTTCATTCAGCATATCCCGTATCGGTTATTTTTCCCCACTGGAATTCCGCTGGTGTTCGCTGATGTACTTTTGTTATTTTAAATTTCCCTCCACATGGATCCACAATAATAGAAAACGTTATTTCTAGTTACGAACCAAGGTTTATCAGTCTTTTACCCTAATGGGAAGTGGGACCGTGGTGGCTGAGCGGTTAGCCTCCTTGCCTTCCACCAAGACCAACCGGGTTCAATCTCCGGCCGGGTCATGCCTGGATTTTCACACGTGGGAATCATGCCGGAAGATACGATGCCGCTGGCCGGCGGGTTTTCTCGGGGATCTCTCGTGTCCCCCGCCCTTTCATTCTGGCGCTGCTCCATACTCACCTCAATCACCCTCATCGGCTATCAAGACCTCGGTGTTAAGAGCCATCCAAAACTCTTCACTCACGAAATGTAAGGGTTCACTCAAAAACATTTCACCAGATTTTGCCTTGGATGGTTATAAGGAAACTGCTTGGAAGAAAATAATTTTAGCGCAGCCGGCCGAAATGTAACTCACTACTTCTCAGGGGAGCCGCGGTGTTGCAGTGGTCAGACTACTCGCCTCTCACCGAGGTGAATGGGGCACCATTACCGGCGGAGTCACCCGGATGTTCGCATTGGGAAACGAGGTGGACGTTGCCTTTGGGCGGCGGGTTTTCTCGGCGTACTCCCGTTTCCCCCACCCTTGTATTTCGCCGCTGCTCCAGCTTCGTCTCGTTTCACGAGCACTGACCCAAAATCCTCTCAATCGACCTCTCGAATGCGGGACATACACCCGGCATGCTTGGTTGCAGAGTGCGAGGACAGGCGACCGTGCCGGCCTTGTTACGTCGAATGTATCGTCAGAGATCTGCCACGCATATTCCAGCGAACATGACAGTCGTGGTGCATAAGTGCTGAGGCGTGTTTCCAGTGAAACGGCGGTTACTTTTGGAACATATCTATAATATACTCGTCGATAAGACTAACTTTTAACGTTAGTCTTTGTTGTTTTACCTGTCAGTATCTGGATAGAGTATATTCAACTGCACCCACACACTATTTTCGGTTAGGACTCATCCTACACTGTAAACATATATCCTCAGTGAACTTCCTAAGCTGTAATGTAAATGTTTAATTTATACACTGTACGGAAAATTTACGAAACGTCAGGTTGCAATTATAGAAGTGCTGCTATACACAGTTTCCAACTACACGACGCGTCTGACTCTTCCGTAATTATTGTAGAAAATGTACCATTTATGTAGGCATATGCTTCCTGTTCTCTCAGTACGTGTATACAATGATATGGCGAATTTACGAAAAATTGTTTGAAAGTGTAGCAGCCTCGTGTTACGCTAAGAGGTTAACCGGGAGGAGATGGGTTGGTTACTAAAGTAATCTTACTCAAAAAATCCACATCACATCGAACCCGGAACCTCTTGTTCTAACGTTTTACACCTTAGTTCGAGGTCGCCGAAACATTTCGGGTTTCAGGTAATACTTATATTGGTCCCATGAGAAGTATTCTATGGTACAATAAAGATTAATCGAAAATATATCGAAGTCTTTCGTAGCCTTCTAAGCATCAAGCGGAGAATGTTATTAGATGCAATAAAGGAAAAACGGTTTAATAAGTGTACATCTGTTTTTTTTTAATTCCGTGTTGCGGGACGTTCACGTCTTATAATAATAATTTTTTTACCTGTTGAATAGTCTCATCCCTGTTGATCAGAAATCTTCTTGTAAATTTTTATGAATAGTTCAATTAATTTGTTGATTTGTTCCCATTTTGAGATCGTATAATTTAAGCCTGGGTAAAGACACTCAGATGCTACAACGAAATTAAACCTTTTGATTTTTTAATTGAATTTCGTTAAACTGTTGAAATAATGTATGCTGTTTCCCAAAGTTTATCAAGGACAGATGCAATTACTAGTGCTTGCGAGAAGTTCCAATTAGCTGAAAATGCTCGTATAAAGGTACACATTTATTTGTGCCTTGCGTGTTATTGGAGTTTAAGAGCTTCAAATTTCTTAACTAATGAAGATAAGATAAGACTTAACATTAACACTGATAAAATAAACACTGGTTTAAATGCCAAACAAGTCCTTCGTAGGAAGAATTTGATTGCCATCGAGTTGTTCGTCAATAATATATATAACAAATGATTAAATATTGAATGTACACATTGAGAACGCGAGTGCTTTGATACAGCGGTTAAAAAAGATATATATGTATTTATATTTGTACGTGAATAATTAAAAAAAAGGAAAGAAAAAATTAATTCTAGTACTTTTGTGTACTTTCGTAGAGCGTTTAGAAGTAGTGATTGTGTTAAATAATTTTATTTTCGTTTTATGTGAATTTTTATTTGGTCCTCGATTTATTTAAGGTAAAAACATTCATTCGCAATGACAGTGATTTCAAGTATTTTCCTTAAAAAAAAAAAAATTGTTCTTCGGTGGAAGCAAAAACTACACTCGCGTGAGTAATATTTAGTTGAATCAGCAGGTAATACTGCGCAAATTTACTTTGATTTAACAGCAAAATTAAAATAAATTTTGCCAGTACCAAACGCATTTTCAGGGAGCACGCTATGTACGCAAGGGAAATGATCGTCCGAATTAATGCATGTCGGGTTCTTTCAATGTGACATTCATTATGTTTCCATGTTATTTGTATGTACATCAAAAATTTCAATTTATATTTAAAGCCTTGCGTGAACACGTCCAATTTACAGTGAAACCTAATTACTTGCCCACCACTGAAATACAAGTTGAGAGCAGAACATTGCAATTTAGTGGAAATCTCCTGATTTTCGTTGGGCATGCTAACATTTCGTTCGTGTATAACGAGCGGCGTGCAATTAAATGTTTGAGGTTGGTTCATTTTTTCCCCCCTTGAGAGACGTAGGAGTGTATTTAAAACAGTTATCATATACGATTGTGGATAAATTATGCTTCACTTCAGTCACGTTCGGTTTCATTAATAACTGCAATTTAATGCATACTTCTGTGTTTATTAAATTGAAAACAATCGCGTTAAGGTCAGAACTACGATGTTTATAAATTGGCATCCATACTGCCCAAGAAGATTGATTCTGAATTTAGAATTTATTTACATTTTTAATGGCCTACGAGAACACGCTAGTCACCCTCCTAAGACCGGCAGTTCATTGCAATGCCTTTGTAACATGTTGAAGGAAGGCTACGTATGAGATATAACCATACTTCGAACAGTGCCGTACAGTCGTAAAGTTGATTCCTGACTTTTCACTGTATTCGCCTAATCAGGCAGCTTCAATAACTGAGGGCATTTGCTTAGTCGAGTGCCTCGAGGTTCCAAATACGAATTCCTGGTAATCCAGGGATTTAATGCGCCTGTTTATAGATGGCCTTCCTGTTAGCCTTGCGGGGTAAAATCGAGGGTTTCAATAATTACAATACAATAAATTAAAATTAAAATCGGCTTAGTGGTTTTAAAGGGGTACATCTTTATCGTAAAAACTGAGGTGAATTGAAGAACAACTGCATAGAACCTTGGTACGATTTCTGTCGTTTTCACGAAATTTCCCGTTGGCAGCGTGTCAATGAAAAGTCAACGTCGCAAACTGAAGTCCTGTCACAACTTCTGAGAACAGCACTTGTTGCCTGTCTGAAAATAGACGTTTCATGTTTGTGTTCTGTGGCATTAAAACGAAGATGTGATAGTTCGAATATTGCTTCCTGTGTAAAATGTAACAATACGTAAAATAATATTCGCCAAACTATTTCGATTTTTAGTTACACTGTCGTAGATACAGCGACGAAGAAATACAAGCTTTCCTGAATTTCTGGCATTACTGTTTTATATTCTGTGGATATATTTAATTTATATAACGTTGATTTCATACAGATTTACAGCCAAATATATTGTCATGTACACCAATTCTGAGTGATTCTCCTAGGCTTTCAGGTCAGCACCAGCTCAACAGAATTATAAATCGTAACGTATCACTATTGAGCAAACATGTGTCAAAATGAGTGCTTTACGTTGTGTAATCGTTTTAGAAGGTCTAACGACAAGAACTCGTGATTACAGTGGGGTCCGAACCACTTTATTCAAACTAGTTTATCATAGATGTTTTAATTGATGCGTCTTACGCTGAAATTATTGCCGGTTTGAACTCGCCACAAGCTCATGACACATAGATAACACGGCCGCTGAACAGTTATATCGCTGACTGGAATAATTAATTTTCAGAATGCAGAACTTATCACGTACATACATTCGTTAATTCAACTGCACACGTAGACTCACTGGGGAAACTTTATTCAGCTGATCTCCTCCCCCCCCATCCTTCTCCAGCAAAATATATTTTGACTCACCTTTCACTTACCATTTTAGTGTTTTTTTTTATAACAAATGCATAAACGGATTTGTGTGTCGATAAAACTAAATTTTAGTTTACGGGAATAGTCTTTCCATATTTAGTTACTACTGAAATTATTAACTGAACGAATAAAATGGAAAATATTACTTAAATGAAGTGAATAAAACTGTGCGTAAACGACTACAGGTAAGTAAAACATTGAAATAGTAGCAATTTTTAAAAAAATAAATTACAAATATTTATTATATGTTGTAACATATTGCAAAGTAACCCTTTCAGTCATGTTATCCTATTTTAATCAGGATGCGTTTATTACCTACGATCGTTAGCTGACTCTGCCGTCAGTAGATGTGAAAGGTTTAGGGAAGTCAGAAATGAGAACACAGTGCCGGTAATGCCGTATGTAATCCTGTAGCATTTTCCATTATTGCATGTAACCATTTTGAATTCCTTTTTGTCGAAAGGGTTTTCACAGCGTCTATGCCGGTTTTTTCCTTTCTCTTCGTAGTTATAGTAGTTTAGCTATAAGCACACTTAGGAAGGTTGTCATGGCCCCAATTGTGGCCATGGCAATGCAATCCCTAGCTGCCGCGATGCATGACTCCTTGCATGATTTCTCTCCCTTGTAGGTGTATGGGGCCTAGCCCTGAGGTGTACTTAGGTCCTGTCCCCACTGCGGAAGCACATTTAATACTTTGATTTTGAGAGAGTTAAAAAAAAAAAAAGCGGAAAGTAAACTGCTCAGTGCGAAGTAGTTCTTGTTCTGTGCTCTGCGCACTTTTCGAAATAAGCACACACAATCTGCCAAAATTTGTAGGCTTCCTAACCGTCGCGGTTCATTCCCCACCTACCCCAGTTACTCGTTCTGCGGGGGTGTAATTTACATCCCTCAATATTACGTAGTAGTTTTCAAATTGTGACGGCTATAATCCTAACACTTGTTGCTTACTTGTTATCGAACCGCGTATTAACTGATCACTGGCTCTGTGTAACTACAGGTTGCGCGAGAGCTTATTCAACCGAACTGACAGCGGTGAGGAAAGGGATACGTATTACGTGATTGGGTGGCTAAGACATGCGGAGCACTGGCGTGGAATTTAAAGGCACTGCCTACCGACTGGCAGCTGCGAAATTTAAATATGAAATCCCACGTTAAGGAAATTTCGCCCCAGTGCTTCAATTTTAAAGATAGGCGTTTCAACAAAATGCGTTCTTCATGAATTTTTGTAGGAGTTCCCTACGGTGTATATGACTCCATAACATGTCTAGCCTGTTTTCAAGGAAATTTTAAAATTTAAGTTTCACACAAAAGTGCACACTGCCTTTCTATATTGCAAATATACGCTCGTATGGATCTTTTCCTAAAAAAATTCGTTTAATATGAAACGTTTATCTTTGAAATTAACGTACCGAGGCGACATTTTTTAAACATGGTATTTGCTATTCAAATTTCGCAGCTGGCAGCTGTTAGGCAGTGCTCTTAGTCCGACCTTCCCGCATCAGCGCCCTTAACCCATGACATTTCTTTTTATTACTTTTCTGACTTCCTTAGGCATTTTTTACCAAGGCGTCGACGTTCCTGGACATTATGGACGCGTATCCTGAGTAAGTTAAAGACGCTTGTGATGAAATTCAACCAGCCGAGAGCCGCTTTTAGAATAGTTTTCATAGCTTTGAGCGACGACGGTACTAGTTGGCACTACATAAGTTTCTTTATATTTTTTTTTCTGCATGTTCTTCGTTGCTGCGTGTATTAATTCTGAGTGTCAACAGATTTACACACACTGATCTGCGTAACATTTTGCGTAAGCGCGATTGATAACATATTTCACGAACAGCTTACATTCATGAATATTTTTTTTAGTCTATGTTGTATGCATATACCTGTCAATCTTACACGCATGCTTACACAGTGCGTACGTCACCGGATAATTTCCAAGTCAGCTTGCTCGCTCTGTTCAGTTCTTTCAAATTCAATTTCTGGGTGAAGAGTGAGTGAAAAGATTTGGGCGGCTCTTAACAGCCGGGGTCTTGAGAGCCGATGAGGGCTATTGAGGTGAGCATGGTGCAGCGCTGGAATGAAGGGGTGGGGGAAACGGGAGATCCCCGAGAAAATCCCGCTGACCGGCGGCATCGTCCGGCACGATTCCCACATGCGAAAGTCCGGAAGTGACCCGGCCGGAGATCGAACCAGTTGGCCTGCTCGCTCCCCAGAGCGAGCAGGCCAACTGCTCAGCCACCTAGGCCCCTTCAATTTCTCGGTAGATCATTCGATTCCACAGGTTGTGCAAAGCCAGCCGGTACAAAACACAGGTCAACTTGCTGGAGTTGGTCTGATTAGACGAAGAGAGCGGAGAGCGTGTTGCCTAGTGTAATCACCGATACCACACGAAACCTAATTAATCATTTTCCTTCATTCACCACGTGTTCCTAGGGTTCGAATCTCTCAAACTACTCGCCTTTCACTAGAGTGCCTCTCTGACCTTTAGTTAAAGTCCTCAGGATGAAGTTTCATGGTTCAAGAACTTCCAGTGTTTAAGCACTTCCACCCTTAATTACAACCGCTTTTGGCAAGACCGAAGCTTAGTCAGCCTTTTCGGAGAGATTTCAGAAACTTTTTCTCATGAAAAAAAAAGAAAGAAAGAACGAAAGCGGAAAGAAACGCGAACAAAAGGACGGAATTGAATTTTCGTAAATGGTTTGCTCGCCGGGAAAAACTTTCAAAACAAAGAACGTTTGCTGAATTGTGAACAAGAAGATAAATTATTTTTAGTAGATACTGCCGAGTGATACCATTGCAGGTATCTTCGCGAAATTGTGTAATGGATTTAAGTTTGTTACAAATAGAAAAGGTTCCAGAACTTCATTTACAAACGAATTTTCACGGCTGCTGCCTCCGGGATCGAAGCCGCATAGGCGGTACCATCTGCCAAGATTTACTGATTCAGATTTATATTTCAGATTTAATTTTGGGTCATTTGACAATTAAATCAGCCTCTGACTCGGATTGTGGTACCCGAAAGAATCCAATTATTAGTTCAGTGAAATTATAATAATTTTTTGTCGGCTACGTTTGAAAATAAATAGTGGTAACACTTTTCTACACATACCAGAGGCCTAAACTTAAATATATTTCTTCAGCATTTTTAAATGGTACGTAAATTTCTCACGTATTATATTTCCGGTAAACCTTTGCTGTTATGGTCGTGCGCTCATAATTAAATCTAGACGGCAAATTCCAACATGTATAGAGGTTAAGGTCTTGCGTTGTCAATTGCGAAAATAATAAAACTGCTAATAAACTTATAATGATTAATTTTACGTCTCATATTTGTCGGTGGCATTATTTTGGCGTTCAATAGCTGTAAGTAGCACATCAGTAACCCGTTCTCTTATTTGCCATGACAACCGGCCCACTCGCTAATTAGGAGACGTGGATCAAATCCCCCGTTGGCGATGTGATTTTCAGAATCTTCAGAGCATGATCGATTTTATAAGTTAGTGTATTTATGTGCAACGCTCTTTCCTTGTAGCCAGTTAAACACTGAAATCGGGGTTTTAAGAGTATTTTATTCACTGATATAGTATTTGAATCGTTTGGGAGAATTATAGTAAGGTTTCCTGCTCTGTGTAACACAGCTTATAAATTTATCCGTTTTTTTTCTTTAAACCGTAGCCACTAAGAAAGTTCTGGCAGATTTCAGTATATACCTTATTTTCTATCCTAATAATACTTGTTTCCAAATTACGCTTATTTGAGAACCTTGTAAATTAGTTTTCCGGCAGTCACTAGTTTTAGATTGCCAGATGGTAATTTTGTGCACAATATTTTAGTAGCTTTACGTACATGTTACCTGAATGAACGACTATACTGTCAAAACACTGCATGCGGGTCTGTACTACATCTTACACTTTTAACCCGAATTAGTGAAAATTAAACCAGATCTGTGTAAACTTGTCTATTGCAGGCAGTGAAATCCTATGGAGTGATTCAAGGACCTCTTCATGCAGGTTTACGTGTGATATCCGCAAATTTATCCAGAATTTATACGTACGGAAACTATGTATTTATATTGAATTGCATTGAGTTGACATTGAGTATATTGAAGTGCTGCGTGTTTAAAAATTTTGATCAGACATATAAAACAACCTACTTTTTTTTTTCTAATTCCTGAAACGCCTTAACAAGGGGGCAATGGAAGGAAGAGATTATTTTTTGTTTCACCTATTTTTATCTAGACGGCTTTAGAAAATTTTGAGATGGTTTTCATAAGGTCACGCTCGGTAGAAATGCATGACTATACACAAAAAAGTAGTTATTTAATCCGTACAATATTATTTACGAGGTGCTCTCGACGTATTTTCAGTTTTCTTTTCTGTGTTCATACTTAACACCGAAAAATCGTCTTTTCAAGCGGCATCTTTAACTCAGCGTCACGTGTTCAATTTCGTCCATCACTTTATGTCGAATTTCTTTAAAATTAATAAACAAAAATAATGAATAATGTATAATACGAGAAGTTAAACGATTAATATTAAAGCTGTTCGACAAACATTTTACAGCTTGAAAATAAATGTCATCACACGATAGATTACTATTCAAATATTGTATAATCAGTTATTGGAAATGACTGTATTTAGCAGTTGTTAAACGCTTTGTTATACATATATGTTTTTATAAAGAAATTGCGTCATTATATAATTGTTTTAAAGTGCACTAGGCAGTTTTATCGAAATCGGTTAAGAATGAAATGAGTTTGCGTGGTAATACCAATTTTCTTAAAAATTTATTTAACTTTTTTTTTATAACAAAAATATTTAAGAGAGGAAAGGAAGTGGATGATATATTTTGTAAAGTTTTTTTATCATATTCTCCCGATACATGTTATGCGAGTTGTTTGGTGCTCTCCGATAAGAAAATCCAGAGAAGGGAATTTATTTCTTAAAGAATATACAAATTCTTCATACAGTACCTCTGCATTGCAAACTGCGACGTTTCACCAACTTGCGTCAAGTGATAGTNGGGGGGGGGGGTCTGTACACATACTTACCCATGCACGCGCTTCATCGGGAGGAAACAAAAATCGTGGTTTACTGCGCGGGGGTCCATTACGCCGCCACTTAATCCACGAGGGCGCGGGCGGAGCAACTTCATGAGCCACTCAAAACTTCCCGAGCCAGGTCAAGATATCCCAACTCACGCAGATTCCTCCCTGGATAGGGATTTGCCCTCAGGAGTTGCACGTTGGTTCGGAACTCGCCCTCCGACGGCCACTCGCTTGCTCGGCCCAGGGCTCCCTTACGGCTCAGGGCTTTGGCCTGATTTACGATGACTTCGGTAACAATTCACTCCCACCAAGTTGTTTTTCCCAATCAAGTTTGCTTGAGTTCGGCTGTATTTCGACGACACTCGATCAAGTTCGTGTGACTTCCAAGGAAATGTACTGCCGCGTAATGGAAAGTCCGCCACTGTCCTAGGCATAATAGCTGCTACTTCCGTCTTAGGTGCATAGGCTGTTCGCGGTAAAGTGAGCACTTTTGAAGCCCTGGTTACTTTTTTTCTTTCTCCCAATGTATATCTTTATGCCGTTTCTTAATGTGAACACTGCCATGTCAGTAATTAATACAGTGAATAAATTTCACCATACTCGAAACCAAATGTCTGAGGCCACAATGAAATATATTTATTGGTTATTACGTCTGATGAGACTGCCTAAAAAATATCAGTATATAAAATAATATATATGATAAATAAATATATAAATAATTATAAATAAATAATATATAAAAATATAATTGCTCACTTTACCGTGAATAGCTTATAGAAGTGTCTTCGGGGCTGATTTGTTGTGTATACGTGCTAATAATGTACGTGACTAAAGAAAGAGCAGCTGCGTAAGGCCTTTTCATTTTCAAGTTTGACTGTCCTACAAGCATTAAAAGGCCGTAAATAATTTATATAAAAAAATTGTTGTGCTTTATTTTTTGGCCATATTAATGTATGATATTAAACTAAAGCTTTAAAAACTCTGCCGTACTATTTATTTGCGCTTTTCTAGCGATCTATAAAACCTATTTCTGTCTGGAAGTAAGCATGGAATGTAACTGATGCAGAATAAATGCCAGAATATTTCTAACTGCTATTAATAAGTACTTTAAAAAAATGCTCTACATTTTTTCAATTTTAAATGAAATCAAGGAGTAAAAAAAAGTGTAATTTATATTCGTTCTCGGGTCACTTGAAACTCTTTAACAACTTGTCACTTACATTTAGTTAAAATAACATATGTTTTCAGAAGATTTTCCTGATTTAGTAGCTCTTTAGATAAAGGTGAGCGATCATGCAGAAGTGGCTCGTTACTACTAACGAACAAAAGTTATTTCGTGATATTTTATATTTTCATTATATATACTCGAAATGTATCACCGAGTGCTCTTAACTGTCTGTACACCCATGCGAGTGCTTAAGAATATTAGTTAAATATGGTGCACTAAGCAATTTTAAAATTAACTGAAAAGATTATTATGCATGTAACTGCATATTTAACGTTGTTACTGATTAGCATGTCCTAAAATGACAATGGCAGAAAGTTTTAAAAATGCTTCCATGGCAAAGAAATTCTCATTAGAAGTGCAATGTTTAAATTCGTGGTAATAAAAATTTTCTTTTTTCTTTATGTACTTAGCGTCAGACTAAATTTAGACTGTTCAGATTGAAGTTACTACTTTTGGAATCAACTTACCGTAACTACACATATGCTACAATACACACTGGCACGCACGCCCATAGTTAACTTAACAACGATTTAATAAAAAATTGTGTTTTAAACTTGACGTGTTGCGAGTACAAAGTTTAAATGTGTGGTTATCGAAGTTGTTATTTCTTATTCCTAGACAGATTCGAGTACAAATTTGTATGTTAGTAATGCCTGTCATTTCCAAGGTTTCACTTGGTTGACAGGTGAATAAAGTGATCAGACCCGTGGCTAATTTAATTTTTCATACCCCCAGAAGGATAGAAAACGCGAAAAAAAAGTAGACCCTAAGAAAACTTGTTAGAAGTGCTCAACCGAGAACAGCTTATACAGTGGCATAGTATTTTAAGTTTCTTGCAATTTCACAATGTCTCTGCGACGTGAATACTCGCCTCCCACCTAGGCAGACTGGGTTCGATTCCCGGTGGGGTCCGCTCCTGGATTTTTGCATGTGGGAATCGTGCCGGACGATGCCGCTGGCTAGCGGGTTTTCTCGGGGATCTTCCGTTTCCCCCCGCACCTTGCATTCCGGCGCTGCTCCGTATTCACCTCGTTTCGCCCTCATCGGCTCTCAAGACCTCGGTGTTAATAGCCGTCAAATTCTCTCCGCTCTCCACTCTCTGCGACGTCAGTTGTGGTAGAAAGAAGGCACTAAGCGAAGATTTTACAACTGTTCGCTCAACAGTAAATCAATCAAAAAAATTCATTTGTGTAATTGAATAAGTACCGTGAACATAATTATAAGGTCTTCTAAGCTTCCCTTACCCCTAGTATTACGTATGGTGGGAGTCCTTATCGCTTTGCATTACCGTTACTTAATAAGTCAGCCTGAGGGAAGAGGGTTGGTTGCTCTATTATTTACCCCTACCTCTAACTATTCAATTTCTGTCTGTGAATGTCTCTGTGCCAGATATGTGCACAGCTACAGAGCGAGTGCAATATTAAGGTCTTTGATCTGCCGCAGCAACGCGTCTCTCGATAACAAAGGTAATTAGACAATGTGGCACGGAGGGTTTGACTGGAATTGCGACTCGGGGTATCCCGGGCAGAATAAAGCATATCGCTCCCCCTCTCTCTAGCCCCCTCCGCGTACATAAAGGCTACCCGAACCTGAGATTCGAATTGTAGCAGTCTACTTGCTTTGTCTGGCTGATTCATTTATTATGCTTCCTTCGAGTTGCGGTCGCCAAGGTGTTACCTTCTGGCTTCCACGCTTCGGGTGCAAGGGACTGTGTGTGTGGGTGTGTGTGTGTGCGTGGGTGGGTGTGTGTGTGTGCGTGGGTGTGTGTGTGTGTGTGCACGTGTGCCGTTTTTGGGCAGACGTTTATATTTATATGTTTTCACGGTAAAATGCGCACTTGTGCACACATTTTGTATTCTTCCACCATTTGTAAATTTATCATTGCCGTGTGCCAGATCACTTTATTCGTGCGTGGGTCAAGTAAAACTGTGGATTTATTAGAAAAGTAAATATTTCAAAAAGTGCTTATTCGTACACTGACATACATTAAAAAAACATAACAACAAATTATGTCGTTAGTCACAAAAATGTTTACTTAAAATTGTTAATTAAATGTTAAAACATGGAGCAACTTTTCCTTTAGCATTACCAACTTTACTGGACGCATACCAGTTAGTGCACCTGTTAAAATATATGTAGGTAGGGATAATTTCATTTTAAAGGTTGATTTCAAAAGTGCTCAATTAACCGCAAAGAGACTATAATTTATTATGCAAGTCCCTCCTTTCAGTTAGGGCAAATAAAAACTTGCAACTGGTAAGGTAGAAAATATTAGTTTTAATTTTTTTTATCTCCTTTCAAAAAAACAGCGTAATTACCTCTAGTTACTTTACGAATTAAGAGACGTAATTCATTTAATCGTACAGCAGATTTTCTGAATCATATTTTGGAAGTCGTGAATTAAGTGGTATCTTCGCTCCTAAACATGGCACATACTTGCACAGTTCGTGGGCATAACGTTCCCGATATCTCGTCTATTGCACACTCATGAACATTTGAATTATAGGCTCCTGCCGTGTTGGCAAAATGGCGCTGTGGTCGCCCCGTCGAGTGGAGTAGTGCCAAGCCATGCGAGACTGGGATGTCGCCAGGCCTTATTCTGACCAGCTGAGTAACAGTAGAGCACGGAATGGGGAAGGTACAAGATCTCATCGTATTTTATTGTGACCAGATCATTGCGGCCAGACGTACGTTGGTCACCATTTCCGAAGTAGTGCAAGTACTGGGGTTTCCGCGGGCCACCGTGTCAAGAGTGTAAGGTGATTTCATGAATTCGGGTGAAACCACCTCTGCCAGGGACAACTGCTGTGGCGTACAACGTATCGATGGCAGGGATCGTTGGCGACAGCGGATGGACAGGCCAAAGTTTGGCATATTACTTGCCATTCAGTGCTGGGCTCCAACGACCTGTGAGAAGCAATATCATCCAGGACCATATCCACGCTATGAGATACAGAAGCCGCCACCTCTTTACAGCATCTCTGCTCACTGCACGTCTCAATGCTCAGCGATTAACGTGGGAGTCATAACGCCGCCATTGGACCCTCGGCACATGGGAAAAGGTCACCTGGACGGATGAGTCAAGGCACACTTTTTAACGCGCCGATGGAAGGGCATGTCACCAAGCACATGAAGCGATGGATCCCTCGTCTCAGCAGGGTATAGTTCAAGCCGTTGGTGGTGGTATCCTTGCATGGGGACTGCTCACTTAGGATGAAGTGGGTCCCCTGGTACACGTGCCGTTGCCCCTCACCGGCGAAGATACAAGGACTTGCTGGCAGATCAAGAGCACCCATTTCTATACGTATAGCACCCTGCAGGAGACATCTACCTACAGCAAGACAATGCATCGGCCCACTGCTTCCGAATTGTGACCGAGTGGTTGGACTTGAGATTGCTTGCCTGGCCTTTGAGGTCACCCGAACCTCAATCTTTTCGAACACACCTGAGATGACGAGATGCACGCTGTGGATCCTGCTCCGGCAGATATACGTGCATTATGAGAGGCTGTGCGGTGGCCATGGACCTGTATGGCTCCTGACATCTTGCGATGCCTTATGGTGTCCATGCAACGCTGCTTCACCGCTATTAGGACGAAAGAGGTTCTACACGCTACTAAGAATGTATCTCTTATTCAATTACTCATGAGTGTTCTTGAGTAGTATATTAGAATAAACGGCAATAAAAATTATTACCTTTCTCTTATAACGGGAATAATTGCTCGTATTAAAATTGGCGTGTACTGGTAGCCGCGTCAAAAAAAAATGAAACTTTATTCGTGTATATTGTAACTATAACCAGTAATTTTGCTTGGAGATTGAGTTACCGGTGTTCAATAAGAATGTACTGGCAGTCTCATAAAGGCATACAGCGTTTGAAAGAAATGTGTGTAGGAATGAAATGAATGTAAACGAAAGTCGCACGTGTGCTATGATAACTTTGTCCGCACTGTCTTGTACAGCGTGTGGGACAAGCCCAGCTGGGAATTAGCCTTTTTCCGTGTCCCAACATTGTTCAGCTTTTTTTTAAAGCGAGAACTGTCGAAACCTCATGTCTTGATTATTAATGGTTAGCACACGGTATAGAGAAATATGTGCTTTGCTAGGTACATGCAAATGTGAAATTAAAGTCTGTATCATCTGAGATGTGTGGTTCTAATATAACTACGCAAACGTTTCCTATGCTTGACTGTGGCACTTCAAAAGAAGCTAGCTTTTCTTAAAATACATTTTCTGCTTGATTTTTAAGTCTATTTATTAATAATCAAAGTTACTTAGATTCAATGGCCAGTAAATTTTCGGGCTGTGTTACGATAAATATTAAATACTCATTCTTTCGAGACCTTCTCACCGGAACACACGAGTCCGAAGAAAATGCAGAACGACTCCAAACAGTACTGCTAAAAAGAGAGCTGTCTCTCTTTGTCTCTGTCTCTCTCCTCTCCCCCCGTGTTCAACTTTTTTTTTTTCCTTTTCTAAAAACCACTTGTAGGTAACATGTCACTAGTCAATTTTTGGCATTTTGGTCGTAAGATTTCTGCAAAAAGAAATAATACGGAAAAAGTGTTTACAACCGCGCAGTTAAATGCAGGAAATCTTAATCACAAACAAGTTATTGTAACTGAACCAACGTATAATAACAATTATAATTACGTTTCTTTAGTTTTATAATTACCATATAACGCGTCGTAAAACTTAGATTACAAGTTTAGTTTAACAATACGTAAAAGAAAATCCCATTAGTTATCCCAAAAAAATATTTGTTTACAGTAAATTCGTTCAGCATAAATATAACTGGTATTTACCACAAAACATTTTTTTTTATAGTTTCCCATGGCAAGTATTTTGTCCTATAATAATAGTGTTTTACAGTCACTACGAAAACGTTTTTGTATTAATAGGAAAAAAAAACTTCTGAATTTGTAATCATTAAACACCAATAGCGCTCATTAATTATACTAAAGCGATGTATTAATTTTTAATGATGGTTTTTTTCTCAGGCAAAATTCTTTAATACAAATTTTGTTTGGCATTGTTATTATTGTTGTATAAACAACGGCTAACCATTTACAACTTTATTTAGCTATTTACATAAATGGCGAGGTTATTTTTTACCGCAGGGCCGTGATAATAGCAAATGGGCTATCGGCCGAGTCACGCGGAACGAGCTGAGAACCAAATAACGCGACGTTTAGCGGGCTGCAGGCAAGGCGTGTTAAAAACAACGTGCGCCTTAATAACGGGGTATCGAGGCGTTATTAACGCAGGGCACAGGCCGTGCTAAACGGGGTGCCCCAGCGAGCGGCGCGGCGCGAAAGTAATCTCGCGTTATGGAACCAGATAGGGGCGTGATTTCTGGAAGCGTTGCACCCGAGGGGAAACGGCAAACGGCACGGCGTGCTGAATTACTCGGGCGAGGGGCTGGGATCCCACGGGTAACGGCGGGGGAAGGGGCTAGTCGAGACATGGCCACCGCTCCTCCGCACGAGGTCCGACCAGGGGCAACCCCCCGGTGCGGTATCTTCAGACCTATACTCCCGGTCGGTACACAGCCCGGCCATTAACTTCCCCAGGCCGGCCACCTCCACCGAGTTAATTATTAAGGCCGTGTCGTCATCTCGCCATTAGCTTGGCCCCGTATCAAACATTCAGGTTTCCTCCGCCTCGCACGGCCCAGACCGCCCTGGCTGGCCCTTCTCGTAAAATTTTACGTTTTGCCGTTATATCCCCGCACCAGCTCTGCTGCTAACTTTTACGCCCCACGGATTTATTTTTACACTTAACTTTTTTTTTTTGGCCTGTGCCGTGCTATTTTTCTGGACGTTGGGAGCCTAGAGATGGTTATTATATAAATGCATATACATACATACATACACACATATCCAAGCACATACACAGAGCAAATGTTATGTGTATGCCCCTGCGTCTTACGTTACTATATTAGCCAGTGTGTATGGCGTGTTGCCTAGCGGCAGGTGTTTAAAGTTTTTCTTTGAAAAATTTATTTGTGAATTCCTCGGAAATGGCGAAGTTTATGACGATAACACGCAGTAAAATTCTTTTCAAATACCAAGTTTTATTGGTGGGGTGTGTTTAAAAAAAAATCCGGTAAATTTTCCTCCTAAGATATTTTGGTCAAATAATTTGGTGACACCGACGGCTTTTGCAACGTCGTCGCATCTTTGTACTATTATATTATTCACACACTTAGTACTCGTCAATTTAATTTATAATATATCTGTAAACCTCTTCTTCCAGTCCATATTTCGGAATTACTTAAAGTCCTAAGTTATAAGTTTTAAATACTTTAATTTGTGACGATCCTGCAAGCGCAGTGTATCAATGATATTCAGCTGTACTCCGCATAAATTAAACACTAGGCATANAATTTGTGACGATCCTGCAAGCGCAGTGTATCAATGATATTCAGCTGTACTCCGCATAAATTAAACACTAGGCATTCTTAGTTTTTTATTACCACACGTTTCACAAATCTTATAATAATGGTATTTTAACTGGTTATGTCGTGGTGTAAGATNCTTAGTTTTTTATTACCACACGTTTCACAAATCTTATAATAATGGTATTTTAACTGGTTATGTCGTGGTGTAAGATAGGCCCGTTAAAAAATATATATGGCGTGATGTAACGCCAAGGTTGCGCGGAGAAGTGAAAACTAAGACAAAAATATAAGGGTATTTTTTTTTATTATGGCCAACCGTTTAGTCTCAGTATATAATCGGGCGTAGGACACTGAACCAGCTACCGAGTAGTGCTGTGATGACGGCAGTAAATCATGCACTGTAAATTTCTACCCGTAATACACCATGGAATTATAGTACACTTTAATACTCTACGTTAAGAACATTGGAGTCAAACTAGCGAACCACAATAGGTGTCCACAATACTTAGTCAGACGGGCGGGACATCAGATTGCAAAGTGTTCACCGTTAATTCGCTGCCTGTTTATCTTCGTCACAGATTCCACTTATTTACGCAATCCGCCATTTTATTACACGCTGTGTAGAAATGTTATTCATTTTATGGTTCTTTGAACTCACTTCTACAACCTGCAATGACAGAAGATATTTTATAACATTTTGCTTTTCCCAATTTTATTTTTAATTCCATAGTTTGTAATGATTTAATTTCTTCTGGCGTTACATCGTTTCAGTTGTAGATGTATTCGACCGGGCTATTTTTAAGGTGCTATAACAAGTGCGTGAGTTGCAGAACACGTTTAATAGAAACTTATCAGGGGATATTCATTAAGTCTTTGGTATTCTTGCGAGTATATACCCCTCCCCCCTCCCAGGCTGTTTTCCGTGTAAATTTTGGAATTGTCAGCCAGGTGAGCCACCGAACATTAAATGGCACGATGGAATGGCACTCCAGATGGTGGACCGGATGTTCGTGAATTGTCGGGCGGGCGCCCGAGTGCTCAAGAAGCCGCGTCCGTTGTACCAACACTCGCTGGGCCGTACTTGGCGGTCATCGCGACACTGCGCGTCTTTGTTTGCAAAGCCAGAGTTAGATCTTTGTGTCTCGTGGACATGTGGAAGGACGGTGGACCACCGCAGGGACGCAGTTGAAGGGTACCAGGGACCCGTTGCCCCCCTCCACCTTCAGGATGTCAGAGGTGGCCAGAGCGGCATGTTCT
This sequence comes from Clitarchus hookeri, assembly GCA_002778355.1. Taxonomy (NCBI): domain Eukaryota; kingdom Metazoa; phylum Arthropoda; class Insecta; order Phasmatodea; family Phasmatidae; genus Clitarchus; species Clitarchus hookeri. The sequence goes on from NQII01001323.1 coordinate 129,002, forward strand.
CAAATGTTCAAACATTTATGTTACATTTCTGGTGAAAATTTAAGTTTTTATCAATTTAAGAATTACTTTTAAAATGTTTACTATCTTACAATGAGAGAAGGAGAAATGGTTTTACCTATACATATTTCGGGCTCACGTCGAAGTATTCTTCAGTTACCAAAGATACACCAAGTTATTTAGCGATCTCACGTTGCACGAAAGGAGTGAAGTTGCCAGGTGATTCAGTGGTTCTTGATTCATAGTTTATTATTATGGAGAAACTATTTGTGTTTATAGAAATAGCGACACTTTTATTTATTTTGATCAACGTGGCACCGACCCAGATGCAATATTTTCAGTATATCTTGACATCGCCAGGAACTGCACGATGTTAGTAGAAATTTCTCTCATTGGATTTAAGAATAATGTAAACAAAAAAAATAATACTCTAGGTGTATACTAAATTATTTGACATTAAAGCCAAGCTGTGAATGGTGGTCTATGTTTGTGTTGTCCCTCTTCATCTCCCGAGAGTAAGATACAGCTGTGGCCTTCATTATGGCTGGCTTAAAATTACTTGGTATTAAATTCGTTGCTCTGAGACTGTGAAGTCGTTCTGGGGGTCGAATCGAATTGTCACTGACAAAACTTTAGTCGGCGCACTGCCGCGAATCTTGCAAGCGTGACCGCGGGGTGGTCCAGATATGCAAAGCACCATCCGCTAGGAAAGTTTTTAAAACACACCAGTGTCCTGCCCTGTGGCATAATCTCCAAATAGGTGATTAATGAGACGAGGCTCACGATATTTCTAGTTTTATTTATTGGTTTCGTTGCCCTGTAGGAACGTGGGCTCCAGTGCCTTTGAAAAAAACATGTCATTTTTTTTTTTATTGTAGCCAGCCAAATACTAGTCATGCATTCTTATATACCCCGCATCTATGCCCTTTCTCGGTAATGATGGGGGTATAAATGGTTGATCATATTATCTAGCTTGTGACTTTTACATCATTTGGCTCTCTCGGATCACGTAACATTCCATTTTCCTTTTACCTTATTCCAGGCAGGATCCAATGTTGTTCTTTTTTATTCTTATTGCATTTCGTACCACCTCCAGGTTTCCCGGAGGGTACGATTGGCGTGATTGATTCTGCCATCTACTCTGTCACTTCTAGCAACCTTGGGGGTTATTCTCTATTTTTCTAATGTATATATTTCCACTCTACTTTTCTAAGCCACTGTATGGCGGTTCTACATTATATCAGCTATGCCCATCCCTCCGTTAGGCAGCAGTCGGGATGGTGGTTTATAGACCCCTTTTTGATCCCTTCCCCCGGAGAACCATAGCTGTTACGTCAATGCTAGTCTTGGCCACTCTGTATGTTCAATTAAGATGTTGATTGCTAATGGAACTACCCATCAAAACACTGGCCAACCCTGTCTACGCCTGTTGTTATAATTAATTGTTAAGTTTACTTAAAAAAAGAATATAGGGGCGCAGCATATTACAACTGAGAGTTAGGTAAGACACATTAGTATAAAATGAGAGGTTTATTGAACATTTAAGATGACNCGCAGCATATTACAACTGAGAGTTAGGTAAGACACATTAGTATAAAATGAGAGGTTTATTGAACATTTAAGATGATACAATAACTATTTAACTACGAAACGTTACTTGGGTCTGTGCGGAGGGAGCTATTATAAATGACAGGATGTTAGATCATTCTAATGAAAGGGATATTACTAGGCCACTTTCCTATTGAGACCTAATTGGAGAGTCCCCACCTTGTCCGTGTTGCCGTAGGCTGATTCAGGCGGCGGTTAGCGACGGCCGGACGCACCCATCTCCAGACGTCCTCTTGGTCCGAGGCCCCGATGACAAAAGGCGCTACTCATAGCATTACGCAGTCCTATATCGGGCGCGTTGTGTAAGTGTTCGGCCTCGTTTACTTGCCGGTGGAGGTGGTTTTTGCTTTCGATTTTGCTTCACGCGAGGTATTTCAGCAAACACGGCTCGTGTCCTTTATTTATGTTTGAATGTGTGATCGGACAGGCCGTTCAGCAAAGGCCAGATCGTTGCACTACGCTCGCGGGGTGGTGGTGGTGATCGTACCGACAGGAATCGACGAAAGCCAGGAAGGTGTGTGCTGGACCACCAACGCCCTGGGTGATCTCAAACAAGCCACGATTTAGAGGCTCGGTTTTATAGATGAGGGGGTGGGGGT
>NQII01001323.1:132225-241285 GCA_002778355.1 Clitarchus hookeri
GAAATAATTCTTTTCGCGGGGAATTTATCAAATAAAATGTAACGTGGCATTCGGTTGCGCTAACCACTTTTTTTTAACACAAAAATATAGTATAGTTTATTTACACATTATTTAATTGTGAAGTGAGTGAGTGAAGATATTTGGGAGGCTCTTAACATCGAGGTCTTGAGAGCCGATGAAGGTGAAGCGAGGTGAGTATGGAGCAGCGCCGGAATGCAAGGGCTAGAGAAACGGGAGATCCCGAGAAAACCCGCCTACCTGCGGCATCGTCTGCTCGATTCCCACTAGTGAGAATGCGGAGGCGACCACGCCGGGAATCGAACCCAGTTCGCCTTGGTGGGAGGAGAGTAGTCTAACCACTACACCACCGCGACCCCATTTAATTGTGAAGACATTAAGAAAAAATACAGGGACGTAGGCTAAAAATCGCATGTCATTTCGTATCTACTTAACCACGATTATATGTCGCTTAAATTTCGCATTACGTTGGAACACGTAGGCCTACGCGTTTGAACCTGGAAATTATGTATTTACAGCAATACAATTGTAGCCGTGTGTTACTGACGTGTCCAAATTATCAATTGTGTTTTTGTGTTGTACTTTGATTTCACTATTATATATGCACAAGGATTTGTTCTACTTTAAATAAATTATATGTTAATTCAAAATTATGTTTTAATACGCTTCTCATATACGGGTGGCCTTCCCGTACGCTACATACCCGAGAGAGTGGCCACTCGCGTGGTTCGAATTTACAGTTTTTTTTCCGAAATAATAGGTGTTGGGTCACGTGATCTAGCATTTCATATAAGAGTGCAGTGTGAGTTTAGACTTCCCATGTACTAAAGATGATGTAGAATGCTTTTGGTTTTCTGCGCATGCATTCAACAATGGCTTACGAATTTCCGCAAGGACTGTTAAAATTACGAGTTAAAACATTGACAGACATTTTTATTCCACTTTTTTTTTTTAAGTTTTGGTTTTACTACAATTTCCGCACTTTTGCGAAAAGGAAAATAATAGTCTGCTTATCTTGTTTATAACATAGTTGCATAACAAATTGGGATGGCTTACCGTAGTTGAAACCATGCGTGTTTTGCAGTTGTAATAGAAAAAAAAAAGCCGTTCATTGTTGTGACGCGCAGATTGTTACTATGCAGCTGGCATACGCACTCTACCCCATATTCTCCCTACTGGACATAGAAGCCATTGCAATGAAAAGCGTTACCATTTAACTTAAAAATGTGTGCATGAAGTGTTTACTTGACAAATAACAGAAAACAAAATCGATTTAGTTGTATCTTATATAGGTATTGTTTCTTACTAGCCTTTACCACATAATGTAAAATACAGTACAGAAGAGCTGTAATCCAGTGGCATTATAATTAGTGAGAAAAGCTACAGCGGCGATCCTAGCGGTGCGGTGTGGCGATACGACATATTTGGTAGCGCCATGTTGTCAGTCCAACATTTAAAATTAAAATTAATTCAATATATGCATGAAGACAGCACCGGCGATTTGTCTCGCGAAAAAAGCAAAGGCGTCCTGTTTAGTTTTTTTAAATATATTTACCTTTACCAGTATATCACTCTTTTTTCTGTGTTAAATTCACATTGACTGTAAAAAATTATAATATAATATATAAACAAATTACAACAGAAAATGTTTTTAACCAAAAAAAGAGAACTTAGTGTTAACGGAAGTATAAAACGCTTGCAGGAGAGGTGATTCCGTATGAAAAATAAAGTCGAAAATATATTGGACACCGTATACCTAAACGAAACATTAAAGGAGATATGAGCCATCGGAAATTGGGTTTCGAAGACGACTATTTACCGAATGCCTTGTACAACGCCTACAAAGTCCGCAGCAAAAAGGTGACTTATGCTTCCCATGTTACAGAGAAACATGCGTAGTGCTGGCCGTGCCCGGTCTTTGCGCACTGTTCGGCTTGAGGAAGTGATGAGTCAGAACATCAACGAAATGCCCTCCATTAGTACACGCTTCATAGCACTCTAAATGGGCGTGTCCCATTCAACCGCGTGGGACGTACTGTGGGTACTGCAGAAAGTACAAGACATTCAGTCAAAATAAGTTTTCAAAACCCAATATTCACAGGCTTATATCTCCTTTAATGTTCTGTTTAGCTGTATGATGTCCTATATATTTTAGATTTTATTTGTCATAAGGAATCACCTACCGCAGTATAATATTCATACACATGTGTGTGTGTTTAGGAATTAAAGCGTGCCATACATGAGGCGATTTTTCAAACCTTATATTCATAATGTATGGAAGATAGCATAACTAAACTGTTATACGCTGTTAACGGTCAATTGGGCACTTTTGAAAGCCGTCTAAAGATCTATGTTGTCTCATTTTGTATCCTTCCGCTATTTGTACTGTTTCCATCGACCATGGGCACCGACCGTCTCACTTTGTACATGCGCCAATTCAAGTGAAACCGCCAAATCTTAAAGAAAATACGCGTGTTGATATGCAAAATCATGCTCTGATGTGTATGGAACATAAACTATGGTTTCAATAGCAATAAATGTACATGTTACACGCCCAGTAAAAAATCAACTCTAATAACTACCAGCGTGCGTTGTAGTTCACGTGCAGTTGTGGGCAGTGATTTTTTTTTTCAGTGGTTGGTTTCAAAAGTGCTTATTTGACCGTGAACAGTCTTTATTGGTTGTTCACGGCAAATAAAGCACTTTTGAAATAATTTTCTTTAAAAAAAAATTACTGCCTGTAACTACGTACATTCCACAGTTTAAATTGGCGGGCGGGCTCTCAGTTAAGTTGGCAACAAAGAAATAGCAATAGTCATTAGACCCGACGTTGCGTTGCGAGCGTATTGTCTTACGTCCTTTGAGTCTAACGTTTGTTCTATTCAATTTGTAGCGAGAATGTATACAAGCACGCCTAACAATTCCACGATATCACTTGGATGGCGCTTGAATAAAATTATCATTGTACATTTGGTGAAAGGATACAACGTAATCACAGAAGTAGATCCTTTGCAGGGATTAAAAAGGTTCTCGGTTTACCGTTAAAAGTCTGTATAGGGCTGTTCACGTTAAAGTGAGCAATTTTGAAAACGCTGCTTAAGATCTACTTGCATACACATTGTATATTCATCCACCATATGAAAAAAAAAAAAAAAACGTTCATATGCGCCTCATCACTTTATTCGTGCATCGGTCAAGTACAACTCTGAAATTATTAGAAAGGAATTTTCTCATTGTTACACGTATATACGTTAATGATCAGAAATTGAAATAATTCATTTATTTCGGTTTTCACAAACGTTTCCCTAGCATTTATTATCAAACGTTAAGATATGGTACTACTTTCCCTCTGTCGTTACCAACTTTACTGGGCTCATTCCAGTCAGCGCGCCCGTTGAAATATCTGCAGGTAGAGAGAAAGTGACATTTCTCAGATGTTGATTTCAAAACTGCTCAATTAACCGTGAACAGCGTATAGTAATATTAACGTTCCCTGCAAGTGTTGTCGTTCTCGGGGGCGTGGCACGTGGGCCTTGAGCGAAGGCTTGAGCAAGGGGCGGCCTTGTCTATTGTCAAGCATGGAAAACACCTAAAACATTACAAATGTATTCTCTCAGAAATTTGATGCTGCTATTGTATTAAAGTAGGTTAATGTTTGGCTTAAAAGTTTTGCTTTGGAAGTTTTACTTATTAAAAAAAAAAACTGTCGCAATTTACATGTATTTCTTGTTCAAACAAACAAGCTACCACATTTTCAACGTGGTTGCATATTAAATACTCTAATTATAGTATATAATAGATATATTACCAATAAAATTGTTATAATATTAATTGGTGATGTGTATATTTTTATTAATATTAATTTGTTTGTTGTAATTCTCATTATATCATTATTAAAAATAAAATAATTGTTTTAAATAAAAATTAATATAAATATAACTGTTATTATGATTATTAATATTCTTTTTATTGATAAGGAGAAAATTATATTGAGTATTAATCTTGTTATTTAAATTAATAATACTATTATTCCTCCAATATATGTTAAGAATAAGAAATTTTACAGGATGATGGTCGAAAAATAGTTTCAGATGCGTCATAGCATGCCATCTCTTGTTTATTCCTATAGGCTGTTCGCGGTAAAGTGAGTACTTTCGAAAGCCCTCTCTTCTGGAATAACAGTCAATAAGTAGACGTTAACTTCCGAGTGCGGTGGAATATGCACACTGTGTTTATTACTTACATTGCAATACTTGTTTTAAAAGGTGGTTAAATTATTTTTTTAAAAATGGCTGAAAGGAAAACGACTAGGGTGTCAAAAGTGCTGACTTTACCGTGAACAGCCTGTACCTCCGTCGGATAGAGACAGGCTGAGCGAGCGTGTAGTTGGACGACGGGTCTTCTGAAGCAGGAGGTTGTGTGTTGTGTCGTTGCAGGTTCCACAACGGGCCGCGGAAGCTGAGCGAGCTGATGCGCGAGAACATGGCGGCAGACCCGGTGGCCCCGGTGCTGTGGGAGCCTCACCTCGCGGCGCTCGACCGCCGCGTCAAGATCGTGCTACAGGGTGTGCGCGACTGCATCGCCAAGGACGACGCCGTCGAGGCGGTCGTCCAGGAAGACGACTCGTAGCGCCCGCCCCCTCGCACTCCACCCCCCAGCAAGCAGCTCCTCGAGCGAGCTTCCTGCATCGTGCAGCCGTGCCAGGCACCTTCCGCGGACTAACACTGTGCACTTTTGAAAAAAAAAAAAAAAAAAAAAAAAAAAAACATACCTCGTTCCTCCTTCTCGCGGGTTGCAGGGTCACTCTCCACCATCTTGGATTCGTGGAATTTCCCATACAGCCTACGGTTTAAATTTAGTTTCGTGATTTACAGCTAGACAAACAAAAAAAAATAATTCCAATTTATATTTATTTAAAAGCGGTTATTGTTCGACTCCTCTTGTTAGTAGGTATATCATTTCTAAACTCGCCCCCAAATAAGTAATCGTACATTTCTTCTCGGTTTTCATCATTTAACAATTAATAAAGCAGAGAAGCTGTAATTATTTCATAATGTTCGATAAGCTTTAATTTATGGCCTGCGGCGCAAAAAAAAATATTATAAATTCAAAATGGCGGGCATTGGTTTTCCATAAGAGGGAGAGATCCTCGCCATTTTGGATTTACGTTTATTTCTCCGTAGTCGATATTTAAAAACCAAGCTTGCGAAGGCACAGCGAACATGTTAACAATTATTTCTAAGTCAAACTTATTTTTCTCCCTTCATCCATTTTTTACATCTATAACCGTAAACAAAGGTTCTCTCATTATTTCATTACTTTTGTCCTACACTGGAAAATAAGGACGTAAATGGAGCCATACAACTTAAACATTTTATTAAGCAGTCGTGTACGCCATGTCAATGTTTGATTCTTAATGTCCGGTGATAAAATTTGACTACAAAGATTTGTATAGTAAAATCCAAGATGTTTGTGGACCCTCTACCTTAAATTTCTACCACCGTTTCGGAAGAAACTATAGAGTATTGCGGGTTATTATGAATCTATGAGGAAAAAAAAAACATGAGTTTCGCTGGGCACAATTCAAGCGCATCATTAATAGGACGTTAAGACTTTGATTGAGTTCCGTAGTTTTCTGCCAATACTACCACAAGTACCCAAGTCGGTGTTGAAGGTATGTAATCATTTGCAGGCAGAGGATTTTTTTTTTCTTTTCAAAAGTGTTCAATTAACCGTGAATCAATTTTTTTTTGCGCCTGTCGGGGTATTTGTATTCTCGCTCACGAACGTGAAGGACGTTCTGTGATCTGGATACTGTTTTCAAGATTCTTATATCTTCGCTGAAGTCAACGATTATTGCGTGTTGGAACGCACGTGGGGACAGGCGCTTCAAAGCGGCACAATTGCTGCCATCTGTGCTTCTGGACAGTGAAGCGAAAGAATCAAACGTGGACTTCCATAAGGACAGTTAACTTTACCACCTCAAAAAAATGTGTTACCAAATAAACGTAAGGCACCAAGGGACTGTAGGGGAAACAAATATTTTAATTTTGTTTGTAGTGTGTCTGAGAAACATTTTTTCGGTTCGTATTCAGGTTTGGGAAATTACACGCAGCATTTGGCTCGTCTGTAAGTGGATATCTGTCAAGAGTCTGATCAATATTTTAATGCTGTGTATTACAAGACTAACATATGGAGCTAATTTTTAAATATTTCGGACAGCGCAGCTGTCACTATATTTTTGTAGGAATGTTTTGCTTTTATCAGAGGCACGATATTTGAAGGATAGAATATTTTCACAGCATGCACATTACTAGAGTTATTTTTGTTAGCCAGTTTAAACTGTATTCCAACTGCAAGATATGTTAAGGAATGTTTATTTTTTTTTTAACATGCTATGCATATCATTTTCACAGTGGTGCTTTTAAAACTTTTCATGAAAATGGGTGCCATATAAACGAAGTGTAAATATATCTAATAATTCTATGCTATGAAGAAAATGTCAAATGACCTTTAGAAGAGGATTTTGTGGCTCGTACTTTAGAAAATCCTAAGACGTCTTCGTTGGCGCTTACATGCCGAGGAAGAAATTATTTTCACGTTGAACACATATTTGAGTTGTGACGAACAATTCCCTGCTTTATACCGCAGGCCGTGCTTTCATTTAATGTATTTCATCCATAAAAACTATTTCAAACTGAGTTACTCCTCAGAGTTTGTAAACGTTACTTTGCCAAACACGTAAATAATTGTAAAGACTAAAATCTGTCATAAGGCAGTTTCCTAGTGATCGTTTTCTTCGACTGATACGAACACATCTAACGGGCAGCTAATACATTTTCATGCAAATTAAGGCCTTGTCTTGTACATGTACATAATATCCGAGGAACCAGTGTGTGTAGTGAATACCCTGATTCTTCTCAAAAATTTAGTCTCTAATTCTATATCGTTCTTCTGACGAGGTCCACAGTTACATTGCGATCACGTTCTGTACAGGAATTTCGCATCTAAACAATTTTATTATATTTCAACGTTTTACGGAAGTTTATTTTCAACAAATTACATACAAATATTATTTGGTAATTACTCATCAAAGAGTATTTTCTGAAAGGCCCTCTACCAAAGCAGAGTTAACATAACCCTTAACGTAAAAAATCTCGCTTAAGATTTATTTAATTTTGGTTATATTATTGAAATTAATTCAGTACATAATTGGCCCTTAACCTAATCAGTTGAAAATATCTGCGGCGAAAGGCGATTAAAAAATGTTTTTTAGTAACCATAAACTATTGGGCGCATTTAATAAAAACTGAAAAGTCAATTATATTGTTTTGGTAGTTTTTCAACACTGTAAAGTCGTAAGTTTGATTTTTATTTTAGTTTTCGGTGCCCAGGCATGTTTACGCATTTTTTCCTTGTAACATATTGTTATACTTATTTTTGAGTCAGGAATATTCGTTTGATTCTCACCAGCTGGTCAGGGCATTTCCGATTGTTAACAATGGCGTGGATGCATCACCTATAAAGATGTATGCTGCGGAAGAAATGTAAATGTATTTACATTTATCATTAACGTACAGTACTTTACCTTACGTACAACAAGTAAGTCGTTCCATAAATGCTGTTTTTTTCTCTATCAGCACTAGCAGAAAAACCCGTTTCTGAGGTCAACGCTACACATATATAAATATTCAACACATGCAGTTGGTAACGTAATGCTCCCAAATTCTACAGGATGAGTATGAAAGAATACCCCAACTTTGAAGGTCTATACTATCAAAACCAAACAACCTGCAGCCTTGATTGACCAATCAAATGAACCGTGGAACCTTGAAGTTGGTTTACCATACATTCATAGTTCAATGTGACCACCGCGAGCGACCCGAGCGACATCTACGCGATAATGAAACTCGTTCCACTTTCTTGTCAGCATGTCTGATGTTACGGTGTAGATGGCGTCCATAATTCTCGCTTTGAGGTCGTCAATGTTAACTGGCAATGGCGGTCGAAACACCTGATCCTTCATGTACCCCCATAGAAAACAATCGCACGGGGTAAGATCCGGGCTTCTTGGGGGCCAGTGATGAAGAGCCTGGTCACCTGCTGCTCCTCGACCAACCAGCGTTGCGGCAACGTCTCGTTCAGGTATCCGCGAACAGTTAGGCGCCAATGGGGTGGCCCACCATAAAGAAAACATCTGACCTTACCCTTAACATTCAGGTGTAGAATGCGAGTTCGCTTCCCCCTCATCACCTCAAACCGAGAGTTACGAACGACATCCAAACCGTAACACCAGACATGCTGACAAGAGCGTGGAACGAGTTTGATTATCGCGTAGATGTCGTTCGGGCCGCTCGTGGTGGTCACATAGAACATTTATGAATGTATGGTAAACAAACTCCACGGTTCCGCGGTTCATTTTATTGGTCAATCAAGGTTGTATGTTGTTTGGTTTTGGTATTATAGATCTTGAAAGTTGGAGTATTCTTTTATACTCACTCTATATAACCAGAGCTACAGAAAGTATAAATACTTTGTGTGTGATGTGGCACAATGACATACATTGTGAGGCCTACGGGTGACTTGAAAATATTATATGGTTCTTATAGTTATACAACATCTTCATTTGCATAGTAGTTGTAGAATTTTATCTAAATAAGAAGGGCTTAGTTCTCGACTTTTGTATGTTTTTTGCAGTGCTTTTTGCGTTATAAAAAGAATAGTTCTATTTTTTCATTACTTTTTCACTTGCGAACTGAAAAAATGTAGCCTAATTTGTCTAACTAAATGTAATATAATTTTATATGTTTAGGGCATATTAGAGACAGTACTGTGGCTTCTGTATTGTTCGCGGAGTGTTCTTTCAAATACGTAAAAATATTAGAGTATGTATAAACTAATATAATTTATGTACGCAAAATATTTATATATCGGTTTGCATTTGGATATATTTACTTATGATGTCGCTGTAAAGTGTTCGTGAGTATATAAATAGGCATATACACACATATTTGTCGATGGTTACGAAATAAATAGCTTTGCTTTTCGTGGAACAAAAGCGGTGGGTTCAATCCTGGGTTTTGGTGTTTAACGTGGCACTCTGTTACATATAGTGAATCTCGAAGATAAGTGGAACGTGAAATGTAGAAAATGGTATGCATATATGTCATGGAAACACTTTATCTAATTGATGTATCGAGACCAAACCATAAACATGAAACTAACTTGGGCATAACGAAGTAACGTATTTCTTATATATACCAACTGTACAATCATTTGATCTATTTATTTACACAGATACATATATATATTGTATAATCTGGTATTCCGGAGGTCAGTGAATTATTTTTTTCGTATCTAATGAGTTTTCATTTATGTGAAATATATGCTTATTAGGAATATAAATAAGCTCACATATTTACGTAAAAGTAATAGAATGTGTAATATTTTCGTACCACAAAAAATTGTTTCCTTTTAAAACATACAGTTTGCTACCAACAGCAATGCCCGTATTTCTAGTCATGTCTACTAACGGTTTAAATATTATGGAGTATAATTGTTCAAGCGAAATCCTTCATGAAACTAAAATCGGTATATGTATATACAGAATAGGCGTTGGCCAAAGCATTCGTTTGTTTCTGTGAAAGCGATAAATTTCTACAGTGTTACTTGTGTGCGTTCGAAATTTCTCTATTTTTTCGTTACCATACAAAGTTTTCTTAAAATATTTCTTTGGTTATTATTATTGTTTATGTAATGCCTGGTTTTAAAATTCTGGGGTAGTCACAAAAACATATTTTACGAGCTTTAGAGGGCGAAACTTTAAAGTTAACAAAGAATCTGTGAAATTGTCGAGGAGCGGTAACCAACAAACGCTGGAATGTCTAGCGAGCACTCATTCTTTTTTCATGTATACAATTTCGAACTCTTTCGCTAAAAACTGCGCAGTGGTGTCATGCGGCTTCGCCATAAATCTGCGAGCCATTAATACACCTATAAGATGCAAACTTAAAAATAATAATAATAATTACGCCGCGGTTGTCTTAGTTTGCATATGAAAACTAAGTCTGAATCGTTCATTTCAAACAGTATAGTTATTTTTACATCTTCAGTTAACGAGCTGCTTTTTACTGACGAATCAGTCGGATACACATTTACTGACTAATCAGTCGGATACACTGAAGTTTTACTGCCAAACCCAGTTCAGTTCACTACGAACCATTAGAAATCACTGTTTAATCAGTGAATACATTAAACTGAATTGATCAGTGTAATTTCACTGATTAAAGTGGAGCATTTTCAACAGATCTGCAGTCAAATTTGCTGATTTGGAGAAATTTTACTGTCACAATTTTAAGAGTGTAAGGGGTGGCCCTTATGCCCGTAAATAAATACTTGACTAAATAGATATACCGAAACCTTGAAGGAAAAACTCAAATCAAATAAAGCGATGTCTGTAAATGTACCACCAACGCAATTTTGTTAGTGAAGTTCTGGGCGGCCTGAACATTGCGTTGGATACTTTGTTATTTGAATTGATTTCAACAGTAAATTGCTGACTTTATCGCAGCGTTGGCAATTTATTAATTTTAGTAGTTCTTTTCAGCTGCAAGCTCTACATATTATGGCACTGTATAAAACTGGATTATGTAATTATTTTTTTTTCTTTTCTTAAAAACGTTTACTGTGTCACTTAATTATCCGTGTAAATTACCAACACCTTTATGAAAACTCACTTTGTGTGGGTTGTTAATCGCGGCAAAAGAAATTGGCGAGGTGATTTGGTTATAGGTCAAATCAAGCCATACTGGTTCGTGGTCCTTATAAACAAAGAAAATTACCAACATACGTACACTCGTGGGTATTCAGTGGATGCTTGTCACTTGAACGCCCTCTCAAATATAGATTTTTGTGTTTTTTTTGTGTGCGTAATAATATTATAAGGTCACGGCTACTCTGCTAAGTGGTCCATGAAAAGGACAGTGAAACAAAGCTTCGATCACCAACAACNATATTATAAGGTCACGGCTACTCTGCTAAGTGGTCCATGAAAAGGACAGTGAAACAAAGCTTCGATCACCAACAACGGGATTAAAATGTATTATACCGAACTTAGAAAACCTGGTTTATTTTTTTATGCAGTGCCAAGCATCATGTGTCCATGTGGCGGCATCACAGTCGTATGCCCTGTATTGTAATTCAGTCTGTTACTATGTTTTAGTTCCTAAAGTATGAAATGTATATTTGTGTTAATTACTTATGGGATGTCTCTGCTAGTCTCTGCTCACCAGTTAGTAATTGAGATTTGCTGGAGTTCTTACGTGATCTGATTTGAACTTTGTTACCAAATCATGTGGCATCACTACAAACGACGCACTTGTGTCATTTGAGTTCAATGTATACGCAATTGTGCAACTGTAAATATGTGTATAATGTATTTACAAAGAGTGAAAAAACGCCGACAGTGTAATAAGTTTACCAAATAAAATGCGGCATGAACATATATTGGTGTTTTATTTATTATAGTGGTACATGTTGTAAGTGGTTGAGACAAAAGAAAAAACGTGAGCCTTTTAACATTTAGTTAAAATTCTTTTTTTAAAAAACTGAAGTTATTTGAGACTAAACAAAAACCATTCTATATACAAGTGAATCTCTTTCAGACTTATGAATTGAGTTCTGATTCGAAAACCTGTAACTGTAACAATTTCAGATAGTACAGCAGTTTGAGCGAGGACTTGGGAATGAACCCAGTATTCTTTGCAATGCATCATGTTATATAAATAACAGTACGATTATATAAAAATACATTAAAATAAGAAATAAATTAAGAATCAATACAATTGAAAACGAATAACCTATTATTTTAACACTACTCACTGGATATACATTTAAGCATGCAAGCTGGCGTATAAAAGAAAAAAAAAACCTTTATTTTAGTTAGGCGAAGACAAGGAAAATCATCTGATAAAATATGGAGCTGTGCACTTTTCTGTTAATAATGAGACTCTCTAGAGTAACGTACACATATTATGGAGGAAAGAAGGCTAAAAACTCTAATGCGCATTTGTGAGTATGTGTGTTGTGTACATGGGGAGCTTTGTGGGTATAGCAAATGTCAACCAAAAATAAATACATTTAGATTGTATTTTTGTTTATTACTAGAATACTAGATTATCCCATTTTTGCAGTTATCCTGAAGCATGTTTAAATCTACACTCGGTTGCAAACAGTTTAACTTTTTACTAAGGATGAATTAACGACTTATTCATTTGTTTATAATATAAATTATTTTTAGCGACATTCTTTATAAAGGTATACACATACATACATACATACATACATNCATTTGTTTATAATATAAATTATTTTTAGCGACATTCTTTATAAAGGTATACACATACATACATACATACATACATGCGTACATACATATAGTCGGTTCACGACTGAAAGAGACTTTCTTGAAGCCCTGCTAAAGATTTAATTTCAAGCCCATTTCGTATCCTTCCGCCAAAGGTAAACAAACATTGCCATGTGGCAGTCACATGACAATGTTTACATTCCATTGTGTGTGTGTAGATGTGTTCGTACATGCACGTACCCATTATAAAAGTCATGTAATGTATATATTATTAATGGATATTCCACAAGCGTAAAATTTTAATTAATCTTAAGAATTTCACACAAAAGAATATGCGATGCCAGCAAAAAAAACATTTCATTTTATAAACCCAAAATGCGAGTATTTTAATGAATCGATAGTTGTTGTCTATTTACAATCGATTGTTAGTGACTTTCGATAAATTCCCGTACATCGAAGGCAAGATCATCAGTATTGATCGAAATTGCTACAGACGTTAAAATGGCGTGGTGGTTGAGTCGGATGTTTCGCGCAATTGTAAAACGTTATTTAAAAATGGTTGTGACGGTTTTCGACAGGACGGCAGAGTTTGCGAATGAAGGATTCTACGTCTTCGACAATGTGAAAACAATTCTTATGTGCAAATACTGCAACGTTAGAATAGAGTGGCAAAGGAAAGACACGTGCACGAAACACATAAAAACAAAAGAAATTAGAACTGAAAGTGAGCACAAATTAAAATCATACGTTATTAAAAACCAAATAATAAAGAGCGGATATTAGTAAAACAAGACAAATAAATGAATTATTATAGGTTAAACAAGATAATCGCACAAATTCTCTGGCACGTGTGTCAACAACACAAGGACTACGAAGGTTAGTAAACAAATGGCCGCGTTACTTTAACCTTGAGCGTAATCATGTGACTATGCAAGAAACGTTGAAATCTAAATATGTTAGCATCACGTCATTAATAATTGGCATAATAAGATACAATTCTTTTCGACACCCATTTGTAAGCGATAAATTAACAATTACGTTAAAACTTTGGAACTATTTCCTCTCTTTGTGCTGGCAACCTAACGGCATAACTGTATCCGCGCTCGCCGCTGTTTGTAATGTAATATACATGTCGCTAACGGCTAGGGTGTTTTTTCAAAAGTTGATTTTCAAAAGTTTCCTCCAATCGTGAACCGACTGTACATACATACATACATACACACTAGAGAACGATCAGAAGAAATAACAAGGCCAGCATTTGTGCATCCTGGACCATCTATCGGATTGTAATTCCAACCATATTATTTAAGATGTCAATATATTGGCATTATTTGTAGAAAAAAAAGTCTTTTCGCGTCTTCTTTGTGTGCGATGAGGCTTCGAGAGTAACAGACAGGCCTTAGGACAGTTGTATTGGGAGCACATAACAGGCGCGGAGGCTACGAGTCCGTGATACGGAGCGTAAATATTATCTCTTCACAGACGGGCATATCTAGGCCTTGTTATCAGCTTCGCTCCGAGACGAGTGTTTAGGACAGTTGTATTAGGAGCCCATAACAGGCGCGGAGGTTACGAGTAAGTGGTACCGAGCGTAAATATTATCTCTTCACAGACGGGCATATCTAGGCCTTGTTATCAGCTTCGCTCCGAGACAAGAGTGTTTAGGACAGTTGTATTAGGAACACATAACAGGCGCGTAGGCTACGAGTCCGTGGTACTGAGCGTAGAGATTATATTTTTTTACAGACGGGCATCTAGGGCTTGCTTTCAGTTTTTCTCCTAGGGAAAATAATTTCCTAAGTTTCCCGCACTTTTTCAGGTAAATCATTTTAACTATTATTGTTGTCCCACAATTCCAAATGTAATATTGTCTATTCTTGCCGGGAAGATAATGTCCACTAAATGTAAATTGTGCGATAAATTTTAAAATGGGGTCGTGGTTGTTTTAGTGGTTAGACAACTCGCTTCCCGCCTAAGCAAACCGGGCTATATTCCTGCTGGGGCGGCTCCCGAATTTTTGCATGTGGGAATCATGCCGGACGATGCCGCTGGTCGGCGGGTTTTTCTCGGGATCTCCCATTTCCCCCGCATTGCCATTCTGGCACTGCTCCATACTTACCTCGATGTTAGGAGCCGCACAAATTTTCTCCACTCTGAACGTTTAAAATAAGCATACGAAATAAATGGAAGCCTCATGAAGTACAGAAATCTGAAGCAGTGTATTATTCTTTCTACAAAAATTTAAGAAGAAAAACAAATTGATCCTAGACTAAGCAATATTCTTTAACCACAGTATAGAAAGTCTATTACAATTTTGTTATGCTATAGCTTCGATTACGACAGAGATGTATCGCCTTAACACTTATGCTGCCCATTTTAAAAGTAAGTATATCAATTATGAAACATGTTAGATACTAAGTTTTTATATCTTAACTCCAGGTGTACATGATTGATGTAATAGCAGGANATCAATTATGAAACATGTTAGATACTAAGTTTTTATATCTTAACTCCAGGTGTACATGATTGATGTAATAGCAGGAACCTGATCATCTGTTCAGTACATGGAAAACCGTATTTTGTCAGTACGACATAATTCGTACTTGTCTGTCGCTTATTTGTAAGCATCTAGCATCGGATAACTAGAAGGCCATATGCATGGTGGATTTATGTAGTAATATAAACGAACACCACCAGTCTTGACAAAAGGGCCGGTGGCCCAAGTCATCACTAGCATGGGTAACCCTCAACAACCAGCCATATATTGAGAAATAAAGTAGTATANGGGCCGGTGGCCCAAGTCATCACTAGCATGGGTAACCCTCAACAACCAGCCATATATTGAGAAATAAAGTAGTATACAATTGCACCGATAACAAGACATACGTAGTCGCAGGTTACATGAAAACATGTACGCGTTAATATAAATAAACACCGTCAGCCTAACGCGAGTGTCGAGGCAACCGAGTGTAAAAGATATGAAACCACTCTGTACATGAAAAATCAGTTATGTAACAAATAATAAAGGCCTGGCATATACGCAAGTACATCACGATCATGCTGCCATAAAGAAGCCAAAAAAGAACCAAATAAACTGGTACACCTGTCTAATATTGTGTAAGGCCCCCGCGAGCAAGCAGAAGTGCCGCATGACGACGTGGCATGGACTCGAATAATGTCTGAAGGTATGCAGGAGGCAATTCACATCATGCATCCTGCAGGGCAGTCCGCAAATCCATGAGAGTGCGAGGAGGTGGAGATCTCTTCTGAACATCAAGTTGCAAGGCATCCCAGATATCCTCAATAATGTTCATGTCTGGTGATTTAGGTGGCCAATGGAAGTGTCTAAAGTCAGAAGAGTGTTCCTGGAGCCATTCGGTAGCAACTGTCGACGTGTAGGGTGTCGCAATGTCCTGCTGGAATTGTCCACGTCCGTCGGAATGCACAATGGACATGAATGGGTGCAGGTGATCGAACAGGATGCTTACGTATCTTTCACCTTACAGAGTCGTAACTAGACGTATCAGGGGTCATATTTCACGCCAACTGCACACGCCCCATACCATGACAGAGCCTCCACCAGCTTGAACAGTCCCCTGTTGACATGTAGGGTCCATATATTCATGAGGATGTCTCCATACCCGTACACGTCCATCCGCCCCATACAATTGGAAACGAGACTCGTCAGACCAGGTAACGTGTTTCCAGTCATCAACAGTTCAATGGCGGTGTTGGCGGGCCCAGGTATGGCGTAAGACTTTGAGTCGTACAGTCAACAACGGTACACGAGTGGGCCTTCGGCTCCGAAAATCCATATCATTGATTGTCCGTTGAATAGTTCGCACGCTGGCACTTGTTGATGCCCCAGCATTGAAATCTGTGTCAATTTGAGAAAGGGTTGCACGTCTGTCACGTTTAATGATTGTCGTCAGTCGTCGTTTGTCCCGTTCGTTCACGATCTTTTTCCGGCCGCAGCGATGTCGAAGTTTTGGTATTTTACCGGATTCCCGATATTCACGGTACACTCATGAAATTATCGTACGTGAAAATCCAAATTTTATCGCTACCTCGGAGATGCTGTGTCCCATCCCTCGTACACCGACTATAACACCACGTTCAAACTCACTTAAACCTTGATAATCTGCCATTGTAGCAGCAGTAACCGATCTAGCAACTTTGCCAGACGCTATGCTTGTTGTCTTATATAGGCGCTGCCAACCGCATCGCGTTACTCTGATTGGTTCCATACCTCTGTTATTTGCATACGCATGCCTATACCAGTTTTTTTGGCTCTCCAGTGTATATGACACGTGCTTTTAAGGCCTAATACAAAATATCTTAGTGGGTCTGTAGTAAATAGTTACAAACCTACTACGCAAATAGATAAAATTAACAGTATTAATCACATCCCTTACATCATGCATGAATAAAACAACAAACATTGTAATAAAACCAATAACATATAAGACATCATATTCAGATACTTTCAGAGCACTAATGGCTTCGTTGTTAACTGTTTCAAATACCCGACACCAGAATACAGCACTCTCCAGCGTAGTAACTGCTTATGGCATCTTTACTCTGCTCTCCCTTACCTGAATGCGTTGAGTGTATCCAAAGCAACAGGAATCTATCCTTAAAACAGTAACATTTAAAAGAGAAATGTTTCTCTCTTGAAGCGCGGATGGAAGTAGAGGTGTAAGATGCAGATAAGGGTTGGAAATTCAATTTTTTCCAAATTACACATAAAACCGCTTTCTTTAGTGACAGAACCTACCGCAAAATAAGGGTGAATCAGTTGTGCTCATCGTAAAATTACATACTTCGAGTATGTAAATTTAGCTTAATGAGCTACGAAAGGTAAAATGAAAGCTAACAATATGAAGTTCTAAATAAAACGTGTCCTAAAGAAGCGCAAGAGGTTGTCATATCTTAGTGACGCGTGAGGTTTTAGACCAATAAACTCAGAATACACGTTTTTCTCCGAGAAACGTTTACAAGGAGGGACATGGTGAATAGCGGCAGTGATACCAAAAGCGTTTTTAGTGAAATCACCGAATGTTACATGAAGCGAGCAAAGAATAAAAAAAAAGTAGGTGTGTTTTTCTAAACGAGTTAGGTTCAAGTAGGTTTGAAGTGTTCGTTTTATAGTGGAGTTTTAAACTTTGACTGAAGAAAATGTTAATCAACTTTACGGTGAAACCTTAAAAAAGCCAGTGTACTCACTCGTCACATTTGTTTTGTCATTGTTTACAACGATGACAGTATAATAATTTAGGGAAGTCGGCCACAACGTGATCCGGGATAGGAGCCAGGCACCGGCCGCCATGTACTGACGTCGCTCAACAGTCAAGATGGATTCTGGTGACCTTGATCTTTGACCTTAAATGACCTTAAACCTCCCAAAAATAAAAAAATCTTAAAATATATTCTAAAAAATTTCCTGAAACATTTTAAAACTTCCCAAAAATTTCCAAAACATTATTCCAACAAATTCCCAAAAAAACCATTTACGCTTTACCCAAGACTCAAGGCTCAGTTGTCTGCTTTAAGTGTCACCATAATTTTAAACTGAGCAAAGAACTTGTCTGGAAGAAACTTTTGAAGATAAAACTCCATGGCAATATGATCAAGGAATTAAATAAAATATAATCTTGAATGGAGGCATAAAAATGCTTAAATCTCACTGATGAAATGTGTTAGTAATTTTAGATGTACATAAAGCAATAGCTAAGCCAAGTAGATACACATGTTGCCACTGAGGAAAGGACTTCAGTTTTTTCATGAAGATGATGAAAGCCAAAGATTGTACGAAGACTACAGTAGAGCGTATCTCTATGGATGTACCATCTCCCACTGCTGGAAAATTTTATGTAGAACAGTGTTACTACTGAGGAAAGATCTTCAGCAAAAGCTGTCATTCCCGGTGGCATGTACGAAGAGTCCTTTTCTCGTGATAAAGCAGTTTATGCAAGGTAATATATCGAAGAACCACATCAAGAACTGCAAGGGTTCGTATTTTTAGAGCCAGCAAGTGATGTCGCCAATACCCCCTGCTGAATCGATGGGTACTGATTCCACAGACGATTATGATGGAACAGTTACTGCTAATGACAGAATGACAGTACTACGAGTTGTAGTAGAGTCAGTATGTGTGGCATGTACACCTGCAAGACGTTCGCGTGAAGTCGATGAAATTTAAAATACATGTTTGGCGGCTCTAAATACTGACGATAACTGTTCGACCCCTACAAAGAAAAGTAAACTTGATATTGAGAATGAAACAGGAGGTGAAGATGATCA
The DNA here is from genome assembly GCA_002778355.1 of Clitarchus hookeri. Classification (NCBI taxonomy): domain Eukaryota; kingdom Metazoa; phylum Arthropoda; class Insecta; order Phasmatodea; family Phasmatidae; genus Clitarchus; species Clitarchus hookeri. The sequence goes on from NQII01001323.1 coordinate 150,911, forward strand.
AGGAGGCAGCATTTATGATAATGATTACGAAGACACCATTGATGAAGTAGCTGATGAGAACGATAATGAATCTCTCGATGTTCCCACACATTTCACCAAAGAGTTTCCTTCGACAAGTGGTGTGAAGAAGGCAGAAGGCGTCAATAACGCTCGTTACCTATTTCCCGAAGACCCGAATGAACTTGCTGATAGACTCATATATTTGATTGACCTGCAAAAATGCAGGGATCTCTCATGCATTGCTGAGAAATCCTCAAGCATCGATTAACTGAAGAATCGGGGTTATATCAGATGAGACTGTTGGTTACTGTCCATGATCTGCAAACATCTGAGAAATGTAAAGATGGGTTGTTCCAAATAATAAGAAAGATATAATGTATATAAAAAGTAAGTAAATAAAATTTATGTATACAATAATGTGTGTTTAATTTCTTACACAGTCCTTTATGCTTCTCTGAAAGACTTATTAATTCAGTGGTGTAAACAATCGATCGAAAGTCTGTTTTAGATCAAATTTATGTAAGTGCATGCAGGTGGAGGGCTATAGTTTGATTTGAAAAATTATACCTTACTCGGGTCGTTTTAAAATTGACTGAGTTCTATATGGCAAACGAATTAAATGAGGGGAATATTTTGTGAGGAATGTTTCACAACTAATTGGTTGGCCTGGTCGGTTAGCTACGAGATTCGTATTAGGAGATATTTTTGGAAATTTTCCATAATCGTTTGTTTGTATAGGGGGTGGTATGGCAAGTTGGTCTTTTCGGTCGGTTTTGTAGGAACTGGTCTAGTCATGTGCTAGTCTTGTGCTAAGTCAGTCTCGTCAAGAACCAGTTTTGGGTGAAGTTAGTCTTGGGTGGAGTTAGTCTTGGGCGGAGTTGATATTGGGCGGAGTTAATATTGGGTGGAGTCGGTCTTGTGTGTAGTCAGTCGTTAATTAGTATTGTTATTTGGTATGGCCCCTTGTTGCAGTGAGCTAGTATTTGACAATGGCATGGACTGCGATTTTTCTCGATTTTTTGAATTAAGTGTCACTGGGGTAAGGTCAAGGTCGACAACCAACATGGTGACTAAATCGGCAGCTCCTCTGGTGACTAATTTGATCATTAATACACTAGCATCACCTAGGAGTTTAAAATAAAAACAAATGACGTACAAACAAAACAAGATGGCTTCATACGACGGAATGAGCATAGGTGAGGGAGATGGGGACCTGTTGACCAATTAACCAATGAGATACATTGGTGGCGCGTCGAACGAGCGTGATTAATCAACAAAAAAAAACTTTCGGGGGTAAAGCGAGCAAAAGTAATCAATCAATGAGAAACGTGGATGGAGGGGGGTTAGAGGGCAACCAACTAATAAACCAATAAGAAACATTGGCGAGGTTCAGTCGTCTACTGGACATGGTGCTGAGGAAACCTCCGTAAATGTACTTTTTAAATAGATTTATTAATATTTTTTAATACATTTTTATTTTTAATAAATACATTTTTTAGAAACATTTAGGAACTTTTACAATTTTTTATAATTTTTCAGAATTTTTAGAAATTAATTAGAATTATTATTATTATTTTTATTTTTTGGGTTTAAGATTAATGGCCAAGTGTCTTGGACCATGGTTCTTGAGTCTTGGACCAACGGTCTTGAATCTTGGTTGTTCATTCTTGGGTCTTGGGTCTTGTGTTTTGTCCTAAGTCCTGAGTCTTGAGTTCTGAGTCAATTGTAAAAGGTTTTTTAGGAATTTGTTAAATTTTTGTTTTCAATTTTTTTTTGGGAGTTTTTGGAATTTTTTATATATTTTTTATATTTTACAGAATTGTTAGTTTTTTAGGGTTCAAGGTCATTTAAGGTTAAAGGGTATCTCAAGAGCATGATTCAAAGTGAAGGTCAACTGGGTCCAATATGGCGGTTGGGTATGTCACAACATGGCGGCCGGCCGGCTCCTGGTTCCTATCACGGATCCCATTGTGCTTGACTTCCCTAAATTATTCTACTGACGACTGCAGAAATATTGCTACTAATGACGAAACTTAACAATTTCTGTGACAATTTTACCTCAAATATTTGTTTTATTGCTTGTTATACATAAGTTTTATTGGCCTGTCACTTTTACAAGAACATTACTAAATCGGCGTCTCTAATATCGTCTCATAGATAAAATTAACCTCCAACGGGTGGTAGAGAAGAAACCACTTTTTTGCTGCTATGACTTTTTTTTTCTTCGAATATTTGTCACAATGAAATATTCGATTTTATGAGAGTATATTTTCATTACTATAGGCTATTCACGGTAAAGTAATAACAAAAAAAAAATCTTTATTTTGGCCTCAGACATTAACTTTTCAGAGCTATTGAATGTATAAGCTGTGTTTATTAGTATCATGGCGACTTTTTTTATTAACAGTTGGCGAAAATGATACAAATAAGCTGTGAGGAACATTTAAGAGCGGCCTAAAAAAGTACTCACTTTACCATGAACGGCCTATACGGTGAATAAAGCAATGGTTCTTATTCTTCGATCTATATGCTTCTGCGTATTTGTGCGAACACAGAACAAAGAAATAGAGTGAGCGGAGTTACTTCTCACAGTATTTACCTGAGTACTGTACATTCGGTGATTTCGAAAGCGGATTTTCTTGCTCTCTTCGACAGCAGCTTTTCCTTGTCCCAATCGTTAACAATTTAGCAACACAGAGCGACATGATAAACTTTCCTTCTATTTCACAAATTACATTTTAACTCAATCGCAATTTGGAACAGTTATAGTAGGGGTAAATCTGCTGCAAATACAGAGAAGTTGTCGTCTTATCTTTTCAGCTTTTAACGGATAAACTCGTCATGAAACTTGTAGCAAAACGGATAGGAGTAATTCACGGCTTTAATCGTTCGAAAAGTATTCCCTTGCATTTCTTCCTCTGAAACCCGTACATCGCTTTGTCTCAGACAGGCCTCCGTAGGAAAATTTACTTCTGCTATTCAGCCATCTCTGACTCCAAAATACGTAATTTAAAGTCAAATAATTAGTCAAGTATTTCCAAGCATGGAACCAAATACTCTGTGTTTAGTGATTTTACTGACAATATTGCACAATAAATTTTGTCCGATGCTGACTCGGATGATGATGGGACTGGATACTGGAGTAATAGAAATTGTCGCTACCCTTTCAGGTTGGGTGGAACATCCATATCAAAACTCTCCCTTGCACGTAAACATTTTGGGTGAATTAAACATCGCCTTGTTATAGAAACACGATTTCTATTTAGAAAAAAAAAAACACTTAAATTTAGAATATTTACGCAAGCGACCTCACTTAATGCTGTGCAGCAAAATAGCACAGAAATATATGCGTGACCAAGGACAGATACTCGTGGTCTGTTTAAATTAAGTTAGTATGTACCGCAGTCATTTTGCATGGAATTTCGCAATTAGAGCTATCGAGTAAGAATTCTATGTTTTAAAAAGTTTCTTGTTGGATACAACCTGTGGTAACTCATGTCAGAAGATTTGTTGAATTAATAGATTTAAAAAAAGATATGATACTTTTTTATTTTAGTTGCTTTTGCATAATTTGCAGGGATGCATAAACGAAGTAACGAATTGTGAATGTTACCGTATTTGCGATTGGAGGTAAGATGACAGCCAAACCAAAACACGTAAGTTCTCAATAGCAATTTATTTTATAAAAATATGAATTTATAATTTTGAACTTTACATAGTTTCAGAATAAACAATAAAGATTTATTATGGCCGACTTTTGAAAGGCCATCAAAATAGTGTAACATCACAATTTTTTGTTATCGAAAAATTATACGCATCATAAATAAAGAGAAATTTTATATGGTAGGGCTTGGAACAAATGTTCTACACATGCATATTTATGCTCGGATAACTCTCTTTTAATATAATACCCTCCCACTCCTTAAAGTGTAAGTAGTATAATTATCTATGTTTTGACGCAGCCATCAAGTATTGGAGTTTGAAGTTGAACCCATGACGTCACAGGAGCAGCCGGCGGCCATGTTGGTCGGAGCTACCTGCCAGCTTCGTTGGCGTCACAGCTTGGGCTCGATGCCATGTTGGATGTTCTTCCCCCCCCCCTNCAAAAATTTTAATAAAAATTAAAAAAGTATTAACTTAGCAACTAGAATTCTTAATAATTACATCGGTTTAGAGTGTCGCTGCAGATCATAACTCCATTTTTCTACACTTTTCATTAATCTTATAAAACACTAACTTAATAACCACTTCTTAAATTTATCGGTCCGCCACTTTGGTAACCCCTGCACCGGGGGTCGTATTGACATCCACCCTCCACCATCACAAAACCTGTAACCACAAAAATTATTTTAATTTAAGAAAAGTTGTAAAAATCTAATAATTTCGGCCAGCGACCTCGGATGTTTTATTGATTTTCCAATAGAAAAAAAAAACAAATGATTAGTGTGTCGTCGCTGCGACTGTAGAAAAGTGAATGTTTTAGCAGACTGGAAATTTCGGGCACGAATACTCTTACTACGTACGCGCATGCGCGCGCTGACGAGAGTAGCTGCCGCGACGCAACAAGGTCAGGCGCCAGTCGTGAGTTATCCTTTACGGGCGAACACTGCCGTTCGCTGTCAGTCGCGAGCCGACTCTAAAGTTCCCCGTAACGAAGCAGTAATTGCGCGGAGACCGGGTCAGGTGGTTATCGCTTCGACAAGTGTAGTGTTGAGCTGAGTACACGACGTACGTGCCTATCAGGGTCGCAGTCAGCTCTTTACGTTACGTAGCGACATAGCGACACAGCACATATTTATCAGCGCCACTTATTTATATATATATATATATATATGTTAAAAATATGGCCGCAGGTATTTCTGTTACATTGCAGGCAATTGACTTTGACGTGTTAATATTAAACATAAAAAAAAAAAGTATTTGACATACGTACAAGTTCACAAAATTGAACTAACCAGAAAGCTAATTAATATAGACGAGACGNTTATATATATATATATATATATGTTAAAAATATGGCCGCAGGTATTTCTGTTACATTGCAGGCAATTGACTTTGACGTGTTAATATTAAACATAAAAAAAAAAGTATTTGACATACGTACAAGTTCACAAAATTGAACTAACCAGAAAGCTAATTAATATAGACGAGACGGCAACCTGAAGACGTCCGATGTGACTAGTGATCGCAGATACCATAATGGTGGCAGTTCAGGCAGATTCGGCCAAGTTATACTCTCCGACAGTGAAAATAGTTCGTCGCATAGGTGGATCGATTCTATTGGATGCAAACTACAGAGTGCGTGAAAATGGTTCGGATATTGGCGGTGGTTTGATACCTAGAAAAATAATACGAACTGGTGGTGGATTGATATATAAAAAAAATATTTCGTCTCAAGCATGATTCGAATTTATTGGATGTTGAGATCTAGGAGGGAGGGGAGAGCCAATCAACTGCATTATACTAGCTGGGAGCGAAATGATGCATAGGTGAATAATACGAACTGGTAGCAGATTGATACTTACGGACATAGTTCAGCGCATAGATGAGGTTATTTTATTGATCGACGGGTCTGAGGGAGGTGGGAGATTTAGTGTATTTCCTGCACAGACTTATGCACATGTAAGATTTTATTGGTCGATGGCTCTTAGGGGTAGGTGGGAAGGGAAAGGGGACCAATGACGAGTTTGGCGGAAGGGGAAGATGCGGTTTCTATTTCATTAACTTACTTCGGCGCAAGATGAGCAGCTGTGTTTTTGTTTCACTTTGTTGGGGCGGGAGATAGTGGCTGGAGGGGCCCCCCCCCCCNAGAGAGAGAAGAGAGAGAGAGAGAGAGGAGAGGCACGAGAGATTGGAAGAGTACCCCCAACCCCTCCTAACCTGCGATGCTTTGGTAGATGCTGACGCCTCTGGTCGGGACGTACTGAGCCACTGCGCGTCGCTACAGCAGCATAAGGCAAGACACTGCATCGCTGATAAACATGCGCTGTGTCGCTACAGTTGCGAGACTTAAAGAACTGACTGCGACCCTGGTATGCACGCGCGTCGTGTACTCAGCGCAACGCTGTTCTTTCCGATACGATAACCAACCTGACGTGGTCTCTGCGGAAGCACTGATTTGTTACGGAAGTTGTAGAGGTGGCTCGTGACTGACGGTGGACGGCAGTGCTCGCTCGTAACGGATAACTCACGACTGACACCCGGCCTTGCTGCGTCGTGACAGCTGCTCTCATCAGCGCACACACATACATGTGATGTGAACTGAGAGTCTTCGTACCCGAATTTTCCTGTCTGCTAAAATATTCACTTTTCTACAATCGCAGCGACAGACACTCTCTTCATTTGTTTTTTCTAGGAAAATTAAAATAAAAAATCTAAGGAAAAAAGCAGAATTTATTTCATTTTGAACATTAAAGAAGTTTTGTGGTTACAGGTTTTTGTGATGGGGAAAAATGGGGATCAATATATCCCCCGATGTACTAGATACCGAAGTGAATAGGCCGATAAATTTAAGAAATGGTTATTAAATAGCATTTTTTTTAATTAATAAAAAAGTATAAATTGTGATCTTCAGCGACACCCTAAACAAACATATTTATTATAAATCCAAGGTTGCGTGCTGATACCTTTTAAATTATTTAAATTTGTTATTGGAATAATTTTTAATAAAAATATTTTTTATAAATATAACTTTTATTTTATATTTTTATTTAACTAATTTCTAGGGTTGTCGGGGGAAGAACATACAACATGGCATCGAGTCCTGGCTGCGACGCCAACAAAGCTAGATATTTGTACTACTAGTGTATTTTCACTCACTTTTTGGTGATGCAAGAAAAGTTTTCCGAATAGATTTAAAAACTCTAACGTTGCCAATTTCAGCTCGTAATGGGTCAAAGACGCACACTCGACACACGAATGATAGCCTGGCGTAGTTTTACGATAACAAATATAACAGAGGGAAAAGTAATACATTGACACTCACTGCATTAATATGACAGCAATGCTTAAGTTTATTCTGCTCAGGTCAGGAAGAAAACGAGATTCCTCAGTTGAGAGTTTGACATGGGGAAAATTTTCTGCGCTAGGTGCGCTGTTGCTATAAAAATGTCACTTTTAAGATGGAAGCTAGTCCTTCGAAGCCATTGGTTTTATGTAAAAACAGACTAGCCGCTTTTTATTATTATCTATTTCACTGTTATTCACTTTTATTAATTATAACTCATTTAATTTTTATAACTTTCGAAATCCTCTTGCCAAGAGCTTTCATTTTATGCTCATAAATCCGACAAAATACAGTTAATGTTCGCCAAATGGAAATTGTTATTTTACAGAATTTCCGCACCTGATGAAGATCACGAAATGATCAACTCTAAATGATAGTACGTACGGAGGCGAGTAATTTTCCGCGTAGTGAATTTCCGTATTACGTGTATGGACAAAGAAATTGAATCACATATGATATTTTAACTGGAAACATACATACTATTACATGTTGCTGATCTGCGCTCCTGACCTTGGCCCACCTTGCGCGAGCGGGCGGAAGAGAAGGACAGAATAGTGATGATAACGGGGCAGAATGTCAATATAATGTTTTGAATGACAGGCGAGTGAACCGTGTATCTGTTACAAAAAGTGAGCCGACATGATAATCCCTTTTGCGGCGCACGCTGCTGACCTTGGTTGTATTAATTTCTGCAATTATCTGAAGAATGCTCTGGATTACTGACCACGTTCTCTCAGCATGACTGGTGGTGCGTTGAAGGTTCCAGATAGTCTGGGCGAACGATATAAAAGAGTGACAGGCCTCCGAGCCGAGGAGTTGTTGAATGGATGAGCGGCTGAGTTCCTAGCGATAGAAGACGAGCGGTGAGAGAAGTCATCAGCGAAAGGGAAATCTGCGACTGCGAGTATCAAGCAGTGAAGGGTGTGGCTGGCAGGCTGGACTATTGGACTATACGCGCGAGTGAAAGACATTACAAATTATAGCAACCGATATGCCGAAAATGTGTTAATGATGATTATGAGTTATTTGACTGTCACCAAACAGAGACATTAATAATGATGTTAATTAGAGTTGAAATATACATTAAATATTGCACTCGCTGTTAAATAAAAGGAGTAAAAGTAGAGACAGATAATTAAATGCTGTAAATAATAGCTGTGTGAAAAAATTAGAAATCAAATTCAGTTCTTTTATTTTTATTGAGACCTCTATCCCTCACGAACTTGGATACGCCCCTCAGGCGTTCATATAACACTGATTTCAGAAGTGAGATGGAGTCATTTAATTGTAAATTAAGTTAGACACTAGGCAAATAATAAGTGACATTTAAATAAATAAATTAATTGCAATAGTTGTAGGTTGAATTATGAAGACCGTTTTGTAGAATCATCACTGTGAATGCTAACGAGAAAAATGTAAGCAGAACTAGAAGCACTGCGGGAATTAATTGAGGGACTAGGTAGCCAGATGGTTAGTGTGAGCTAAAGTGTAAATAGCTTGGCAGATGATGTAAATAACCAAGGTAGTAGTGTAAAATAAAGTGTCAATTAAAACGTAAATAACCAAGTTAGTGGTGTAAAATAAAGTGTAAATCAAAATGTAAATTGTGTAAACGAGAATGTAAATAGCCAGATAACTAATGTAAGTGACATAGTAAATAAGAAAATTCACTCCGTTCATGAGCATGGAGATAAGAAAATAGAAGGCGTTAGTAAATACAAGAATTCATTGACTGTGTGGACAAGAAAATTGACAGTGTAAATGACAACGTGAACAGTGTAACTGAAGTAGTGGACAGTGTCAGAGAAATGATGGACAGCTTCGAGAATGGAATTAGTGCAATGAAGAAGGAATTGCAGGAATTTCTTCAGCAGCAGAATTACAGTACCACCACATCGACAGCCGAGTAACGTGAAGAAGCAGTGCAAGTAGAAACCAATATAGCAACCTCGGAGGACAGCCAAATTATCTGCGGCATTGGTATCGCACAACCAGTAGTGGGGGAGGGGGTCTAAATTAAGCCCGCACCATACGATGGCCATATTTAATGGCGGAAGTAACAACACCAGGTTGAAATAGCCGCCACCCTGAATGACTGGTCAGCCAAGCAGCGGGCTTACTACCTCGTGGCTGTACTGAGAGGCCCCGCACTGAGCATACTACAATCTCTGGCAGAGTGACATCGTCTTGAGTACCCCACACTGGTTTCTGCCTTGGAGCTACGTTACGGCGACCGGTACCTGCGACATGCCCACCATGCACAGCTGCGAAGCTGCACCCAGCGACCAGATGAGCCACTGCAGGAGCTATGGCAAGACATCGTGCGGCTCTCCCACTTATCTCTGGAAGGGTGCCCCGACGAGGCGCGCGACATCTAAGCAGTCGGCTTCTTTATTGAGGACATCGCCGACACAGAGGTACGGCAAGATGTACGTCTGGATGCACCTCACATCATGAAGGACGCCCTGGCCCGAGCACTGGAGGTGGAGTCAGCAAGACAGGAGCCCGCATTCCGATGTCCAGCATGTGTAGTGATGCTGAGCAAAGACGAAGACAGGATAACGAAGAAACTGAAGGAGTTGCAGTTGGCTTTGAGATACATTGCTTCCAGGGTACATGCTGCAGAGCTTCTCCGCCTTCCACAAAAACGGAGGGAGTGTTGGTCATGTGGACAGCAGGGGCACCTGAGAGCCTATTACTCACAACAGCAGTAGCGGGAAAAGAAGCAGTGAGATGATCAAATAGCTTTGATGAGCACATGCAGGCACTTGCGTATAAAGAAATTTGCGAGCTTAGTGCATCGCATCGACAAGTTAATGCTGCAAGCTGCATAGCTGGAATATGCACATTATGATATGCGAGTGCTGCCCGGTGCACTTTGTGCCACATGACAGTGAAAGTTGTATGGTGCGAGTAATGGGATGGCCTGTCTCAGTTTTGGCTCTGAGGATAGCTGTCTCATGGAGGAAGTGGTTCGAGGGGCAAAGAATTAGTTGCGTGAACTCGAGGAAGAGAGTGAGGTAGTTGACTGGAGCTACCATTGCTTCAGGTTACGTCGGACGAGGATCCAGCCACAACCTGCAGCATCCACCGCAAGTGCCAGCACTTTCCAGACTGGTAGACATGGTCTAAAAGAAGTTACAAGGGGAGGAGTTTCTTCATCTTTCCAAACCAGTAATTAAAGAATAAGTCCTTCTGTAAGGCAGAAACGACCATATAGTGACAGGATGAAGACCCGGTGTGAGAGGAGAATGTCGGGCGTGGTATTTCAAAAAGGTTTGGCTGTACAACCCACATAGACTAAAAGAGTACTGCCCGAATCTACAGAAATGTTGGAAAGGCCCCTACAGGATTCTGAAGAAGATCAATGTGGCAGTCTTTCGGATTTGTCGTCAAAGCTTTAGGGCGAAGCCAAAAGTTGTCCACATCGATCGATTGGCACTCTACGAAGACCCTGACGTTGCAGAGTATTTTCGGGACGAACGGATATGAGGAGAAGGCAGTGTTACGAGTCGCTGGTCTGCGCTGCCGACCTTGCCCGCCTCGCACAAGCAGGCGGAAGAGAAGGACAGAGTAGTGATGATAATGGAGCGGCACGTAAATTGAATGTTATGATGGGTAGGTGAGTGAACCGCGTATCTGTTACAAAAAGCGAGCCGACACGATCATCCCTTTTGCGGCGCACGCTGCTGACCTTGGTTGTATTGATTTCTGCCTTTATTTGAAAAATGCTCTGGATTACTGACCTCGTTCTCTCAGCGGGACTAGGGTGCATTGAACCTTCCAAATGATCAGGGCGAACGATGTGTGGCAGGCCTCCGAGCCGAGTTGTTGTTTAACGAATGAGTGGCTGAGTTCCGAGCGATAGAAGACGAGCGGCGAGAGAAGTCACCAGCGGAAGGGAAATCTGCGGCTGCGAGTATTAAGCAGTGAAGGTGCGGCTGGCAGGCTGGACTATTGGGCTAGATACGCGAGTGAAAGACATTATAAATGATGGCAACAGATAGACCGAACGTGTGTAAATGATGACTATGAGTTAATTGACTTTTACCAAACAGAAAGATTAAAAAGGGCGTTAACAAGAGTTGAAAAAGACATTAAATATTGCGCTTACTGTTAAATAAAAAGAGCAACAGTAGAGAAATATTAATTTAATGCTCTAAATAATAGCCGTGTGAATAAAATAGAAATCATATTTAGTTATTTTGTTTTTATTAAGACCTGCATCCCTCACGAATTTGGATACGCCCCTCAGTCGTCCATGTAACAATACCTTTATTTCAAGGGCATGTGAAAGTACGTGCAAAGCGGAATTCAGTGTTTTAGCATTTGCAATGTAAAGTATTGCAAAAATGCTAAGAAATAGTGTGCAATTATGATTATGTTAGGTGATCCTATAGTATGTCGCGATGGACCTGTACTCACAGCTGTATGTAAACAACACGCGCCGTGACTCATTCTGGCGGGACAGCTTCCTATAACAGATTAGAGCTTACCCTTAATGGAGCAAGAAGCTCCGTATTCGATATTGGACCAACGCTATCACCGCAGCGGAGGGAAGACGAGCAATGTGAGTGCAAGTATGATATCAATAAGTACCATTTTATTCGGATACCAACGCAATTCAGGATATTTATTTCTTAGTCATTAATTTTGTTGAGTAAAATATCTCGTCATATTCCAAAAACTTTACAGCTTTTTTTTGGAACTAACATTTTATTTACTGCCCAAATTTGTAGGAGAAACAATTCTTCAATAGCTTATTTTTCTTTTAAAAATTGTAAAAATAATATATTTTTAATTAAAAATTTAATTGATTTTATTACACTAGGTGAGAGGCTGTATACTAGCGTGACCCGGAAGCACCTCAGGTACACATTTCAAGACTTTGAATCATTCCCGCTGAAGTCTCATTGAAAACAAGCGTTTCATACGAAATAGCCTACATACTAGTCGAAACTTCCAGTCCTCTGACAGGTGTATATTTAGAATACAGCAATGGATATTGCCCTGCAACCACTCTCAGCCAAAATAGTATACGTCCACATTTGTTTTCTGAGTCTTATAGAAAAACCATATTTAGAGGTCCATAGAGATATTATATTCAGGGGCCTATAGCGATTTTATGATGTACGAACACCATTAAAGCTTGAACATCTTCAGACGTCATAATCAGAGTGAAGTGCTTAAGGGTACTCCACTCACCACACATCAAGTAAAGGTGCAGGTTTGCACTCAAAGGACACAGGTCTGTTCACAGTATAAGCTACTGATGATTCTTTTTTTGAAGAAAGAGTAATATTAAAAAAAACTCTCTTTAACTCAGAGCATGCTTGACGGAAATGACCAATCAATTAAGGCTCATGTATGTTAAGTTTTAATTCTTGTCTACCACAAAGCAGGTACTTCACAATGCATCGTTTACTTTTATCGGACGCAATATATATTTAGCAAAAAAAAAAAAAAACTACGTTTCTTTGACAATGGCCAGCCCTCCCCTGGCTGATAAAGTGCGGCGATATTGTAACTCTGCTCGCGCCGCTCGATGTTATCGGTTTTTCGAGCGTGAAACATGGGGCGGAGTTTGTAAACACGCAAGAACACATGCAATTAGTAATATTTTGAGGCTCAGATACTGGACGTTGACTTCTCCCCTGGGAGACTTTAGCTTACCCATTCGCCAACCAATGCGTCGATTATAAAAGGGTTCTGAAAGTAAGAGCGGTACACTAATGATCACGTGATATGCCTGTGCGCTTGAAGATACGTTCGTGTGGAGTTTGTGTTGGATTATTTATCTTAATATTCATAGTTTCAATTACAATTTTCTGAAAAAAACTTGTATTTTACTGAAATTTAACCTTCCTCGTTAAATTAAATACAATTGTATAAATACATTTCATTCCTTGCTGTAATTTGTGTATTGAGATTTAACTATCATACTAATATTATAAATGCGAAAGTATGTATGTGTGTGTTTATTTGTTACCACTCAGTTCCATAACGGCTGAACGGATTTTGATGAAATTTGGTACGTAGGTACTTTAGGTACAGAAATAGGACATATGGTACTTTTTATCCCGGTAAATTGTACGGGTCCTGCGGAATAACAACAAAACGTAATTCTGAAACGGCTGGGAACGTGACCAAACTCAGCTCCATAACGACTAAACAGATTTTGATGGAACTTGGTATGTAGGTACTTTAGGTCCTGGAATAGGACATAGGATACTTTTTATTCCGGAAAATTGTACGGTTCCTGTGGAATAATAACAAAACGTGACTATGCGACGGCTGGGAACGTGACCGAAATAATTTTTTCCTCTGATATCAGAGTTTATCAGGCAGCCCAAGGACCTCTTAAATGGCTTAACGACTGCTATCAATCGATAACAACTGGGACCGAATATTTAACGTGCCCTCCGAAGCCCGGAAGAGCTCAGATTTTATGCCACTAAACGGTCACCCATCCAAATGTGTGCCGCTGGGAAAGTTGCTTAACTTTGCTGATCGATTAAGATTCCTCAGCCAAGCGCAAAAAGTAGTACCTAGGTACACTTATTTCTAAAGCTACAACTTGACGAAACTCACGTTTTCATTTTCATACATCGACGCTGGAAAGCGGAAATGTGGTAACTACGCGATAGTTGCACAGATACACTCAAAAAACGATACCCTACTTCTTGGCTATCGGGTAAAAAATATTTCCTTACTTTTGGGTTGCCGTTATCAGTTAAAAACTTAGGCCAACATAGTATAATTTTATAATTCTGTTTTCACATAAATGAATTATCTTTTCCCAATTTATTTATTATTGTATTACTGTAAAACTCAATTGTACCCGGGCGAAGCCGTGCCGGTTCGCTAGTACAACATAAGGATGAGACGAAAGGGAGGAGATTGATGTGTTTAATAGGGGCGAATATCTGCATCTCGTTACCGTTACCGTCTGGTGCAGAGCGGCAACCTCTCAAAGAAAAGTTCAATAAGGGGTTGCGATGGTTCTATGTTACAAATAAAAAAATTCAATCTACCATGCCTTTTCTCACAACATAAATTGCCTCCCTTGTCCTTTTCTTATAGCATAGGCAATAGTTACATCGTGCTACGATTTTACTGAATCATAACCGTGTGTACAGGAGTAGTGCAGTGAAGTGTTGGAATGTGTTAAAGTGTAGAGATTTGCATTAACGAATGTAATTTTTATTGGATTATTTGTCAACTTTTACACTGAGATCTTAGTTAGGTCATTCAGACATGTTCTAAATTAAAATTTTGTTTGATTGAAGACAACGGTCTTGAATTTAATATTCACTATTTTTGTAGAGAGGTAGTTTTCTTTCGGCAACTTGGCGTTATAAGAATTTCAGTCATCTCTAAATAGTATAAAATAAAGTCGCTTATCCGCGTCTCTCTCTGTATTAGCTTAGTACTTCTAAACTACTTGATCGATTTTAATGCGGTTTTCAACATCATTTAGAGAATGTCTTGAGAAACGTTTTGGCGTATAATTCATTTATATTTAATGTAAAGATAGTAGATAAATATTGAACCGTCTGCAATTAAGTAGTAAAGCCCCGTTTTTAGGGCGCCTACATGGCTTGCGCTGACTAAACCATAAGAAATACATTAAATTAATCTATTACAGAATTGTAGCTCTTAAAAAGGTCTACAGAAAGGTCCACGACAGCATATGTTTATCTTTTAAGGATGACCCACAGTAACCATTTTTGTATTTAAATGTATCACTGTAAAAACTAAATTGTTACCGGGCGAATCCGGGTCGATTCGCTAGTATTAAATACGTAACCTGCATCAATTTTAAAATCGACGCAATAGGACTGGATTCGTGCCCGTCTTACTTTGTCCCAACATAATTTTTGGAGAATTTTAATTTGGATGCTTAACAGAACAAATCCAGGATTGTTTTTGTAGTATTGAAGTTGAACTAGTACAAACAGTAGAGCTAACTGATTAACAGCTAATTAGTATTTTACCAGAAAATATGACATACAAAACCCTATTGGTTAGACGATGAATAGAACACCATTTATTATTTATTGACGTTACTAAACTTTAACATTTTATTATTACTTGTTCTAAACTAACTAGCTCTTTCTGTTCTTCACAGACAACCTTGTGCATTTTATAAAAAAATTATAATACATCGTTATTAAAGTTTATTCACACTAGTATATTTTAATTTCTTTTAAATAAAAAAATGCAATGACTATGCTGCAAGACCGTCCTTTTTTATATTCGGCCAGGACTAAAATTCCCATCACTATTCAGATGATACTGATGTAAATAATTGTTGAAAAACTTTCACAAGAAGTTGTTCAAATTAACAAAGGTGCTATTCGGCGGCACTTCTAGGGCAGTCTCAACCTCTCAAACATGTCAATACTGCAGGTTAACACCTGAACCAAATCTCATTTTCCAATACCCAATTTCGCTACCTTATTGGACTCATGTATTTATATTATTATATCATCACAATTTCAAAATAAGCACCTGTTGCCAAGTCAAGTACATAACATTTAGAAATAATTTTAGAACTCTGAAAACGCCATGTCTATTTAGTATATAACCAGGACAGCTTTCTCTGAAATGACGTATCAGGCATGTTCGTACAGTAACTTCAGTGCTGACATTTAAAAAAAAAATTCAGCGAGGAGTTGTACAACAAGCAGAAGCATATCTTCTAAATAAACTCGGCAGCCAAATGCGACATGGTTTTCAGTCTCTTATACCTGCATGCCGATCACTGTGAGTCAGCTTGCTACAAGCCTGCTTAGAGTGTAACGGGCTCTGCCTCGACTCCCTGACCTAGCCTATTCGCAGTTTCTTCACGCTTTTTGAATCAAACCTTTGAAAAATTACCCTGTGTATGACGTGTTTGGTCGTTCCCTTAAGATGTCGTTCATGCCAAAAATTTTTATAATTCTGAAAGGTATAACATTTTCGGTTAAACTGTACTTTTACTTACGATTTATTTCTTTATAATAATATATAATTTATAATTAATATGAATAAAACAAGGATAAAATTCGCGTGTTGGTAAAGTCTAGTTAGTAATAATTAGTTCTTATGCAAAATATTATTACACTGAGCGCGCACGAATGCAGTAAGTTGTCAATTTGGTGTAAAATTTCTATGCTCGGTTAAGCTTTGTTTGAGCGAGGCGGAGGTATATTCTGGAAGTAGAACTCTGGCAGGGCCTCAGAAAATTTTGGAAGCAACCGTTAATTGTCCACAACGTATGGGCGTGTTTACTGTTTCCGTTTTATGTGGACTCGCATTAGGATTGACCTAACCTCGAATCCCGGTCCGGACATCCTGATTTCGGGTTTTGATTGTTTCCCGAAATCACTGCAGGCAAATTCTAGGATGGCCGCATACTACAGACCATGAAAAATTTCTTCCCCGATCCTGCTTCTCTGAGCAACTTGCTCCGGCTGTAGTGACCTCGATGTTGACGAGACTTTAAGCCCTGCCGACCTACATGCCTATGATTTCACTTGTACTTTAACTTTATTCACCTTAATCTTAGTACGCATATTATTACCAAATTTACTACTATATGTGATAAGAATATAGGTTAATTTTATTTTTCTTTCTGCATTTGCCATTATAATTAATATTAGATTCATAGCAAATTTTTATCCTATCTTAATAAGTTAAACAGTACTCGAGAACACTAAACCATTCAAGTGTTTAACAATGTATACGTTTATAGTTTAATAAATGAACAGTTAAATAGGAGTTAATAATTTAATAAATGAAAATTTAAATATGGGAAGTTTTGGCACACTTTTCTGAAAACAGATGACTAATCGTAGATCAGCTATATATGAACAGTAATTTCTCACTGAAAATGAAACCTTACAATGAGCTTCACAAATTAAGTTAAATTTGTATGCAGTAATAACTTAACGTATTTATTGTAGAATAGTTTTTATATTATTGGCGCTGTTTCAACATAGAAATTTACTACGTGTTACATTCTATTTCTGTATGTAACGATATGATAGCGTGTACCACTATTACAAGATAAAATTACAAATTTTATAATTTATCATCTTAACGTCTCTTCAGGAAATTTATAAATGCATCATGAACATTTCTTACTTACTCCCATTTACAATATTTCACGAGTTAACAAAATCTTTAAACTGTTATTTTTGGTAAATAATTATTTATGATTATCCAGTAATCCAATATATTTTCATTTCGTCGTACTAACATTTACCTCTATCTGCACCTTAATTTTCTCTCTTCGATCCAGTTACACATTTCTAAACTCGTCCTGAGTTTTCGACTGAGTTTCGTATACCACACAGGGAAAAGAGGACCAATGCTAAGCAACGGCGTGCGATTATCCGGTAAAATAGAGCTGCAAATACAGCACCGACCATCAGCTTTTGAATGTCGTATTTTTTCTGCTAATGGCCCTGATTCCATGGCCGGAACTTTCGACCCTCCATTCTTTTATTAGTTCGTTTGAAATGATAAGTGATTATTTTTTCCCGTGGAATTATGCTAATCGGGTTTATTACGAGGTACTTAGAGAGCTAAACGGTGAAAGTTTCCAAGATTTATTCGTTTAGGATACCAAGGCAAAATGCTTTACTCACGCCCGCTAATGAGTACTGAAAAAACGTCAATAGTCAACGAGTAAAGAATTATATGAGTATTTTCCTTCAAAATTATTTAGAATAAACTTTAATGCCACGTTTCACAACAGTGAAAATGTTTATGTATCTGACTGAAATACAGAGAATTATTAGTTCGATTTGATTTTGAGTTTTAAAACTCTTTAAAATCTCTTCCTCAGCCTTATAAATCCAGCAATTCTTAATATAATTAAAGAAATCATTTTGAAGTGACACATGTCCCAAATATCAATTTTTCAGTAGAGAAAAAATTGGTTTTGTTACAAAATTGGCTTTACTGATTCAAGAGTAGCTAATTGGAAACAAAGTTCTCATAATTGTATATTAAATACGGCTTTACAGTTTCTACACGACAATTAATTTGTGTTTAAAAAATATGTAAATGTAATACCAAGTGCCCTTCATATCATGGAAATGTGTACAGTAAATAAAACGGCCAGTGTGTTAAAAAATTTCTTTATCTATAAAATGTAATGAGCACAATTAAAAAACCGTAAACAGTACTAAATGTTCTTCATAAAACTTTAATTAAGTACCAATTAAAACCTATAAGTAACTCTTGTCTCAACTTAATTGCTAATCTGTGAAGTTTAGATGCGTATTAACTGAAATTACTTAGTTTTTATGTTAGTGATTTATATCCCATCCATGATCTTTAAATAAATAGTGCAATGGGGGTGAATGACTAGATGGAGATTTTTGGACATTCGCCATTGCGAATGATGAACGTGTTTGTTTACATTTGAATTTTCAACAGACTCACGTTTTCATATTAGTAAAATATTTTGACTAAATTAAATGTATTTTCCCGTTGCGTTGAAACTCGGTTAGAGAAAGTGCACAGACACTGTAAAGCACTTGCTAACATAACAAGCAGTCCAATGTTGGAACACGGAGAATGCCTGCGGTGCAGCTCCCACGAGCACTCTACCTCATTTATCTTCTATGGTTCAATTAGCGTTTGGGAGGTACTGGGTTGGATAACGGCTGGCTGCATTGAGTCTGGTTTCAAACACCTGTTTTTATAAGAACATTCCTAGCAAACGCTGATGCGGTTCCTTAACGCGAATGGAGCCAATTGTGCACTCGTTATAGAAAGGTGTAGACTGTTCACGGTAAAATCAGTACTTTTGAGGCCTTAGATAATTTTTTCCTTTTAGCCTGTTTTATCCTTCCAGCAGTTTTAAAAAAGTATTGCCATGCAGTATTAAACACAGTTAATACTTTTCACTGGACTAGAAAGTTAACGTCTAAGGCTACAATAAAATATATTTATTGACTGTTATTGCAGGTGAGAGGTTTTCAAAAATTAAATTAATTAAGATCACATATTTTTGTTTGTCGACGCGATGAGAACCGTGGGTGCATCCAAGAGCGAGGGTCCGAGTGTCGATGTGGGATGACACTCACAGAAACACAACTACACCAGTCTTGGAGCTTGTGTTTGGTCAACTGCTGTGTAGGCTGGACGCGCATGCACTGATTGAGTGTATCTCAAGCCTTTGCAACTGAGATCTTCGCGTCCGTTGTGTCCACTAAGGAATTCCGTCACTGTCGTGATTGTGTCCATGACGCACGATCCCTACGGCATGATGCACATAATACAGCGTGGTCATGTCCACGAGATGACGTCAGACCAGCGCATCCCGCTGATATACGGCGCGAGAGGTTCTGGGTTCAAGTCCCAGGCTGTGTTTGTCATCCGGCCTGGGAAACTGTCACGTTCCTCTATAATGCGCTGTGGTTTGTCAAGTTAGAAGTCAGTAACGCTCACGGAAATAAAAAAAAATCGGTAGCCGCAATAGCTAAGGCGCCAGATTTACGCGGAGAAAATGCCAGATCGGCGACAGTTTAAAAACAGTCCCCGTCTTGACTGGAATACTTGAGACAGCTACAATAAGGACGTCACATCTTCGTTATGCACTGCTCATAAACGCGTAACGGAAACCTTCAGATTTCGGCTGTTAAAAGGATAGGCACCCCACGCATACGACGATTCTTCCATTCTCGTCGGTGGAAAGTAAAAGCACAGAATAAAAAAATAATACAGAAGCGGCAACCCGCGTCAATGCCTTTGATATAGGTTTTTCACGGCAAAGTGAGCACTTTAGAAGCCCCAGTTACTTTCTCCATTCGGCCATTTTGTTATCCTTTAACCGTCTTTCTAGATAAACATTACCATGTAAGTAATTAAAACAATTGGCATAATCCACCGCACTGGGAAGATAACGTATAGGGATAAAATAAAATATATGTACTGACTGTTATTCCAAATAAGAGGGCTTTTAAAAGTGCTCACTTTTCCGTGAATAGCTTATATAAGAGCAATCTCTAACTAGATAATTCACTGCGCGCTGCTCTTGAATGATCTGCGTGTTTTTTTTTTGTGTCTAACGTCTAATGTTTGGTTGTTATATGAAAACGACGATATACTGCACTTTTGAAAGCCCTGCTTAAGATGTACTGTTATGCACGTTGTGTATTCTTCCGCCTTTTGTAAAATGTAAGTAGCCATGAGTCTCATAACTTCATTCATGCGTCGGTCAAGTGAAACTCGTAAATTATTATAAAAGTAAATATTTAACAAATATGCTCTGCATTTTGAAGCATAAAAAAAATATATAAAGTGAAAGAAATAATATAAGTTATCACAAATGTTTACCGAACACATTTTATTCGTCGTTAAGATATGGAACTACTTACTCTCCATCGTTACTACTTTACTAGGCGCATGTAACTCAGTGCGCCCGTTGAAATATATTTTTCTAAGGTTTATTTCAGAAGGGCTCATTTTATCGTGAACAACCTTTAGTTGCTAGGCGCTGACTGGCAGGTGCGGTTAGTGTTTGCGTGTACCCACTCGCTGCGCAAGGCTCTGTGAACAGGCCTTGTGTCTGATTAGCTACTGCGTACTGCGAAAGATTCCCTATTGTCTTGGTTACCGACTGGCAAGTAAGTGCCAGGTACACATTGGCGAATGGCGGAGTCCCGACATGTTTCTGGCCAGCGTGCTGGCGTGTGCAGCTCGCAGAAAAAAAAGCCACAGTTTTACTTCTGTGTTCTTCAGTATTCTGTTACTCAAAGTAGTGAGACGCTTTACTTCACGCGTTGCACCGTTCTTCTCCAAACGAAAAACGTAATTATTCCTTTCACCACATTCCCACCTTCTTTGCAACATGGAGTGCTGGCACGTCGGTGGTTGAAGGAAAAAAAGGGGCCTTGGTGGTGTAGTGGTTAGACTACTCGCTTCCCACAAATGTGAACAGGGTTCGATTCCCGGTGGGATCACACCCGTATCTTCACATGTGGGAATCGTGCCGGATAATGCCGCTTGTTGGCGGGTTTTCTCGGGGATATCCCGTTTACCCTGCCCTTGCATTCAGGCACTGTTACATAGTCACCTTGTTTCACCCTCATCGGCTCTCAAGACTTCGATGTTACGGGGCACCCAAATCTCTTCACTCGCTCACTGAAGTACCAACACTACAACGGGGTTCAGCCATTGAAATGGGACGGCGGCCATTTCGGCGTTTCCCCGCAGCGTAATGTCGGTCTGTTAAAATATAAGTATAAGTTTAACTCAACCAAAATGAATATACTTTTATTTTAATAGAAGTATAAAACTCTTTTTCAAAGGTTTGACCCAACACGTGTGAAGATGCTGTGAATATAATATAGTGAGCGGTGTAACCGTTTCCTGCACCGTATGCCGGCTGTGGCAGTAGCAGTGTTTTCTTCTGTTTATTTAATAGGGATACCGGGTTCGTCTACCATACCCACTTGTTGTGTGGGTTGCATCTCACAAATTTGCAGGAAAACTTTCGGAGGATAACTCGAATGACTTCCAGTCGCAGAGCAGACTGTGGACTATGACTCAAGGCCTGTCCCTTGGTCGTGCACAAAAAAAAAACNGAATGACTTCCAGTCGCAGAGCAGACTGTGGACTATGACTCAAGGCCTGTCCCTTGGTCGTGCACAAAAAAAAAAAACAACAAGAAGTTGCTGATATAACTGATGAGCCTACTTTCCTCTACATATGTGTAAATCATTTATAGTTAATTTCTTAAAAGTTTAGATGATAGGTAACCTTTGACGTATTTTTGACAGCAGTATCATCAGAGATGAGACCAGAAACATATGCTAAAGTAGTGAGACAATTACAAATAAACACNTATTTTTGACAGCAGTATCATCAGAGATGAGACCAGAAACATATGCTAAAGTAGTGAGACAATTACAAATAAACACGTGCCTTACCCGGGACTTGAACACAGAAAACCTCGTACCATAAGCATTAACGGAGGTAGCACTCGGAGCATCAAATTCATATGTACATAATCAGTCTAGCATTTTGAGTGACAGGGTTTACTTACCTAATATATTTATAGGGCCGTCATTTTGGAAAGAAAGTGTCAGGCACATTTGAAACATATAAATTAATAAGGCTTAGTGCAGTACAATTTCATTGCCAAATTTTGCATGAAACGTTTGATTGTATCCCAAGATATGTCATTAAAATGTTATTTTTAATATGGCAATATCTTACAAAATGGCGCACAAAAGAATTTCAGCATAGGCACTTTTGATGGTGTATATATATATGCATTGTTTGCATACAAAGGCAAATTTTAATCGCCTACCACAGTACTGCTTGTTTGCCGAATTTGGTAGTAATCGGTCAATTAATTTTCCGGGATCACATAAATATTTTATTTGTTCGTATGGAGCTCTCTTACAACACGGCGGACAAAAGAGGCTCTTTGTAAACACTGTTTATAGTTGTACTATATTCTGCCAGCATACAAAGTTAAGTTGGATTTGATCACATTATTTCAGCGATATAGCATACTATGCTAAAATTACTGTATGATCACCATTTTGAAAACAAGTGTCTGACATACTTAAAACACACCAGTTTACACAACCTGTCGCTGTATTACTTGTTTGCCAAATTTGGTAGAAATTGGTTAAGTGTTTCCTCATTCATGACTTTAAAACTTTATTACTTTATGTAGCGCTATCTTACAAAATGGTGCACAAAAATGGTTATGTGTTGGCATATATTATGATTGTAATATTTCAGCATACAAAATTTGGTCTAAATCGGCCAAACGGTATGGCAGATATACTAAATAAACCTAAAATATTTGTATACTTACCATTTTGAAAATAAGTGCCAAGAAATTTAGGTCGTATACATTACATTGCCTGCCACAGTGTCACTCACTTACCAATTTTGGTTAGAATTGGTTGAGTAGTTTTCTAGTTATAACATAAAAGCTTTATTTCTTCATGTGATGCTATCTTTCAAAACGGAGGACGAACAACAATACGCATCACTATATTCAATGCTTATTGGATGTACTGTCAACATACCGAATTTGGTTTAAATCGGCTCATAGGTTCCCGAGAAATGACATTTCACCCTAAATATTAAGGTGGCCGCCATTTTGAAACTAAGCTCCCGGCGTGATCGAAAACTTTAAAAGTTATATTTACTTACTCACTACTATATGTGTACTAAGTTTGGTGAAATTCGGTAACAGCATTTAGAGTTTGAAAGACGGGAGGGACATTCACAACCATAGACACACAAACAGACACATATACACAGACACTCAAACACGAGAGTGATCTCATAAGCCTTTCTTTCCTTCAGAAACTTGGGTAAAAAATGAAATTTTTTTCCTCTCGTCACCAACATGAACAGTCTTCGTCGGAATCAACAACGAAAATTCGCACCTTATTTGCAACATGGGAGTGCGGAAACTCGGTGGTAGAAGAACCAAAGCAGCAGCGGAGTCCAGTCGGTGTGTAATGGAGCGGACACCCCTTCAGCGTTTCTCCGCAGCATCATATCCGCCTGCACGCACCTGAATCCATGACTATGATCCCGTAATTGTTACATCCAACTTTTCTGAATCCCAGCTAAAGTTCTACTTTCAGGATATTCCTCGTCCTCATTCTAAATAAAGCTTAACTAAGTCTAGAAAACAATGCACCGCTTTTGTTGCACGAGGAGTCTTTCTTACTAGTCATCACCACCCGCATATTTTCTCTGTGTTTTTATTAGTAATTAATATAAATGGAAAATGACTATAATTTATAGATAAAATATAAGTAAACGTCTTATTAAACCTAAAATAATATACAACCAAACACGCCATAGGCCTACATGGGGTGATTTTTCAAAGGTTTGTCTCAAAAGGTTTGAAGATACTGCGAATCGATTATATACTAAGCAACGCGGCCTTTACTTGCATAGACTAAACCTGAAGTAGACCGACTTTTCGTATTTTGCGCTTGTACCCAACACTGGCATACCCCACACCAATACAACTGCTTAAGTCATATGACCTACCGTGTTGGACGTGTTTTTTTTTATATCTTAATTTTCGATAGGCAGTCCCTTTTATATGAATAAAATACGTTTACCAATTTGAATTTAATTAAATTGTATAAAAATTTGTTAGAATAAATATACAAAAATATCAAAGCACCTGTTTACTGAACAGTGTTCTGACCTCAAATCCTACACACGTCGTTTATGATAGTTGTATTGGCAAATAAATGCAGTTTAATGTTGGGACACTGATACTTATTTTGCGCAGCTAGCGTGACCACTCTACCACATATTCACGCTGAGGTTTACGGGCCGTGCGCCGCCTGTGGCAGCAGCAGCAGTTTCGCTCATGTGTACTTAAAGCAGCTTTCACACGATGCATGATACATGAGCAATCCTGTGCAAATGGTACGCGCATACAAAATTTCGCATGAGAATATCTCGCGCAAGGCAGATGTCGTACGAAAGCAGGATATCTGCTATCATGTCGTATTTTCAGGAGATTTTGCACGAAACGAGTGATTCTCTTGGTTGTTCTCTGCTAGCCATTTGACGACCTAAATATCTATCACAGAGTGTGGAAAGCTGTGAAAAGAGAAATCAGGTGAAAAATATTCATAGTGAAGAACTCTTAAAAATTTGGTTTAGGAAATGTAGTTCAGGTAGTGTTGTGAGTATGTAAAAATAATACAAGTAATATCTTCTCACGGTTACTTAAATATTTTCTGAAGTCCTGCTAAAGTTCTGCTTCCAGAACATGCCTCCACTTCATGAAAGCAATATTAACNTACTTAAATATTTTCTGAAGTCCTGCTAAAGTTCTGCTTCCAGAACATGCCTCCACTTCATGAAAGCAATATTAAGAAAGTCTAGGAAATTACACCAAAGGAACAACGCAACGCATATGCACGCACCCAGTTTAATAATATTTTGCATGAAAACTATTTCTCACTAAATGTTACTAATGCACATATTTTCCTCACAGTTTTTATTCATATTGATTTTAAATGAAATATTATTATTGTTTTATAAAATCTACGTAAAAATTCAATTCAACCAAGGTTCTTTTAAGTTGACACAAGTGTAAAACGCTTGTGATATATGGCATATTTAGGAAATAACCCAACACGCTATTGTTAAAAGTTTGAATCAAAACGTTTGAAGAAACCGCAAATAGACTATAGCCATTACTGAGCTCATGAGAATTCATTATTAAAATCACGACTAGCTAAGATATTTTGAGGGAATCAATATCTCTCAAGCAAGTTTTGTGGACTCGTTTCTCAGGGGATTTTCCTGATATTCTCGCATGAGATTTGTCATGCGAGGCATTGGGGGGCGCAGTGGCACTGCGGATAGAGCGGTCGCCTTCCACCAAGACGAACCGGGCTCGAATCTCGGTGGGGTCGCTGCCGGATTTCCCCGCGTGGGAATCGTGCCGGACAATGCCTCTGGTCGGGGTTATACTCGGGGATCTCCCGTTTCCCGCCCATTACATTCCGGCGTTGTTCCATACTCGTCCCGCTTCACCCGCATCGGCTCTGAAGACCTCGTCGTTCATAGCCGGCCAGGCCAATCAAGTTCACTCGCTCATGCGAAGCTTCGTGGGGTGTCCCTTATGCATCGTGTAAACGCAGCTTTAGTTATTCCGTGGCGAGGCGCACATTTCCGATGGCAGAGTTACAAAGCAGTGGCAGAAGTATGAGGGGAGGAAGCGAAGAACGCGGAGCAGAGACGCGGAACCCGAAATTAACTGCCGAAGGGAGTGCTACGATTTCCCGTCCCCCCCGTACACCCCTTTTCTCTTCCGCACCTCGGGAACATCCCCTTCGCAACAGGCAACAATAAATTGGCGGTCCCAGCCTCTTATCTGAAGCGGCGCAGCGTCAACGGATTTTTGATAAACGAGTTCTCGCCGGGCGGCGTTCTGGCGGCCACCAATATCGCTCGCGCGTCCCCGAGAAACGGGTTTCNTTGATAAACGAGTTCTCGCCGGGCGGCGTTCTGGCGGCCACCAATATCGCTCGCGCGTCCCCGAGAAACGGGTTTCGCAGCGGCGAGCGTCCCGAGAATTAGAAACACTAGTTAACGCAGCGAGCTCCTGATTACGGCTGCTTCCAGGAAGGAGCTCCGCAGCATCCGATTACGTTCTTGCTTCTCGAGGAAAACGAGTCGTCGCTCGCAAATTTTGGACAAAGAAACCGAAACCACAGT
Organism: Clitarchus hookeri; assembly: GCA_002778355.1. NCBI lineage: Eukaryota > Metazoa > Arthropoda > Insecta > Phasmatodea > Phasmatidae > Clitarchus > Clitarchus hookeri. The sequence continues at coordinate 177,150 of NQII01001323.1, forward strand.
ATAGTTTCTATAGATGATACGCCGTCTTCGTTGCGGTGCTCGAATAAAATACGATAGTGTTTCGGAAACATATTCAACATTAAATATATGACCGAGTTTGNTTGATAAACGAGTTCTCGCCGGGCGGCGTTCTGGCGGCCACCAATATCGCTCGCGCGTCCCCGAGAAACGGGTTTAGCAGCGGCGAGCGTCCCGAGAATTAGAAACACTTGTTAACGCAGCGAGCTCCTGATTACGGCTGCTTCCAGGAAGGAGCTCCGCAGCATCCGATTACGTTCTTGCTTCTCGAGGAAAACGAGTCGTCGCTCGCAAATTTTGGACAAAGAAACCGAAACCACAGTATAGTTTCTATAGATGATACGCCATCTTCGTTGCGGTGCTCGAATAAAATACGATAGTGTTTCGGAAACATATTCAACATTAAATATATGACCGAGTTTGNTCTTCGTTGCGGTGCTCGAATAAAATACGATAGTGTTTCGGAAACATATTCAACATTAAATATATGACCGAGTTTGTAGTCGTTGAACGGCGAGGTTCTGGGTTGGAATCCTTGTTTAGCCATGAGAGCACGTGTCTATTTAGACGTCATTTTAGTTTGGTAGGTAAGCTTTAACACAATTAGCATTCTCAAAAATGAAGCGTCGACTTTAATAAACAACGGAGAAATTTTTTCTAAATTCTAAATTTAATTTCTATACTAACACTTGGTGATTTTTATGGCAAAGTGATTTACTTTAAATCATTCTGTGTGTAGTAACCACTGCAAGTCAATAGGAATGAACTGACTCCAGGGAGTTTTGGCGGCTGGTGCGCTAGTTGCTAGAGACATATACAGTACAGTTTTTTCGTGTTATATCCACATTTCCTGATTAAATCTTTGAAAAATCGCACCACGTATGACATGTTATGTCGTTGCCTAAACAAATCACACATAATTTGCGTTTTATGCTTTCTTCTTGGTTAAATGAGAATTCAACTCCACTTATATGTCGTTTATGAGTTACAAACTTATGTAATTATTAATATGAATTAAAAACAGAAAAGTGGCATACTGCTAATGGTTATTCAGAAAGAGATATTATGTAACATATTATTGTTACAGGGGACGCCTGAGGAGCGTATCTGAGTTCGTTACGGATGGAGGTCTTAATAAATAATAAATTAACTAAATTTTATTTCTAATTTATTTACACATCTATTATTTACAGCATTAAATTATCCGTATCCGCTATTACTCTTGTTATTGAACAGTGAGCACAATATTTAATGTTTCTTTCAACTCTAATTAATCCATATTAAATGTCTATGTTTGGTTACAGTCAATTTACTCATGCTCATCATTAACACGTGTTCGGTCTATCTGTTGTCACAATTTGTAATGTGTTTCACGCACGCATCTAGTCCAATAGTCAAGCCAGACAGCCGCATTCTTCACTACTTGATACTCGCAGTCGCAAATTTCCCTTCCGCTGGTCGCTGTTCGTCTTCTATCACTCGGAACTCAGCCACTCATTCCTTCATCAATTCCTCGGCTCGGAGGCCTGTCACAATTTTATATCGCTCACCCAGACCATCTGGAATCTTCAACGCACCTCGAGTCACGCTAAGAGAACGAGGTCAGTAATCCAGAGCATTATTCAGATAAAAGCATGAATCAATACAGCCTGGGTCAGCTACGTGCTCCGCAAAATTGAATATTGTGTCGGCTCGCTTTCTGTAACAGATACGCGGCGAACGGCATATCGATCGCTTGTTCATTCAAAACAATCCTTTGACTTNTCGGCTCGCTTTCTGTAACAGATACGCGGCGAACGGCATATCGATCGCTTGTTCATTCAAAACAATCCTTTGACTCGCTACCGCCGCTATAATATAACTGCTGTCCTTCGCTTCCACTCGCTCACACGGAATGCAAAGCAGTGAGCGCGTAACACTGCCCCCTCCTCAAGTCTGTTCGTCCCGAACATCAGGATCATCGTNCACGGAATGCAAAGCAGTGAGCGCGTAACACTGCCCCCTCCTCAAGTCTGTTCGTCCCGAACATCAGGATCATCGTAGTGTGCCAGTCGGTCGATGTGGACAACATTCGGCTTAGTCCGAGAACCTTGACGACAAATCCGAAATACCGCATCATTGATCTTATTCAGAATTCTGTAGGGGCCTTCCCAACATTTTTGTAGCTACGGGCAGTACCATATTCTCCTCTGTGGGCTGTACAGCCACACCAGCTGTCCTTGAAATACCTCTCCTGACATTCTCCTATCATACTGCGTCTTCACCCTGTCACTATTTATTCTGAGGTACTGTCGAGCAAAATCATGAATGCCTAGAAGTCTTTTACGTAACTCGCTGGGATAATCAGGGGTTGCAGCTTCCTCGTCTGTCGGTCGGCCAAACAGCAGGTCACTAGGGAGACGTAGCTCTCTTCCAAACCGCATCCTTGATGGCATTACTCTAGTGGACTCGTAAACTGCTGAGCGATAAATAAAAATAGACAATGGCACCTTTGAATCCCAGTCCTTTTGGTTGTCTGCAACAAATATCGACAGGTACTACTAAAGCGTGCAGTTAAACCTCTCGACCATTCCATCCGACTGAGGGTGTAGTCCGAAAGTATGACTTCCGATGCTCTTCAGAAAAGTAGGAAGTTGCCACGCCTAGACTATAACTTTTTATAGTGATTTGGGAATTGAAGAATCGGCAGGTTACACATACTCAAGCAGGTGATTTATTATTTAATTTACTTAGTGAACATTATATATATGCTTCTGCATTAAAAATATTATGAATTAAAAAGACTACACAAGTTAACGGGGTAAAGTATACACTGCGTGTACCGGCGTGTTTGCATATCGAGCTGAGAGTTGTATATTCATGCAATTTTGCATTCGACGACACTAGAAGAATTGAAATTATAAGCAGTAAAGAAGTCTGTTTTCGACTATGGGAAGTGTTAGGCGTGAGGTGTCCTTAAATGTCGTCGAACACGTGGACTCTAGCGGCGTGGCATGAAAGGCTGCCAGGCAGAGCAGTAGGCAGACGTGGCTCGTAAAGCCGTGTGTACGGAAGAGAATTGAGGAATGCCACAGTGCGGTAGGCGGCAAGGCTTGCGCGGGCGAAATAGAGGAGAAATATGACAACGCAACAGTGAATGTGTCAAGATAATCTATCNAATGTAACTTAAAATTTCAAATTTTTTTGGGTAAAAATAATATTTTCTTTGCAGTTTTTCTATAAATTTATTTAATTGTCAATATAAATGATAAACAGTGGAAAACTATGGGACAAATGTAATGTCGGTAGAGACTTAAGTAAAGTAATTTTTTTGGTGCAAACAAATATGTTGAAAAAAATATAGAAATAGAGGAGAAATATGACAACGCAACAGTGAATGTGTCAAGATAATCTATCCAGTAAAAAATTTTTTGTTAACCTCTGGTTTGTAATTGGCCAAATATAAGCAAGTACATGAAATAGAAAAAAGAGAGTTTTGAGACATAAATATTGATCATACCTAAAATATGAATGAACATACAGACAACAGTGAGCTATACCTATACATAATTTTACATTCACCCAACCCCCTCTCTCTTCCTTCGGTCGCAAGTTTTAGTAATGTTAAGAATACAATAACCGTCTCTTATTTGAGTCAAATATGAACCATGCATTGTATCTTAAATTATACACATCTTTCCAAAGGCACTTGACCAAACAGTATGTGGACATTTCTTTACATTTAGTTTTCCATCATATCCATGATTTTATATTCTACTAGTATTCAAACTCGGATGTAGAATACTATTTTTGAAACACGGATTTAGGTATATAGTGCTGCAACTTCAAATCCAATGTATAATGATTTTATATAGCCTATTCACAGTTTCTTCACATTTATTGTATCAGACCTTTGAAAAATCACCCCACGTGCTTTGTTATTTCTCAATTATGTTATATAAATCAAAGGTATTATACTTGTTTTAACATAAAATAATATAAAAGTGCTTAAATTTTCGTTAAATTAAAATTTAATTTAATTCTATTTATAAATTATAATATTTCATTTATAATTAATATGAATAAAACCGTGAGAAAATAGGTGTGTTGGTAATTCCTGGTAAGAAATAGTTCTAATGCAAAATTTTATTACACTGAGTGCGCAAGAATGCTGTGCGTTGTCCCTTTGGTGCAATTTTCTAGACTGGTTGAACATTTGTTTGCATAAGGCGGTGAGATTTTCCGGAAGTAGACCTTAGTCAGGGCTTCAGAAAAGTTAGAATTAACCGCGAATGCACCAAAGTGCTGGTGGCAAAAGAACAGTTCAATTTTGGGAGCACGGAGAGCTAGCGTGTGCACTCTACCTGTAATCCCTCTACACTTTAAGACGCCCGAGCTGGTTTCTAAGTGTGTGGGTTGCTGCGCATCATGTAACGCTGCCTCAAAGCCCTGCAGTCTGAGCATATGAGGAGAAGAGCGGGTTTATTTAATTCACTTTGTTGACTAAGACTACTCTGAAAATTCTAAAGAAAATCGAGAGACAGGGCAACGAGTGAGAAACTTGGGGAAGAGAGAAACGGACGAACTTGTTTCTCTGATAAAAATAACTGTTCCTTGAGGTAAATACGTTTTCTTTCAAGAAATATCCAAACCTCTGTGGTAATTTCCGGTAGGAATTCAGGATAGCGAGGAAATAATCTAGGAAAAATCTAAGCCTTATTTCCGACTCACCAAAAACGCAAAGGGAAAATAAGACAGACAAAACTTTTTTTTTTATTTGCAACATTATATGAAACACATTACTCTCGACAACGTGTATAGGGTTCGTGGTTCGAATTCGATTGTCACAATGCAGCCAGATGGGCGTCAAGAATTAACGCGTGTAGCTTCCCTCTACTACCTTGTGTATCGCATAAACGGCAATTCAGTTGCGAACTTAGCCAATAATACTGGAAATCGTGTTGAGGAAACTACAAAGGTAATCATCCAATTCGCACTCAGAAATATTTAATTTCAAACACTTGTAAGAGTATTTAAAACAATTCATAACATCACAGAAATATAATATTTTAGTATAGGGCTACTTTTAACTGCAAACTGATTATACGTATATAATTTTTTCCAATAAAAAAAAATTATTATTTCGTTACTAACCAACAGAAAGGATGACGACAGATTATCACATTCACATCGTAAAAGTAGAGTTGCGAGAGAGGTTTACCCCTTCTGCTACAGTAATGAAAGACAACTTTATATTGCTGCCATGTTTATCCTATCAACTGAGGTGCAGAAAACACGTCAGACCATTTAATTAATCTTAACATCTTGCGACTAAATTATCGTGTTTATTTAAGTTACTAAAGTTAGATATATCTATTTCAAAAGTCAGAAAGCAGATCCATTTACTCTCGGGGTTGGCAAACGAAGCGTCGCATACCATTAAACGATTTTCCGCCTCAGCTGTAGCATCTAAATTGAAGTCACGCGAAGGAAGTTTCAGTGCAATTACGGTTAGTGTCATATATTCCAAGCTTGTTAACTATTTAAATGAATACCTTCAGCCACTCGCGGCTACATGTCAAAAATAATATGTCACTTATGTACTGTATATAATTTTCCACCTTGTCTGTGTACTTATAATTTTAATAATTATGTTAACGTCCTCAGTGTTTCGTACGGCGGGCTTTGGTGTCTGAAAAATCAAAGAAGGTGAAGCAATTATTCTTAAAACTGCAATGTCATCAAATGTTACACCCATCGAAGAAACAACCTTTGTGAAGTACAAATTTTTTCAGTGACTCATATTTTTAAACCCACTATTTATTTAAACATTTTACTTTGGGTTGGTAACCTCTAACAAACATTATTTTAATTAAATGATCTTTGTTCGCATTCAACACGCACTCAACACACTAATACTAATTTCCATTGTACGGGGCTGATATAACTACGAGTAATATCTCATCCGTAAAAGCACGAGTAATGAGTCCTTCATGCCATGTGCAGTGTTAGCTGCAGGTGTTCATAGGACCTGTTACAGGGTCCCGTATAACATGTTGGATCATCATTATATAGGGCGATTTCGTTGCACTGGGACATAATGCAGCAAAAGCGCATCGAAGCGAGGCGAGCGCATGGCGGGTATGTTAGACGCAACTACAGAAAGGCCAGTGCGTCGCTCGTTCGAAAAAAAATTTCTGTATCGATGAGCTAAGTCTCCAAGTCGAGGATGATGTAGGGCGCAGGTGAAATGTGGATAACGACGCTATAACGGCACGTTGGAGGCAAATACACGCACAACCTGACAGTTCGATTTTCCTTGTTCAAACATTTCCGACTCTCTACGGCACATACAAAAAGTTAGTATCGGGGAGTGGTTGTGTCCATGCACTAAAGACGAGGTAGACCGATCTCGTTGGCTGCGCACAACCAGTCTCCGTGTCCCAGCATTGAACTGCTTTTCTGCCAGCAAGACTAGTAAAAACCGCATGGATTAGATTTGTGGTTAAAACACTTATTAGTAAACAAGTGATTTGAGATGTATGTATACTTTCTCTAACAAATTTGTAATGCAGTTTGATTAAATTCAATTTGGTGAAAGTATTTTATTAGTATTAAAGTGCTTGTCTTTTGAAAATTAATATACAGATTGAGTATAAAAGAATACCCCAAATTTGAAGGTCTATAATATCAAAACCAAACAACCTACAACCTTGATTTACCAATCAAATAAACCATGGAACCGTGAAGTTTGTTTGCTATAACATTCATAAATGTTAAATGTGACCACCATGAGCGGCCCAAATTACATCTACGCGATAATCAAATTCGTTCCACGCTCTTGTCAGCATGTCCGGTGTTACGGTTTGGATGGCGTTCGTAACTCTCGGTTTGAGGTGGTGAGAGGGAAGCGAAGTCGCATTCGACACGTCGATGTGAAGAGGACGGTCTGATGTTTCCTCGATGTTCCTAAAACGAGGTAGACGATGCCTTCATGTCTAAGCTGGTTTTTAGCGATGAAGTGACGTGCTATACAAATGGTAAGGTGAACCGGCACAACGTGCGGATATGGGGTCAGTAGCCTCCACATGAAACCACCGAACACGAGCGCGCTTCCCCCAAAGGGGACGTGTTTTGCGTTGTGTCTAAAGACACTGTTTTCGGCCCTTTCTTTTTTCACGAGCACACTGTTACTGGAATCCCTTATTTGGACATCCTTACAGAGTGGTTGTTTCCTCAGTTAGAGGAGGCGGCGGGGTACTTCATTTTCCAGCAGGATGGTGCGCCACCCCATTGGCACCTAGCTGTTCGCGGATACCTGAACGAGATGTTGCTGCAACGCTGGATTGGTCGAGGAGCAGCTGGTGACCAGGCTCTTCATCACTGGCCCCCATGAAGCCCGGATATTACCCCGTGCGATTTTTTATATGGGGGTATATAAAGGATCAAGTGTTTCGTCCACCATTGCCGGCTAACATTGACGACCTCAAAACGAGAATTACGAACGCCATCCAAACAGTAACACTGGACATGCTGACAAGAGTGTGGAACGAGTTTGACTATCGCGTAGATGTCGTTCGGGCCGCTTGTGGTGGTCACATTGAACATTTATGAAGATATGGTAAACAAACTTCATTTGATTGGTCAACTAAGGTTGTAGGTTGTTTGGTTTTGATATTATAGACCTTCAAATTTGGGGTATTCTTTTATACTCATCCTGTATAAACAAACACGTTCATCACTGTTTACCATGGGATTTTGACAACTGTGTTGCTTTGTGATAGGCAAATGTTGGGTTAATGCGCAGAAGACTTTTAATCGGTCTACCTCGGCCGTGTTCCCACTTGGTACTGACAGCAGCTAAAATTACTGACGAGCGTTCCTTTACATACTTATTATGCTGATAAGTAACTGACGAATGGTGTTGTAACGTCTGGGTTGGAGGTTATATTTCCAGCTGAAACAACTGACGTGTAGGAGGTCAGGCAGTCTCAGACAAACCAGACGACGCAACATGGCGGCGATGAATAACGAGCAAGTAACGTTGTTGTGATCTGCAGAATATGCATGTGGAAAGTATATTATCACCCTCTTCTATTTCATCATAAAATGAGGAATCTGAATCAGTCGAAGACGAATATAAAAATATATCCATCCCTGTTGACAAAATGTTAAGGCCTACCATTGCTTCACCACGCTTAGCAGACGTCATTATAGTAGTGTACATATGGGGCTATTAGTGCAGGGTTCTCGGAGAGGAGCCAGAAGCCTTCCACCATAATGGTTGACGACACAGACGTGGACTGGGGCGGCCATGTTATTGACAAAATTGTCTCTTTGACTCCAAAAATCACTTCCAAATTAATTACTTTGATCAAATATCATTTTTTACACCAACAAATTTTACAAAAAAAAAATGTAAACATGAGGAAAGTGGTTTTGAAGCTCCTCGAAAGAAGAGCCAAGATCCTCAGTCGAGCAAGAGGATTCGAGGCTCTCAGCGGAATGAGACACGTAATCCTCAGAGCATAAGAGGATCATTCGAAACTCCGAGCCAGGTCAAGCGGACCCTCTCCCAACCCCCCTCCTAACCGTTCCTCGTCCACACCACGCTACCTCCGCCCCACCCCTCACCAAATTCATCTCACCCATTTCCCTAGGGTATTAATTATTTAAAAAAATTGCACAAAATCTATAAACAATTCCTAACATCGACAAACATAAAAGGTTAACCTTACAATAAACCCACAGCCTCCCCCTTGCTCTCTCCTCAGGCCACCAGACCAGCTTCCAATTATAAAAAAATTGCAAAAAATATTTTTTAAAAAAGTTCAAAAATCGACAAACATATAATGTTAAACTCACACTCATCCCACCTCTGCCACCTCATCCCCTCCCATTCCCACCTGGGCTTGACAAAACGGGAAAAAAAACATAGCAAAGAAAATCTAAATTTTTTTTTTAAACCGAGGAACATATAACATTAAACTCACACGCGTCCCATTACCCTCAACTCACTACCTCACCCCCTCCAATCACTCCCAATCATTAAAAAATCGAGAAAAATGGCAAAAGATGAAAGAAACGAATAAAAGTGTAGGGACATATTATATCACTGACTCCAACGCCCATGTTGGATACCGATGGAATTGATATTAAACCCAATGACCTAGGAAAAAATAATATAGGAAAAAAATTAAAAAATTTGTACAAATTCATAAAAATTGACGAACATATTACGTTACTGACTCCGACCTCCATGTCGAATGTTGACGACCTCAACCTTCATCACATTGACCTTAAACTGTAAAAATTGAGAAAAAATTTAAAACAAATCGAAGAAAAATTAATAAAAATCGACGAAAATAATACGTTACTGACTCCGACCACCATGTTGAATGTTGACGACCTCTAATTATCTTGCTCGACTAAAGATTTTTCGGCTCTTGCTTCGAGGAGCTTTAAATCCACTTTCCTAATTTTTACATTTTTCTTTTTTTGGAAATTTCTTGGTAAAAAAATAATTTATAGACAAAATAATTAATTTCGGAGGTGATTTTTGGAGTGAAACAGGCAATTTTGTTGATGACATGGCCGTCCGCCGGTCGCGCCTGTGACGTCAACCAACATGGCGGACGGCTCCTGGCTTCTATCCCTGAAGACCTGTACCAAATGCCCCATACGTACACTACTCATTAGAACTGCTGGAATCTCTGCTGACGATTGTTCCGCCTGGTTCCGCTACTGAGCGCCACTGAGGGCAGATTTTTACTGAAGGCGATCCTTTTGGTATGCTTCTGGTCAGCACTGTCAATGCCAAGTGGAACGCGGTTTTTATCTTCAGGAGTGAATTCGCCACCAAAATTGGTAGAATATTGGAGGATTTTGATAAATGGAATCGGCGAATTTCTGATGACCCATAAAAGGGTGCTCAGGTAAAGTATTTAACAAGTGTAAGTCGGAGTACTCTTGATTCGTGAGGACAGGTTTTTAAAGAGAAAACCGGTAGATTACCGAGTTACGGCAAGAAAGAAAAGTGAATGGCCCGAAGAGACCAAGAGGAGAAAGAGCCGTGCACTGTCTTACTCATCAGAGTACAGATGCAGTGCGGGAGGATGGAGGGTGCGCTGGCCTTCGGGCCTTAAAAACCTGTGGTTGTGTCGGGGAGACGGTGATGGGTTTTTACGTGTACGTCTGCATTAGAGGCTAATATTTATTTTGGCATATGTGAATGAAATGAAAATAACGAAACGGATTCTTCGCTTTTATGGCTAAACTCGGCAGATATAAGCAAAATTCTTCCGTTTGGCCCCAAGGCCAACACGCCAGCACATCGAAGTGACGAGATATAGAACCAGGAAATTTTCGCCATCGCCAAAAATTTTCGCCAGTAGCCGTCGGCCCGTGAACGCGAGGCGCCAACTCGAGGTCGTTCTCGCATCGAAGACGTAACAACCGCGTGTATTCCAACCGACGTTATGGCGTCGGAACAGATCACGGTGGAAACGCTACATCGCAGTTTCCTTCCTGGTGCCACTTGGGGTCGGTTCGATTTTAAAAGACGTATTCACGTCAAAGAAGTATGCAACTGGGTACCGCATGAACTGACGGAGTAGTACAAACCGTAGCGGCTGGACATCTATCATAACCTACTCGTTCGTTACCAATACGAGCTCCTACACTATCACGTTTCACCACGTTATGTGAAGAGAATCTCGTTTGATAATCGCAAGCGAAGTAAGCAGTGGTTGGAAGTTGAAGGAAGCCCGTGACACTTTCCAAAACCAACGTTGACGCTGCACAAAGTTTTGCTGTTATCGTGATGGACAACACACTGTATACCGTCCATTAAAAGTTATTTATGCTTGACGATACAATCATCTCAGCCTCGCACTCCACAGAAATGGATGAAATGCACCAGAAGTTGTGTAAAAAGCAGTAACTGTTGGTCAGTTGAAAGACTGGCGTGCTATTAGCAATGCCAGACTCCACGTGGCAAAAACTTACAAACAGAAGCTGACCAACCGGAGGTATGGTGTGTTACATGCAGCCACTCCGTGTCCTTTCTATTGCCCCCTTTTTTTTCCATGTATTTGCGAAGCGCAGGGCTCCAAGTCCATCACCGGTAACATGAGTTGAGTTGAGAGATTTGGGCGGGTCTTAACAACGAGGTATTGAGGGCCGATGAGGGCGAAATGCGGGGAGAATGGAGCGGTGCCGGAATGAAAGGGAGGGGGAAACGGGAGATCCCCGAATAAAACCCGCCGACCAACGGCATCGTCCGGCACGATTTCCACTTGCGAAAATAAGGGAGTGACCCGGCCGGGGATTTAACCCGGTTCGCCTTGCTGGGAGGCAAGCAGTATTGTCGCTCAGCCACCCGTGGCCCCCTACCGGTAACAGGTAACAGGAGAAGCGCGCGCAGAATTACGAACGTGCCGCCGCATAACACGTGACGTATGCCGAGTAAGGCTATCGGGACTGGAAGATTGAACGCCTTGGGACGGTCGCTGCGCGAATTTTCTGGCCATCATCCCACACACCCTTCAACGCGACTCGGAGTGCGAAGGACCTTGTGGCGTCGGCTGTGTGGAGCCATCGGAGTGACGAGCGAAGACGCAGTGACCAGTGAGTGTAGTCCGCGAGCATCGCGAGAGTTGAGTGTTGGAGAGATTTGGGTTGCTCTTAACATCGAGGCCTTAAGAGCCGATGAGGGTGAAGTGAGGTGAGTATGGAGCAGCCCCGGAATGGAAGGATGGGAGAAACGGGAGATCCCCGAGAAAACCCGCCGACTAGCCGTATCGTCCAGCGCGATTCCTATGTGCGAAAACCCATGAGCGACACTTCCGATAATCGAACTGGGTTCGCCTAGGGCCTGCGGCCCCTAGTATCAGAATAATAAAGAGAGAGAGGGAGGGGGGAGTGTGTGTCTGGTGGAACTTTTTAAAAGGTTAGATTGAATGAGTGTGTGATAGTCATTTGGAATGATGTTAATGTATGGCATTCATCACACCTGCTGAAAATAAGCGGTGCAGACTCCCCAGACCAGCGCGATTTGTTAGTAATATTTCAATCACGAAAATGTTAAAAAAGCAGTTAATAATTTGGCTCTTCAGAGGCATAATCTTACCCTTATTTAAAAGCTTTATCTTTTTGTCTCTCAAAGTTGTCGCTACAAATTTTGAGGAAATCTACTACTGCTAAAGTTGTTACACACCATACTGGACGAATAAAAGGAAGCGTCTCTGATGAGAGCGAAAGAGATTGCAAGCCAGAGAGAAACGGGTGAGGACAGGCCAATATCTACTCTGGTGTCGGTGACCTCGAACACGACATTCGCAGAGGGCAGTCAAGATGCTAATGATTCGTCGCCGAGCAAAATAAAAAATTATCTGTCTTCGCCAGATGGAGCTCGACTCCTTGTGATCACGATCACTGAAGAGCTTGAAACGTGGACTCTGTTTTATAGATTATCTGGGATAATGTGATCCATTTTAACAGCAACAAGCGGCTGGAAGGAAATGAACAAGAAATTACTTGGTGGAAGGCCTTCGGGATTCCCATCACGCGGCAGACGGAAGGACGCGATGCATACCAAGAACGGGAAGCAGCAATCAGATCAAATTAGAGCGGCGAATAACGCTCAGGACATAATGACAGGTGAAGCCATACCGAGAAAAATTTACGAACTGCCCGGAGGGAGATGCCCTGACCCTGTTTCTAGTAAAGCAACCGAAATAACTGTATCAGTCAGCCTGGCATCGCGACCAAATGCATGCACTCCGTCATTAAGACTGTGACGAAGAGAACAGGATGAGGTCAAAGCGAAATGGGACTACGTCGTGTTCAGAGGTCATCTAGTATGAATTCTGACTTTAGATCGCCGTGCATAGGCCCGGACTGACTTCTTTGGAGTGCCTTACCACTGGTTAGGGGGGTGGCTTTCCAAAGCGTATAAATGACGGTTACACGCCATTTTTTAACCTTAAGTCTTAAAAGAAGTTACTGCTCTCTCCCCAGATCTAAGGTCACCTAAAAATAGCTGTACGTTTTCACTTTACTAGGTCAATCATTTTACATACTGCAGATAACTGTAACATAAAAGACGCAACATTGTTGTAGAATGTATCTTCTAAAGAACTGGGAATGGTATTAAAATAATTGCTTTGTTAGCTATGAATTTTGATTCATACGACATATTCTTCTGGATAAATTATGTTTTTGTCAGTGTCTATGAACAATGTTAACATAGCAAAAACCAAGCCTAAGAGTAAATGTATTATTTCGAATTATAATAGAATCTCAACCTAGTTGCACATTGAATCATCAGTGGCTGAGATAAATGTGTAAAATGATGACTACATTTTTCAGCAACTGCAACCCGCTCGACGTTTGAAGTATTTCCGTCTTGTTATGTGTCACGAGTGTAATACTGTTACTATTGGTTTGCTTATATTTAACATATTTGTTTATATAATTGAGATACTCTAAACTTGGCACATTATTTCTTTTTGAACCCTTGTAAGATAAAGTACAATTATTTCTGTGCTTTTGTTGCTATTACAGAGAAGAACTTTACAGTACACGTATTTTTCCTCAAAATTTCGATAGCTACAAATGATAAAAGTAAAACCAAGAGGTGACATTTTGTAATAGAATCAACTATTTTTTGTAATATTTTTACTTTGTTGGATTGCAGAGTGTGTGGGTTTAAAACGTGGCACGTCTCACAATTCTGCACAATAAATATTTATTATAAGTCCAACCACCCACAAAAAAATAACCCCCGTGACTGCTCTTTTGAAAAGCATTCGTAGACAGACGGGAACGTGACTACTGAATATGAGCGTGTTGAAAAGTCTCACTTGCACTTAATACTTAGCAATAGGGTAGCTTAGGAAACAAAATTCTGCGCTTGCTTGTTATCCCGAAACTTGGGAACCATGAATCTCAAAACGTGAGCACGAATCTGATCAGCCTTTGTCACGAGTCGTCTGATCCCGCCCAGATTGCCTGACCAGCACATCTCGCAATCTCCACTTTGAGCCTAGCCCCTCGTCCAGTAGACATCACTGCTGATCACTGGGATCGTGCTGAGATCGTGACCGCCAAGTTTCAAACGGCCATCATTTAGTTATCAGGTGAAATGGGGTTATTTATTTCGCTGTTTGATAATTATTCATGACCAATGAGCCTAACGATGTCGTCACTGCTGCAGTTGAAAGTAAAGCATCTCCGTCATGTCATCAACAACGCGACAGCTGAGGAGGGCAGCGATCACAAGTGGACACATCCCACGAAACCAAAACTTAGATGTACGCGACCACTTCGTTCAATTATAAATCCAGGGTGTAGGCTATCCGCGGTAAAGTGAGAACTTTTTGGAGACATCTCATTTTAAATAATAGTCAATACATATATTTTATAGTAGCCTTGGACGTTAACTTTCAAGTTTGGTGAAGTATATACACTGTGTTTATTACCTGCATGGCAATATTTATTTTAAAAAGTGGTCGAATGATAAAAAATGGCTAATAGGAAAAAGTAACTACATCCTTAAAAAGGCTCACTTTATCATGATCAGCCTATACATCCGAAGACACCAACCACCACAATTTTACTTACATCGACAACACTACCTACAATAAACCTCCCCCATCATCACCCACTACAAAACATGTGATCACAAAATGTTAAAGCGCCCCGCGTATTTCAATCGAGTCTCTCTGACTGATACTAGAACCACAATCACACCACTAAGCTCTCAACCATTATCTGTGGCAAGTTTCAATTAATTGTCACCTTCAAAACTCAACCAGCCTACCCAACCCCAGAATCTCACATGAATACTGGCCCAACTCGTCGCAATAAGGAGGACACGCTTCGTTGGTGCTATCCGGCCTTTCAGACCTCAAACTTCTCCGTTAACCTTCATCATCAGAAGTAGGCTCCGAGAACTCGACCCTCTGCCACTCCATCCCTCCCCCTCCCCCCTTATCCACGATCATCGGCTACATTCGCCACCTCTGTCACGTGATTCAATTTATCAGACTCCCCACCAGAAAACTACACCGGCTACATCACACCACAAATTCCTGCCATCAGCACTTCCGTACTAATTCCGGTTAACAATAATGTCCTGCGGATGAATAATCCATTATATCGGAATGCATTTTTATTCCTAAACGCTTATGAGCTGCAAATCAACGATGGTATTTATATTTATAATAATAATATATAGCTAAATAATCGGTTACATTTAGTGCTAATAGACAGGTTCAGGTTTTGGATTCAACTTAAATTCATAATTTTATTACTTGGACGTAATATTTCAAATATAGACCTAACGAAACATGTACGTATGGGATGAAAATACTTTCCAACACAATAATAATTGCAAATATATGTTTACAAGAAATAATTACATTTAGATTAAGAAACTCATTAATAGTCAAGGGTGTTTCTAAAAATACTAAAAACTTATTTCTTTTCAAACATGCTTGCACAGAATGAATCCGTCCCGTAATATATATCAAAAGTACGTGTCTTTCTGCAAGCATACTTTGAAATGCTCAAGTACGCAGAACAATTTCAATAAAATTCATCGGTGTTGAAGTGTTGGATTTTATTTTATTTTTTGCCATGATAATAGGAATTTCCTCGATTTCGTACCAGGTTTTAAGTTTTCTGTATAAAATACTGTACGATATCGTACCATAATATTTCTGTGCAACATTCCACACGCCTCAGAGTCAAATACGTTAAACTGATGAGAATTGTTGAGTTGATTTGTGTACTTGGTAAAATATTCTGAGTAATACCATATAACCGTCTGTCTTCATCCCAAAAGAAGACTACAGCAGCCTTACAAAATCAAAGAAATAAGGAATGAATGTTATTTATGATAAGCTATACAGTTCTCAGTACTGTTGACTGAAATATGAAAACAAATCTAGCATGCACAAGATACAAATTAATGTATAAATAAACATTGTTCCAGCGTCTAAACTGCAGGTTACTGGAACATCTTCAAGTTATTACAAATGAGTAGATCTGGAGACGTAATTGTATTCGTTCTGCATAGAGATTGTAGAGAATGTGCCTACACACGTTATGTAGGAAAGTGCGCAATGAGTCCTTTCAGAACTTCTTGTGTAGTGAAAAACTGCACCTTCAAATGAACCTCAGTGAATCAAGTGACGTGAAACGAGCCTAGCACAAGTGATTATGTCATTAACAATATCCTGCTTGTAATCTACAAAGAATTATAAAAAAATAATGCTGATAAATGGGTGTGACACAACTATTATTTTAAGTGTAAAGAGACATTACTCAAACCGGTGCTGTAGATTCTATCTTGAACAGTCTGCCGACGAGGGCACGGACAATAATAAGCTGAAGTTTGCAAGCAGATAAAAATGTAGTAAATACTAATCCTGTGATCTCATTATACCATTATAGAAGTTGAGACCTTTTTCCGCCTTTTACCTCTTTTATTTTATTTTTGCGGCATTCAAGAAGCTGCAGAATGAAGTTTTCATTTTAATTAACTGGGTTTTATTATCTTCAACGTCTACCTCAGACGATTAGCATGGAACGCGGAAATACCGGCATAAGATCAAGTGGTTAAATTCATCTCTATTATCCACTTAAAATTTAGAAGTTATTTATGTTTGCATCTTTAGCGGGAATGCAAACATACTTTAATATATGCCTTTGTTTTATTTTCTTTGGAAATAAGGACCTGCAAAAATAAATTTGACTCTGCTTGCGTGTACTTGCATATCGGCATTATTAAAATTTTACGAACTTCAGAATTTTTCCGACCACATACACCAAAAATCCTGTTCTTCGCACATGAAAGGGGGTTTTCTTAAGCACCAAGAGAAATCATAATAGCTATTAGAGCAGGCATCTGATTAAAACCTTTTGTTCGAAGACGATCGATATTTAAGCCTTTGAGATTTCTACTTATAACTGTTTAGGGTCGTGTAAATTATTGAATTAATTTTTTTTTGGAATGACTAACATTTTTTTTCTTGATTTCGGATTAAATGGAGATAACGCATCCGTAAGTTTTTTGTTTATGAATACGACCTGTCGGAAATAAAGTACGAAAATCCGTCCTTCCAGCAACATTTGGTTAAATGTTGCGGTAAGCTAGTACCGTGAGACCGATTTACACTTAATGTGTATTACTACATTTTCTAATACACACATACCTTCTCCACTTTAAATGTGGAATGGTATAATGTTACTTGTACGTAATAACATAACTGAGGCATAAGAACGGAAAGTCAACGCCCGAGACGCGACTCTAAACCTCAACCTCATTGCGACTCTAAACCTCAACATCATGGTGACTCTAAACCTCAACCTCATGATTTGCAAACTCTCACGCTGACCTCTGAACCAGCAACTGACCGGAGACATCTGGAAGGGGAAAAAATAAGCGTGTCCTGGGCTCAAATACCAGCCAAAGAAATAGCATTTCCATGTGTGCTATTAAAAATAATAGCGTTGATTTAGCGTGGGGCCATCGTGAAAGGAGAGCGGCGATT
This sequence comes from Clitarchus hookeri, assembly GCA_002778355.1. NCBI lineage: Eukaryota > Metazoa > Arthropoda > Insecta > Phasmatodea > Phasmatidae > Clitarchus > Clitarchus hookeri. Next base: position 194,708 of record NQII01001323.1, read on the forward strand.
CTGGATCTCAAAATATATTAAAATTAATTCACACGATGCCAGCCTCTTTGAGAGATAGCATACAATACTGATCGCACTGGTACAGTAGTGAGTGAACTAACCTGGAGAAATATTTACATACGCGTCAAAGTGCTTTGTCATAACCGTAGTAAAATCCCGTAGCAATACACATGCCTTAGCGTGTATATGCTATTCACGGTAAAGTGAGCACTTTTGAGGCCCTTTTTACTTTTTTTTTATTTCAGTCATTTTTCATCCTTTAACAACATTTTTAAATAAATATCGCCATGTAAGTGATAAAAACAATGTGTGCATTCCACCGCAATATATTTACTGACTATTATTCTAAATGAGAGAAATCCCGAAATATTTAATAGCAGTCATTTCCTTCCCTTACAGGTAAGTAATATATATATAAAAGTTTTGATTTTGAAGCATGTCTAGCTATTGGTTTTAGCAAAATCGTATCTACTGTCACTGATATCCGAGACAAGGTGTTAGCCTTGTCTGTACGAGGTCGTAGCTTCGAATGTCGGGATATCGTTAAGCTAATAATTAAAGGTTCCTTAACGCATATGTTAACTAAACATAAACACGTGGAGACAAATTGACCTTCTAGAATGAGCGCGAGTTAAGTCAAGTTCATGAGATTACTTTATACATTAATGTGGAGACCTCCCCATTTGAAAATTATAAGAGCCGCAAATAAATTTTATCCTAAAGCTGTGTGTCAGTTGGTGAGCGACCCATTCACTTTAGAAAGGTGTTTCTAATATTTACGACATTGGTTTTAAAAATGCATGCTACGCTATAATATAAATTAGGCTTTAAACAAATGTTGAAATTTTAACATTTATGATTATGAAAACTGAGCACAGTCAATGAGAAGTTTATAAATATAATGAAACATTAAATTTATTATCAGCCAATGTTAGCATGCAATAATGTTTCGGCTGCTTATAACTTCCAGGGAAAATACCAATATTTGCATAAATGTAGTTTTTTTCCTAACTAATAATAGTCGCACAGTAAACTTGCTACCCTTGTAACATGAATAACAGAATAATGAATTTTGTTAATAATTAAATTGCACTTTCTCTTTTGTCTTCACAGCAAGCTAAAAAAAATGTGAACATAAATTCTAAATTCACACCCCAATTTATTTTTCAACCCATTTAATGATGAAACAAACATCTTCTATTTACGGACAACTATGGAAGCCAAAATTGGGATCCTAGTAACCCAGTAAAAAAAAAAATACAGGCTGTCAACGGCAAACTGAGCACTTTTGAAAGTTCTGCTTAAGATATATTTGTGTGCACATTGTGTATTCTTCCACCATATGTAAAATTATTATTGGCATGGCCTCATCCAAGTGAGACAATTCAATTATTTAAAAAAGTAAATATTTTATAAATTTGCTAACTGTGATTTGCACATGCACGTAAAATAATAGAAAGCAAACGAAATTAATTTTGTATTCCGAAATGGTTAACCAACACTTTTAATCCAACGATAAGACATTAGAATACTTTCCCTCAGTGGTTTTCCAACTTGACTGGGCGCATCCCTGTCAGTGCGCCGTTTAAATACATGCAGGTCAGAGCAATGACATTTTTCAAAGGTTGATTTCAACAGTGCTCAATTAACTGTGAACAGCCTATATAAAGGAGTAAATATAGAAGAAAATTAGACAACAATACAATTAGTTCTGCCTCTCCTGGCGCTGACCACATCAGTAAATCACGAGTACCTTATCGTAGCGGAGACCACATACACCTTCATTTTTCTTCTCAGTTTTCTGACCATGCTGTAAGAAAAATGTTATGCTTGGTCATGGAAAAGTACTTGTAAAAAATTATCCAGGTATACTCGTAAAACTACGAACACTGCGTTTCTTTCAATAATGGACTTTCAATAAATTTCAAAGAACTTTCCGTGGATTACCAAAACTTCTGCGTAAATATTTTAGTTACTTTTTAGTCCACGTTTATAAAGAAGGAATACGATGACGCTTATCACGTTATTTGGCAGTTTATTTAGATTAAATTAAAACACGTAACTTGTTCAAAGTACAGTAATATTTGAGTGTCTGAGATGTTGCTAATTGTTTCGCATGGCTTGGGATTTTTTTATGTTTGAGGAAACAGGTTTAGCAGGCAAAAATATTTAACTGCCGGAGGAACAATAATTTTCTGGTTCTGGTGGCAAAGAACTCTTTCTTCGAGTAGGATCGGTTTTATTTGTTTCAGAAACCCGAAGTTATAAGAAAATTTCGTATTTTGAGTGTACGGAGCTATTTTCCGTTTTATTTAGTTACGGGGTGTGTTTCCGCGTATTAACTGTACATTCGCTTAAAGTTCCCATGGATATACGGAAATTTTTAACAGTGAAGCGAAGTCACTCGTGTGTGTGTGTACGACTCGCGACTGATTGGGAACACACGAGTAGCAAGATTTGGGCGGTTCTTAACATTGGCGTCTTGAGAGCCGACGAGGGTGAAGCGAGGTGAGTGTGGAGCAGGGCCGGAATGCAGGGGCGGAAGAAACGGGAGATTACCTAGGAAACCCGCCGACCGGCGGCATCGGCCGGCACGATTCCCACGTGCGAAAATTTGGAAGCTACCCCTCCGGGAATCGAACCCGGTTCGCCTTGGTAAGAGAAGAAAGTTCTAGCCGCTGCGCCACCGCGGCTCCCCTATCGGTGGTAGTGTGGGACGCCATTCCCAGTTTGGTAAGTTTCCGAGTCTCGATGAAACTGGACAGGAGCTCAGAGCAAGAAACTAGAAAACAGTACTGTAGAGGACTGACTCCATCCAGTGTGTTTTTCGCGTTATGGATTTAATTAATTTTTGTGAGTCAGTATGGATACTTAAGGTAGGACTCGTAATGTCTGTTCCTATCTCTACTCAAGTGTATATTAAACTAATCTCAATATTTCACTTACTGGATGTATAATATCATACATTAGAATATTATTTTTAAGGTGGTGTTCGCCCGTTGTTTTCTTAAATCAATATAGTTATGTTAAAGACGTTATGGCGAATGGCTAGTTTTTTTTTTTCAAAATTTAATACAGCGTGAAAACTCAAGATAAGACTCGATTTTTACGTGTCACGCGAGGTGTGAGATATTTTAGATTGTTTAGGGTTTTTTAGCGTCTACTGAAACAATTTTCGTCTCTCCGCCTTCCAAACGAATAATTATTAGTAAGGTTGAAGACTTTGTTCTAAATTATTTTTTATGGAATGAAAATCTATGAGTTCACTGCAATATTCTTCTAATATCCATCCAATCGTTTCTGTGAACCTTTTCCTCTGCCGACTTATTTTTTGCCTAATCAGGAGTTCTAAAGTATTTACTCCTCGTAGTTGTAATTGCTGTGTGGCGCGTTATTTAAAGTTCAATATGCTGTATTACACGATTATTTCAACTGATGATTTCCTTTTGCAACAAGTTAGAAAATTAAAATCCTTCGGTTTACCAATTTTCATTTATTTCATTGCGTGCATTACGGGATGCCGATAATAAACACGCAATACTTATAACGGCAATTAAGTCTTCCTAGTTCAAATCGGCTGAGAAATTTCTTGGAGATGTAAAGGAAATTTAATTGGTCCTCGGCTAAGCGAAAACTTTTATGTCCCTCCTTTGTTTATTCTTGTATATAATTTTCTCCTTCTGCCACAAGTATAAATTCACAATGCCATGGATCCAACGACTGTGATCCAAGCGTCATTCAAGTAACGGTGTAAAGCTGCAGGAAACAAAAATACATGATTATTATACTTTTCCATGTTTTAATGCGTCTGAAACAAGACGGAAGAAAACAATTATAATAGCCACAAATAAAAGTAAGACGTTTTGATATTTCAGTACTTCCAATTTGTTGCCAACATAATTTTTAGCACGCTAGTAACCGTTTATGTAGAGATAAGTGCGTTAACACCAGGTATTATTAAAAAATATATTTTTTTATGTTTTAATTAAACCCTAAGTAATATTTTTTTATATCCTGTTTTTCTTCGGGAAGAACGGTTTTTAATGCCACCATCTTTTCTGTGCTACTTTCTGTGGGTATGTACGCGTGTCCATCTGTAGTAACTTTTGAAATCCACGGATATTGACCAGATTTTGTACTTTTGTAGTGCCTAATAATGGTACCCAGCTTGAATTTATATTAGCCGTGTTAAATGCTGGTTTTTAAATTAACGACCTTACAAATGGTTTCAGTGATATATTTAAGGAACTAGGCAAACTGAAAGTATCTAATAAGAGCATTTCTACTTGCTAGCGTCTTTTATTTGCCATTTTAGAACTTATCACCGCTTAAAGCATTAAGTTTACATTCTATATTTCATGAACTTCTGGACCGATTTACAACCAATCTGGTATATATGTAGTACTATAGTAGTCAACTAAAGTGTATGTAATTTTAATACCTCTCGAACTTATTTTCGAATTGTAAATCTTTCAAATCTTCTAGGACGCAACGCCACATCTGCACACAAAAGGGTAAGAACGATTTAATTTGAAATTTATATTGTGGTGGTAATTATTGAAGCCATTAAATCCTCGTATCAACAATTTTTTTATAACGCTGTTTAGGGAGATCATATAAACTGTAATATTATGGAAGTATTTAACTGATAATCAAGAAATCAGGTATACGCGTATTCTTAAGAAAGGTATAGTGTTGTAAATTTAAAAAAAGGCAGCCTTGCTAACCGTTTTATGTGACATTGGAAACCACCAGAACAATTAAATGCTGGCAAAAATTATTNTTAAGAAAGGTATAGTGTTGTAAATTTAAAAAAAAGGCAGCCTTGCTAACCGTTTTATGTGACATTGGAAACCACCAGAACAATTAAATGCTGGCAAAAATTATTGAAAATATCAAAGTCGATAACTGACATTCTCATTTTTTGGTATTTGGCAGAAAGTACCACTGAAATACTGAAATAAATTTTTATCTGTCAGGAGTCACTAAATGTTTCCTATCACACTTTGTTTGCAAAAAGTGTTATGAAAAGCGAAACAAATTTTATAAATTTTAAAAGACCAAATAAATATGTTTGTTCCAACCTGCGGTGACCGTACATATATTTAAGATGATAAATTACGCTTTTAAAACCTATTTATAAATTTTATCAGTTTTTCTGTACTAGCGTAATTTACAAGGACATAGCGTTTTAAAACTATTGGCTCTTTCTTCTATTATTTCGATTAACAGCCCATGAAAAATAGTGTTTACATTTCATGAACAGAAAATATAACATAAATTGTGTAATTCAACACACTAATTTTCTTGTTTTATTAACAGATCACCTTAAAAGCTCCTGAAGTGATTTTGCTTGAATTTACCGCTTTAGAGCCTAACTAATTTTAGACAGGACTTAGTGCATTGGGTTTAATTGGCCTACCTACGTTACTTTGAGAAGAATAAGAAATTGTTTACAAGGTTGTTATTAAGGCGGTGTATTCGTCTGCGTACGCCATCCTTAATAATTACACATTGTCTTAATACAAACTGTTATAAAACTTTATACCTATAAGTTTACAAACTTACATTTTAGATTTTACCATTCCATGACATAAAAAGCTGACAAATTTTACTGATGCTGTAGTGACTCAGTCGGCTGTAGCTTGGAAAGTACGCGTCTTCGGAAAACACAGACGCTTTCCACAAACAAACCTTTGGTGTTTGGAGCGTCATTTTCTGGAAACGCATTTTCATTATCATGACTATATATACGCGCTATGCATGAATAATTTCTAAGTAAAAATATCAGTTTTTAAACGCCGAGTATCAAAACAAAATTTCTTATCATATGTTTTGGGGAAAGTATCATGCATTTCTCCTTTTTAATACATTTTATCCTATACAGTATATTGAAGAAGTTTCCCCATAAACCATATTATAAATCATAGGTTGAAATAAAATTCTAAGACCCTAAAGGGTGATTTATTCCCGACATTTCATATTTATCAAATATCCGTCACACCGTCTATTCCAGAAGTAGTGCTTGCTGAAATATTTGGCATTGCACGTCATACACAATAGCTTCCAAAACTTTCCAAAACTGTTCCATCTTCACTGCCTTCTTTGCTTTGTATGTGGCAACAACTGACGAGAAATAATTGATTACTTCATGCGTGCGACCACAGAAGTGACAACAGCAACACAAGCCAAACACTACCGACTTCAGATCGATCGATAAAACCCATTACTACACCTGTACTGCCACGTATGGTGAAAAATCCATAAATCCATAACAGAAGGGACAGTGCCCCTTAAACGTTCATATCTCGACGGCCACATCCTCATAATCAAGCAGGGAACCTTTTCTGTCTGCCTGCTCGATGGACGTGGTTCAAGTCTCGTTTGAGTAGATACGGTCCAAAGCGTTTACAGCGAAAAGCGTATTTGTACGCTGGCCACGTAAGATCGGTGGAAATAAGTTGACGAGTATAAAATAACTACGGAGGACGGTGTGGTACGTGATGAAGAAACGCCAGTAACAATTTCATTTGCTCCGCAATACCGGTGTTTATCCTCCTTGTTTATCTTACTTTGCGTTCTGCTTCATGCAAACTTATCAAACTGGACCCTCGCGTCAGAGTACACACGACTGAGGACGCTGAAGCATAATAAAAGAGATGCTAACTTTTCGTAACCTTTCACATCGTCCACAGTGTTTTTCCACGCGATACTGTAACAAAACCGTCGATGTTGCTTCCGGGGAGATGATGAGATCTTAAAATGGAAAAAGGTGACCTTTATGTTCGAGGTCATTATAACGCCTTCAGGTCGTTTATAAAATTCTCGGCCAGTTAACTGTTAAGTTTCGATATCGATTCCGACAGAGAGCGTTCATAACCGATCGAAATCTACGATTGACAAGTGATTATAAATATATCCTAAGAGCACTATCGTTTCGAGACCTCTCTCGGCAACACTCGTGTTTTACGATCAACCCACCACCCATTTTTTCACCACCTTTCCGTGTATTTCATGCAGGTAAAATGACGAATGTGAACACACAGTGTTCCTGCAGTATTGTAAGATGCAATAAAGCTATTCCTAACAATTGTTACTTTTAAGTTATAGGCTTTTCACGGCAGAGTAAGCACATTTGAGGCAGTTATTCTTTTCTTTCAGCAATTTTTCATCCTTGTAAGTAATACACACAGTGTGTATATTCTATCGCACTCTGAAGTTAATGCCTAAAGCTAAAATAACAATTATTTATTGACTATTATTTTTAATGGGAGGGCTTTCAAATTTATTCTCTTTGCCGTGGATAGCCTATTTGAAGCACTGACATTGCCTACGCTGCTAGAGCTGTATCGTCGTCGCCGAAAGGATTCTATGCTATTTACACCAAAAACGGTGGGTCCTGGGCAGTAGTAACAAGAGGGCCAATTTTGTTTATTATGTCATAATGCTCCATAAACCAGCACTAAACTTTCATAAATCCTTAAGGTAAAAATGTTTTTTGCAATAAGAGGGCAGCTACCCCTGTTATTTCTATTACGGTGGGAGGGGGGAATGAGAGTTTACCTTTATGTTGAAGATTTCGATAGCAAAAAATAAAGCTAAGAGAATTTAAGTTATTTTCCGATATTTTGCAAAAATGCAGTTAAAAATTCGATTTGCAATGGTTGTATCTCCCGTAATATATAGTTTATGTAGAAAGTGTTCCACATCCCATACATTTCCCACCACTTTATTTCCTAAGGAATCACCCCACGAAGATTGTCTGTCGAATTCCGTTCCATATAAAACCAAACACACCCACACACACATCCATTCCTATCAATTCACACGCGCATACATAGAACCATACAGTTATATTCATAAATGTGTTCATGTGCTCATGTGCACATATACTATATACGTATATACACACTAACACACAAAAGTATGACAACGTTAATTAATAAACAGCCCTTGCGTTGGTCGTCCTTTATTCTCGGCTGTAGTTCTCGGGTCAATCGCCTTGCATGTGTAACGTTCCGAGGCAATTGCTTTGAACGAGTTGTGCCGTTACCCGGCAATTTGAGACAAATCGAAGGCATTACTTCCTGTTGAGCTTTGAATAAGGCCCTATTACCGTCGTATCTCCGTGTACGGGAGCAGTAATACGTCTGTAAACCTATCTAGCATTGTAACGGCTCAGAGGAAAACAGGAACAAGGGATTTCGATCCGTGCGCGTATTGCGAAGATAGAACAAGAGACGTGGATATAAATACAGGAAAATAAATTAATTCAGGAATCACTCAAATTGTTATTTGGATATCATTGACTGCACTTTNGTGGATATAAATACAGGAAAATAAATTAATTCAGGAATCACTCAAATTGTTATTTGGATATCATTGACTGCACTTTTGAGATTTGTGTATTATTCTTTTTTAGAGATACCAAAAGGTGAAAAGATAACGTTCTTCTTTCTTGTAAGCGGTGCCCTACTTTCAATGACACTGTCTGAAACATTATTGACGGACGTATGCTTGATAACACGGTAGGGTACTCGACCCGCATTCGAAAGACTTCGCGTGATTTGATGGTGAAGCAACAGAGAGAGGGGAAAGGGAGGGACAATCCAAAGTGTTTGTTTTATTCCAAATTACAGGAAAATGCTGGTACCGTTCTGTAATATGAACATACCCAATTACTCATCAATTCCATTAAGATCCTGGTATTTCTCTGCATCAACTAAATCAAAAGTTATTATTTTATTTATTACATGCAATGGCATGCACGGCTTATTTTTAAGGAATCTTATATGTTTAGGTTTTTTTATGATTCTCCCAAGGTTATCACTTGGATTGCACAGTATCTATATACAACAAAACTAGTANGTGGGAGGGGGGAATGAGAGTTTACCTTTATGTTGAAGATTTCGATAGCAAAAAATAAAGCTAAGAGAATTTAAGATATTTTCCGATATTTTGCAAAAATGCAGTTAAAAATTCGATTTGCAATGGTTGTATCTCCCGTAATATATAGTTTATGTAGAAAGTGTTCCACATCCCATACATTTCCCACCACTTTATTTCCTAAGGAATCATCCCACGAAGATTGTCTGTCGAATTCCGTTCCATATAAAACCAAACACACCCACACACACATCCATTCCTATCAATTCACACGCGCATACATAGAACCATACAGTTATATTCATAAATGTGTTCATGTGCTCATGTGCACATATACTATATACGTATATACACACTAACACACAAAAGTATGACAACGTTAATTAATAAACAGCCCTTGCGTTGGTCGTCCTTTATTCTCGGCTGTAGTTCTCGGGTCAATCGCCTTGCATGTGTAACGTTCCGAGGCAATTGCTTTGAACGAGTTGTGCCGTTACCCGGCAATTTGAGACAAATCGAAGGCATTACTTCCTGTTGAGCCTTGAATAAGGCCCTATTACCGTCGTATCTCCGTGTACGGGAGCAGTAATACGTCTGTAAACCTATCTAGCATTGTAACGGCTCAGAGGAAAACAGGAACAAGGGATTTCGATCCGTGCGCGTATTGCGAAGATAGAACAAGAGAAGTGGATATAAATACAGGAAAATAAATTAATTCAGGAATCACTCAAATTGTTATTTGGATATCATTGACTGCACTTTTGAGATTTGTGTATTATTCTTTTTTAGAGATACCAAAAGGTGAAAAGATAACGTTCTTCTTTCTTGTAAGCGGTGCCCTACTTTCAATGACACTGTCTGAAACATTATTGACGGACGTATGTTTGATAACACGGTAGGGTACTCGACCCGCATTCGAAAGACTTCGCGTGATTTGATGGTGAAGCAACAGAGAGAGGGGAAAGGGAGGGACAATCCAAAGTGTTTGTTTTATTCCAAATTACAGGAAAATGCTGGTACCGTTCTGTAATATGAACATACCCAATTACTCATCAATTCCATTAAGATCCTGGTATTTCTCTGCATCAACTAAATCAAAAGTTATTATTTTATTTATTACATGCAATGGCATGCACGGCTTATTTTTAAGGAATCTTATATGTTTAGGTTTTTTTATGATTCTCCCAAGGTTATCACTTGGATTGCACAGTATCTATATACAACAAAACTAGTATTTCACCTACAATTCTTCGTCAGTATGCCACAAAATAAGGAGAAAGAGAGTTATATTGACGCAGGTATTCAAGAGTTTAAAAAATGATTGACATTTCAGTGCNTATGTTTAGGTTTTTTTATGATTCTCCCAAGGTTATCACTTGGATTGCACAGTATCTATATACAACAAAACTAGTGTTTCACCTACAATTCTTCGTCAGTAGGCCACAAAATAAGGAGAAAGAGAGTTATATTGACGCAGGTATTCAAGAGTTTAAAAAATGATTGACATTTCAGTGCNGCCACAAAATAAGGAGAAAGAGAGTTATATTGACGCAGGTATTCAAGAGTTTAAAAAATGATTGACATTTCAGTGCGAGCCTTCAGGTTAACGTTATTATAACACTGTGATTTTTGAGGGGAGGCTGCATTCCGCCAACCCCGATAAACCCCAGCAGTAACGAGTAAAATACCCACGTGTCTCATAAAAAATGATGAGTGAATTTAATATGTGGCTATCAGGAAGAAGAAGATAAGGGTGCAAAAGACAGTCGAAAAGTAAGTTTTGTACATAAAACACACTCTTTCCCTGAGATCGCCAAGCACCCACTTACTGGCCCTTATGGGAAGCAGTCGTGACCCCTCCTTGTCTGGCCTGATGAACGGTCCCTTTATTGCCCAGGCATTCCTCCTTTCCCCCCTTCCTTCCTTTATACGGAGCAGGAGAAAGATCTTGTAAATCAGGGATCCTGCAACCGGCACGTCGGTGCGGCCATTAGCTGCCGGGTGCACTCCTGCTTGCGAGCGCCCGCGGTGGTGACGGAAGTAACTAACTGCCCCCCCCTCCTTTTCCCTGTCCCGGCTCTCACGGGCAACGATCCGAAAATATTCTCCTGTTGGAACAGTAAGGGGAAAATAAGGTAGAGTGCGCACGTGAGATGCACGGAAGTAGATACAAATATCGAAAGAAAAAAAAAACTCTATCTCAGAAACTNAGAGTGCGCACGTGAGATGCACGGAAGTAGATACAAATATCGAAAGAAAAAAAAAACTCTATCTCAGAAACTGCTTACACCACACTCACGAGACTCATTTCAATCGATAGAGCACCCCTTATTACCTTAGGAATATATCTCTTTATGGTCTTTCTGGCCAAATCAATACGCGAGAAAAGGAATACTAAATAATGTGTTCGTGGAGGCAATCTTTAGTGAAATTAAAACCCTCATTTCTTACAAACTTCTTATCCGATTTAAATGGTCGACATATCGTTGGATTCTTCTTAAAATTATCTATAAAATTACATATAATTGGATACGATTAAGGCAGAAATTCAAAAGAAATATAGAACAAATTCCAAAATTTAACCAATTTATCTCAGAAACTGCTAACACCACATCACCATACTCATTTCTATCGATAGATGTTCCAGCATTGGACCGCTTTTATACCAACAGCTCTATCAAAAACGATATGGATACGATTTGATGTTAGAATACTGATAACGTAAGTTAATGCTTTGAGACGTTTGTACACTTGCTTTAACATAGTTTTCGACGCAGCTAGGTTGTGTTAAAGTTGGTCATATAATTTTTTTTTGTTTAATAGAGCGGATTGTTGAAACTTTAAATGCAAACAAACACGCTCGCTTGTCGCTGCTGATTATGTGACTTTGATAGTTGTACTTGCGGTGGGTCATACGCAGAGGCGTTTATGGTCAGAGCCCGAGCGTATTCAGTTTCGGGAGATTGTTGCTTCCACCCTGGTCGGCTGAACTGAGCGTCATCGTGACTGCCATTTGCTGGCAAATTAAGTGCAGTTCCCTGATGTAAACGCTCCTGAATCCTGTCCCATAGAACAAGAACCTAAACAGAACATGCGCATAAAATAAGCAATTATTATTATGCTCTGGTCAAACTGAATTAAACTTCACGCATCGCTCCGAGAGAAAGGTTTGTTTGACACGAACCGAGCGTGGTGGTGAAGTGGTAAATTTTTGGACGTTCATTCAGCAGGACCTTTGCTCGAATCCGGCCCGGTCATCGCGTTTCCTGTTTCTCGTGGATTCCCGCGAGCACTCCAGGCGAATGTTGGGATTGTTCCTCATCACATGGTATGTTAGATTCCTTCCCCGTTCCAGGCCTCACTGTTGACGATACGTTAAGCCCTACCTTCCAACACTGTTTTAACGCAAACAATTTTTTATTTATGTAGTATCCACCAAACACGAAATCGTTATTTCAGCTAGCTATTTTGATTTTGTTTGATGGCAGACATTTTTATCTCTAGGAGAGGCCGTCCCAGGGGACTCCCTCCGGCTCTAAGGCAAACAGTGATGGCAACCCCTTACTACTCCTTCTGAGTAATTAATTAATTTCTAATCGATTCTGTAATACAATTTTGTAAGTCAGGTGTATTTCGCGGGTATTTTAATTAAGAACATCTTATATCAATAATAAATTACTTTTTTATTTTGCTCTCGCAGGAGTGCTCACTAACTGAAGCCCGCGGCGGACCTGTCCAAGTGAAGGATTTTATTGATCAATCTGTAGATATTGTTGCATGTTGCTGCTCTTCGTCGTTTCCCTTGTCCCGGCCCGCTCGCGAGAGCCAACGCATGTCAGAAGAGCGTGATTTGAGAAGCGAGCGGTGATTTACAAATCAATACCCACCGCGTGCTGCCGCGATAAGCCTATTGCAACTCGCGTGCTCCTGACCTTCAGCGGATTGAGTTTCTGCGGTTATCTGGAAGAATGTTCTGGTCCAGTGACCTCACCTATCTCACCGAGACTCCGGGCGCGGGGAAACTTCCAGATCTGGCCACCGAGTCGATTTAAGTTTTTTTGAGAGAGTTTGAGAGTTGAGAGGGTCGAGGATTGTGCGACCTTGAGCGATGGGTGGTGTGCGAAGACAGCGAGCCAGCAGAGCGCCAAGTGGGGGCGAGAGTGAAGTCTGCGAACTGCGAGCATCGGTGCAGTGGCGAACGAGACTGGCTGGCGGGACTATTGAACTGGATGCGTGAGTGTATGACACTTGGAATTATGGCAACAGACATACTGAACATGTGTAAATAACGAGAGTTAATTAAGTGACTACATCCAATGTAGATACATTGAAGAGTTGAATTATAATTTAGATATAAATTTAATATTGCGCTCACTTACGATATCAAGAGTAACAGTAGGGATAAAAGTTTAATGCAGTTGATAATAGCTGTGTGAATAAATTAAAAATCAAATTTTGTTCTTTTATTTGTATTAAGACCTCCATCCCTCACGAACTCGGATAACCCCTCTAGCTTATTGTAACAATAAATTGCGTTGGCACATAACGCATGTTTTGTAGTTCGTCAGGTTTTGTCCAGTTTTGCGGCACCAGTTATCCATTTTTTGCCACTATTCTATAGTGAACATAGTAACAATTTTTATAGCGTTTTCTTTTAAAATGTTTCCCGAACTAACGTGTAAATATTATTTTGTAACTATACACACACGCTAGCGTACACACGCCGAATATATGGAAACACGATACACTGCGTAGCAAATAGTAAACGAGAGTACTGTTACAACACAGCTCAGTATGATGCGACCAAAACCTCTCTAAGGAGAAAGAGCTATGATTGCGATATTTGCTTGTCTGCCCGGAAAATGGCGCCAGGAGCATACGGGCGTAATTACAGCGCTACATTATAGCTGGCCAAGATCAGTGATTAGAGACGTAACAACATATTTATATTAGGTGGTGTAAACTAATTTGGCCCCCCATTGATTTTTAGTGCCCCCTTTTTCATTGCAGCTGTTTCAACCACTATTTACACAGAGGTGACAAAAGTCATGAGATAGCAATATGCAAATATGCAGATGGCAGTAGTATCGCGTACAACATGTATAAATGGGCAATGCATTGGTTGGGCTTTAATTTGTAGTAAAGTGATTCACGTGAAAAGGTTTCTGACGTGATTATGGCCGCACGACGGGAATTACCATACTTTGAACGCGGAATGGTAGTTGGAGCTAGACGCATGAGACATTCTATTTCGGAAATGGTTAGGGAATTCAACATTCCGAGATCCACAGTGTCAAGAGTGTGCCGAGAATACCTAATTTCAGGCATAACCTCCCACCATAGACAACGCAGTGGCCGACCGCCTGCACTTAATGACCGAGACCAACGACGTGTGCGCAGAATGCTCAGTGTTAACAGACAAGCAACACTGCGTGAAATAACCGCAGGAATTAATGTGGCACGTACGATGGACGTGTACGTTACGACAGTGTGGCGAACTTTGGCTGTACCGGGCTATGCCAGCAGAAGACCGACTCGAGTGCCTTTACTAACAGCACGAAATTGCCTGCAGCGCCTCTCCTGGGCTCGTGACCATATCGGTTGGACCCTAGAGGACTGGAAAACCGTGGCTTGGTCAGATGAGTCCCGATTTCAGTTGGTAAGAGTTTGTGGTAGATTATTTGTAATTTCTTCGATGGAATTAGAGTTAAAATGTAGAATTTCGATGACCTTGAAGTTCCCGATGATCAGGTACGACGACGGGGCATCTCTCCGGATGTGCAGCAGCCCTGGGTGACGTCTTCCCTATATGCAAGCACACGGCTTACGGTGCTAGCATACGGTTAAATGGCACCTTAATGGACGTCTCACGAGTTCTAGCTAACCTCTCTGAAAGCTACGCGGAGGGTGGTAATACAGGCCTATTTATTGCTTGAAACACCTCGCGCCTTCATCTCTAGTAGACGGCCTGCACATTCAGGGAAACGACTACGAGCCACCACTTCAACAATACGGTGCGTTGTCCTCTTGGTGTATTATCTCCAGCATTTCCTAACCTTTTTCAGCCACGGACCCCTAGGAAATCAAGCACAATTTTCAAGGACCCTCTGCGCCTGCTGGCGCACGTTCGTCGTGCTAAGTAAGCGTAGTGATTACGAGACTTTTGGTGGCATTTATTTATTATTGTTAAATGGTCCAGAGATGAGACTGCGGACTCCCATACATATACTCGCGGACCCCAGGTTAAGAAACACTGCAGTCTAGAGTATCGTTTGCATTAGCGGAACGATAAGTAGTGAACATCTAAAAAGTAGAATTTGAGCAGGACTTCAGAAAAGTCTGAAGTAACAGCGAATGGACTATAGCTACTTATTCGACAACTGGCAATAAGTGATACTCAACAACAGATTTTTAGACATGTAGACTGTTCTTACAGCTGACGTCTCTGCGTAAGTATTTTCACAAAGTGCTTGGCCAGGTTGCGAAACCTCCTTGCCTTTAAAAACTTTTTTCTTTTCCGATTTTCGGCACCTGGTGACTTACGTCTTTCACCTTTGGTCGTGACGCATTCTGCGCCCCTATATTTTATTCGCCAGAACACACGCTCTGGCGAAGCTCGCAGGCGGACAACGACAATAAAGCTTAAGGGTGAGCAGACATGCCAGACGAGTGACGCCAGGAGGGCGCGACCGCGCCTCGCAGCTACAAAGGCATGCTACCAAAGGTTTCTGCACATGCAACTGTTCCTGCACGTGCAGACGACATCCGGAGACAACGGAAGGCACCAGGGCGCGGACACAGCTGCATTTTGCAGCTGCCCAAGGGACTCCGAGATCCCACCATCAGCTGCATCTGTCCCGGGCTTGTACCGCAATAAACCATGAGAGCTTTTAGCGGGCGTGCTGGGATATAGCAGCACGATATCCGGAGGCAGGAGAACCACATGTGCGCCGAACCAAGAGGGCACCCAAGAGTTCCCGCACGTGCAGAACGGAACAATAAACTTCCAGGCCAGAATCAAGGGGCGACGCCAGGCCGGCTGCGGACCACAGGAGCAGCGGCCACGTGTTTTACGACCCAGGGGGACGACAAGCACCCCTGGCCACGTGCAGAGACGGGGCAAGTTGAATATGGTGATGGAGCCTACAAAACCACGAGAAGGAGGGAGGAACGGATCAGTCAGTCGGGGGACCTGAATGGAGGCGTCCGGGTCGGAGCCAGACGAAGCCAGTGCGATGAACGAGTCAGTCGGAGGCCGTCAAACGGGACGTGCGGCGGGAAGAATCCGAGAAAAGTCAGTCAGACTTCGTCAAACGAGAAGGGTGTACCGGGAGCCGAGAGAAAACGAGTTCGCCAAATGCATCAAGACGTGGACCTCAGTCGGAGGCCGTCAAGCGGGACGTGCGGCGGGAAGAATCCGAGAAAAGCCAGTCCGACTTCGTCAAACGAAGAGTGCTGAATGGACCCGGGAGGAGGGGTTCCGAGAGCAGGCGTCGGGACGCCCCACCAAGCGCCGGAACAGTTCCAAGCCGCCAGCCGAGGGAAGACAGCGCCGCAGTGTCAGATAAGTAGTTCTACACCAGGTGTGAAGAATCCTGCCCCCCCTCCCCCCAAGACGCCAGTCGCGGCGTCAAACCATACGTAGCCTACATAGAAAAAGGGGAGGGAGTTTGTCTCGTGAGTTCATGTACCAGTTAACCTGTTCAAGCAACAATAAAACTCGATTATGTGAACTCGCAAATAAAGTGTAATTTATTAGTAAATTGGACCTAGTGACAACAGTGTCGACGTATTCCTACGCCCTATCACTGAGGGCTAGCATCAAGTGCTGGCGCCTCACGCCGCAGAGCAGATTCAATACCCACTTCCAAACTTCAGCATTTGGCAGGTATCAGTCGTAATAAAAAACGAATGTAAAACTGCGAGCTTGTAGCATCACATGCCACGCCAGTAAACCGTGCACAGACACACTGAGACTGCCCATTCATTACTTCAGGGAGTCTGGGGAAGTTCGAATAGGTACTCTGCTACTCTGCGTTCGGTGCCCCTCCTTGTCATTAAACAACAAGCGATAAAACGGAAATTAATGTTTAAATTTTTATATGTGAAGACGCGCATTTGGCGCCACTCCTTGAAATTTGGGTGGGGGCAACTGCATACTTGTGCCTCCCCCCCCCCTTATCTTAGTTGATACGTCACCGGCCCAAATTTAATGTTAAAAACTCCGGAGAACTTCCGTAATGGATTCTTTCTTCCTTTCTTATGTTTTACGGCTTGACGAAGCAAAACTCATTTAATTTTACATTTTTAAAAAGTTAGGCTATTGCGTGGTTTTTGCTGTTTGTATCATTAACGTAATTGCCAGAAAGACATAACCACTTGTTTATTCTCGGCTTTCGCCAGTTAAAAACTTAAGCTACTAAAACCGCGATACTGTAGCAATTTGAATAAGTTCGAAAAGCTGATATTTATTGTCTGTCGTGAAAATAATTTCCTCACGGGCGTAGTTTTGAAACGAGGTGGGTATGGAGTAGCACCAGAACGCAAGGGCGGGGGGAAACTGGAGATCCGCGAGAAAACCTGCCGACCAGCGGCATCGTCCGGCACGATTCCAACGTGCGAAAATCCTAAAGCGGACCCCCCCTCCCCGGCGGGAATCGAACCCAGGTTCACTTTGATTGGAGGCGAGCGCTCTAGCCATCGCGCCACCGTGGCGCCTTCTTTACGTTGAACGTACGAAGTCTGCGAAAGGGCAGAAATGTCTGGGGGCTTTGTATGCGCAAAACCTATTGCTACATCAGGCATCATAAACGTACTGGCAATTAAAACGTTATCTATGAGAGCAGTCATCGGAAACGAAGAGACTTCGTCAGTGGTGGCGATCTCTAAAAATTCGTTCATGATCAATTTAGAGTAAGTAAGAAACGAGTGCGCAAGGACGTGAACATATAAGAAAGGAAAAAGCAACGTTTTACATATTCAACGTACTTTTTGTTTTTCGTTCAGCCAGTTATACACGACTCGAAATGAGCTTGGTTTTGATCATGCCGATTTTTTATACGAAATAGTTAAGAAAGATTTTTTTGTAAATATTAAAAGGAAATAAAACGCAAATTTCCTTTTCAGTTAAAAACTCAAAATAAAAAAACTAATAATTTTATTACATAATTTATCCTGTAGTACTACTGGCTGAAGAAGATGAGCACACAAAAAAAAAAAAAAATATTACAGCTAAAAACACGTTTACACGCCAGGACTAGGACCGTGCATAAGGAAGGAGTTATGTAGGGTTCAAACCCTTCCTTTACCGNGAGTTATGTAGGGTTCAAACCCTTCCTTTACCGATCCAATTACGTTTCAACAATTCACAATTTCATCACAATAGCATTGATATTGTCGGAAAGGAATGCGTAATGTGTCAGAATCCACTGCGGCTCGGGAACCCTCCCTTTTTATTTTCTCCGACTCTCCTTCCTCCTATTCTACTCTCCCTTCGTTCGTCACAATTTTTTTTCTATGGTTATCAGTTTATTGAAGTCGTTGCACAGCCCGGGCTCCTTCTATTCTACTCCCATCCGACGCCTGTGTCGTGTCTCCTGTATCAAGAATTTCATTACGGTTTAGCTCCACCATTCTCGTTCGACAGGGATCAGCCGACGTTATGTTAGCTTCCGGATACTGTCTTTTGGGCGAGCAACTGCGTGATGGGGCAGATTTAACGGTGAGTCGTGGATATCGTTGTGCATTTATTTATTTTACATCTCTGTACAGTTTGGAAAAATACTGACATGTTCAAACGCTTGGCCCCGAGCGCCAGCAGGGGAGGTTTACTACAAGTAATCGCTTGGAACTACCCGGATCACCGGCAATTTTTTTTTTTAGGTAATGAGGCTATCTGCCTGTATTGGATTGTGATTTAATAAATTGTATATGTTCTAGATTATTAATTCGTGTGTTGAGTGGAAACCAATCCCTCAGAAGACTTACTTGGTATGATAAAACAAGTGCTGTTAAAGGATATTGAATGTGCTGCAATCACGACAACATGCTGGTGGTTGTCTTTAACATGCATTGGCACTGGGGTCATCATTGCCACGTTGTTTATTTTCAATTGTATTATGCGTGGCTTAGTTGTGTTTGTTTTGGGCGTGCAGTTTCACTGATTTTTTTTCAAAATTGTAGTTTTGGTCGCCCGTCTAAATCTTTTTTCGGCTCAACTAAGGCGTGGTGTGTCTGTATTTTTCCGTGTTTTAACGTGCCGTGTATCGTCCTATTTGGCCGCCCAAGCAAGTGGGTTTTCTTTCATTTTTAATGTTCACGTTCTTCCATGACTCTCGCGTTTGTTTTGGTCTTTATGAGTATTTTAATTGTATTCCAGTTTAAATCTTTAATTAGTAGGAGCTCTGAAGGGTCATAAGTGACTGCCTCCGCCGTGTTTCTATATTTATTAGTGTAAATTTAAATACGTATTTTTTAGAGAAATGGAGGCTTCACTGGGCGCGACAAGCTACCCGCCTTTCCGCTTATTGTGTATCAAATGGGGCACCACAGTCTAGTCATCGATGTGATAGTAATCATAAAGTGTTATGCAAGGAAGGATATTTTCAAATATTGTGGTTTGTAAAACCAAGGTTGGAAGCGAATTTTTTCGGAAATGTCATGTTTTATTTTGAAATATTTCTGGTTAGGAAGGCAATTGATAGACGAAACTAGGTTATCAGAATTGTTACGTCTTGTGATACTTGTTTAGAATGTAAATAATTGATGGACACTAATCATTAAGACTTGTAACATTTTTTAAAATATGAATGTACCTTACTGATGGTGCTATTAATACGATACTGTATTTTAGTAATACTAGAAAATTGTCAAGTTTTTAAAATAATTGTTATAATGTAATTTATTAATTGTGGTAAGTTCATTTAAGGAGAAGTGTTGCAAATTTTGTCATTTTTACTGTCAAATACATAGTTGTTCAAATCTGTTTGGCTTATATTCTGACTATGAGCAGTGATTAAATTCGACCAGAGCAATTATTTTTCTATGAACGGTAACATTTTTAATTGAAGTATATTTACTGAAGTAGCAAATAAATGATCTCACTAACACTTCTGTCTTCAGAAAATGAGCATAAATATATTCCTGTATAGTATAACGTTTCGTTGACATGGATTAAGCTGAGAGTATTCGTTTTACTTGATAACACTAGTGGAAAATCCATCCGTGGATCTAACATTGGGTTAAAATTAAGGGGCAAAACCACGATGCACGTTTCACAAATAAACGTTCCGTGGTTACGGAGAAGGTGAGAAGGGTAGGAAGCCGACTTAAAAGTAGACTGAACTAATGCTGGCCGATGCAATACACAGCCAGTTTACAGTGCATCTGTATTTAGCCTGCCTGAGATCTCGCAGTTCTACGGTAATACAATTTACTTCATTTCAACTCCCAAACTTTTTCTGTGTGTGTTCTCGTCCCGACGTCAATTTGCGGCCCCGGAATCCTACCGAGCAAATTTTATCCCTCTAAAACTCTGCTAACGTGACAGTCAATGTTTATTATTAGAAGAATGAGTGCTCGGAAATCGCAAATCGATGGCTGTCATATTTTTGAAACTGCCCCATCCAAAGTGATGTTTCAAAAAGGGCGTGCTATATTTTTCTTCATATTTAACATCATTGAGTTCATAAGTAAATACCACGTGCAGTTTAGCTTTCGGAAAATATTTTAAAGGATTAAGTGATATTTTTACACGAACTGCGGTTTTTTTATTACTTCGCCAAGTAAAGTCTAGTGCTGATTGGTATCTGAGCAGCAATAATATTTTACGTTCCTTTCGAACTTTTTGCTACAGTAGACGCATAGCCGTTGTACCTACTTTCTAATATTCTAATGCTCTAGAAGAGTAATTAAAATAAAGCATTATAAATCAACAGAAAACTTGTGAAATTATCATAATAAATAAACAATAACTTTCCTATATAACTAATTAGCCTGCTTTATTCTACATTTATGTAATTAGGTGATTTTGGTGAGGTTCTCAAAAGTTTGAATTGAACGATGTTGTGTTTAAAAAAAACATACTCGACGTTGGCAAGTGCCCACAAATTTTGCTGTAATATGTAGAATAGTGCTCAAGATTGCAAACGTTTTTTTCTGATGGAGTTTCCTTCCATAACTGTGAACCATTAAAGCTATACTTGTGAATTTAATACAAACAGTAATCACATCAGCGCACTGAGTTTGCTTTAAATACGTTTAATGAATACTTACAGGATTATGGCATATTTTATTAAACCAATAAAATAATAAAAACAATTTGAAAACATGCGACTGATCTATTGAATTTTTAGTTGGTTATCTACAATACAACAAAACACCAAATGCCGATAAGCATAGCTGAGACGTCACTTAAGAACGATGCTAAAGTCTTATATTTTCTGATGATACTGTATTTCAACAGAGTGTGCGTACTAAGTATTATATCAGTAAATATACTTACTGAACCAATTAGTAAAACCCAAATATCTCTATGTTCAAATCAAATAATTCGTTCCACAGATACGCAATGAAACACAAAATACAATAGAACCTTATTTTGAAAATGTGTTCCTAATCCATTTGAAATTCCGTAGATCAGGTGGGTTGCCATTTTACAATTTACAAGCCAAATTTATTGGGATTTATTTCGATAGGTCATGAGATTACATGAATCTTTTTTTTTTTTTGCCATGTGGCGCTATAATTCAGAATGGTAGACAAAATAAGTTACGAATAAATGAATTTAATTCTCGCAGTAAGTATGGCTAGAGCACNCTATAATTCAGAATGGTAGACAAAATAAGTTACGAATAAATGAATTTAATTCTCGCAGTAAGTATGGCTAGAGCACCACGTTTGTTTGAAATAATACTAATCGTTCGTTTGACATGGCAAAACAACATACTAATTTACAATTCCGCTATCTTTAAAATAAACGTATGAACTACTTAAATCATATGAGTGGAAATTGCCTACCACACACGTCGCTTATTCCTCAAAATATGACAAAAAGCTTAATTTTGCAGTCGCTGCTGTCGTGCAAAATGGCAACAAAAGTGGTGGTGAATAAGATTGTTTAATGCTTCATATACCAAGAACTACAATTGTATAGGTTTTGTTGAAATTCGATGCACGGGCTCAAATATCCTCCAACCATATCTCGACACATTTCATGAGCCAATCTTCCAGCACGATAACGGGCGTGCCTACGTCGCTAAGACAACACAGTTGGTTCCAGTGTGCTCGGTTACAGTGTGCTCGGTTACAGTGTGCTATGTACGGTGTACGCATGCTACCCTGGCCTACCAGATCTCCAGACCTCAGCCCCATCGGACATGTGCTGGACATGATAGGACGAGGCCTGACATCCAGCCCAGCCCTGGCAAGGACCATCGCCCAGCTACGGCTAGAAGCACAGCGAGCTTGGGATACCGCAACCCAGAGAGACGTTCAGTATTCGTACGAAAGGTTACGTACCAGAATCGCAGAGTATGCATGGCCGTTCGGGGTGGTTACGCTCTTTGCTAAGGTGTCTGCTGTGTGTGCTGCACTTAATGTTCTGGGTGTCCCACGGACTTGATGTTTTGGTCAGTCNTCTTTGCTAAGGTGTCTGCTGTGTGTGCTGCACTTAATGTTCTGGGTGTCCCACGGACTTGATGTTTTGGTCAGTCCCGTCCACCACCTCCTTCTTCTTGTGCACCAAATTTGGGGCAGATATGTGTTCTCCTACGTGGAATTCTTATTTACAATTGTGTAGGTAAGGATAAGCAACCGAACCTCTTTTGGAGTTTTCTGAACTTTTTCCACTGCCCACGTAGAATACAAAATGCTACAAAAATTACCATGAAAAATGATATAAAAGAAGAAAATTTCCAAAAGAAAACTTTAACCATCCTAATCATAATTGACCAAAAAAAAATTTTCTATTTTTATATTGAAAAAGTATCTGCCTACANAAAACTTTAACCATCCTAATCATAATTGACCAAAAAAAAATTTTCTATTTTTATATTGAAAAAGTATCTGCCTACGATTTAATCAGTCGTTGATGGTAAACAAAAATTTTAAGCGAATACCACAAAAAAATAAAAAGAGAAATGAAGTACTAATGAAACAACTGAGATTACACATGGAAAATTAGCACCAATGTACATTACAAAAGAACACCACAGCAAATTACTGGACAGCAAACATACTTTGTTTTTGGGGTGGGAACAGATTGCAATTCCCGAAACTTTCTCTCTTCAGGTTATATAATTTTTCACTTTCATCATTTTCTCTTTATTATTTGTCTTAGAGTTTTATTCTTTGTTTCTAGTCGCTCATTATGTTTTGTTTTGCCTTCTTTACTGGATTGTATTACCTTTCTCCTTAAACCTGTTGCCATCCATTACTTTGCAATATCAATCATATTCTCGATACTAGAGAATATTGTTACAGTTCTCACGATATTATAATGTTTTGATTTAAATTTTTCTGGAACCTATATTTTACCATCCACTATTTTTGAGGTAAAATTCGTATGACGATATTTTAGCATATACACATTTATTATCTTATTTTACATGATTAAAATTTTCAGACAAACAAACCTGACATAATGTTCGTTTAACGCACTTGCTTAAAAGGAGTTTTCCCTGCGAGTTTAGTGCTGGTTTCAAATCTCAGCCAACGATATCAGGTTGAAATTCGGAGTGAAAACAGCACCATTACAATTAGCAGTCCAACAACTATAACTACAGGTAAGAAGCGTTATTTCACTTTGCTTACATCTGACAGGAATTAAACGCTCATTCCGTAAGCCTGGACGTTGAAAACACAGTTTACAAAGATAAGAAGTTTTATAATTTATAATTGGAAATGTCGGCAAATGCTTTTTAGTATTTTATTATGAACAATGTAAAAAAAATGTATGATTATTTTAACTGGTTACATTCGAAGTCAATGCTCCGAATCCAATCTCCGTAATGCAGTTGGTACACATGTTAGCTTACGGTGCAAGGGTTTCCGAGTTCGGGTCCCGTGTAAGGCACGTGTGTATTTGAAGTTGTCTCATTACTTTTGCATCTGTTTCTGGTTCAATCTCTAATGATATTGCTTTCAACGAGACTTCAAGCCCTACCTACCATCTAAGCTTCAAAATAAATTCATTAAAAACTATTTTCTCCCATGTAAAGGAGGAAAGTAAGCTCATTAGTTATATCAGTAACTTCTTGTTATTATCTTCTTTTTTTTTTCAGGCGAGTGCTTCAGCGGTTTCTTGTTGTGGACCTTTCTATCGCACCCTGAGAACAGACAAGAGGAAATAATAAGATGCAGAAACAACGAAATATGTATTAACTAATCATGTCATATTATACCAGTACTTCACTTAGGCAATTGTAAATACGAGTATAAAGAGTACTATAGGAAGAACGAAGTCATGCTAGATTTTCTCTAAGTTAGAAGACTCGCACAAGGATGCAAGCTCTGTAATACTTTTCGTCTGCTCTTAGCACTGCCGCATGGCGAGCAAAATAATTTGATCTCACAATCGCTCGTTTTCTTTCTGAGTCACAACACAAATGCGTGACACTTTCTTGTGCGTGGGAGGGTGGGAGGAGGGAACGAATGACCGATGGCTAGTTATTAAAGTTATTAAGCTTGTCACAGTTGTCCAATATGCAACCCGCAAACGGAAGCGACGTTAGTAGGTAAACCGTGACGAGCCAGAAAAATATCTTCAAAAAAGCTGAGAAAATATTCTGATTCGTCATTTCTGTTGCAATATATATATATATATATATAATTTAAAGCTTTCATCCAGTAGGAGGTCACGCTGCTCTTCTTTATTACATGAACCTACTTAGTACAGTAAGGGATAAAGGGAACTAATTTACATAAAAAAAAACTCAAAATATTAATTTATTGCTGATTCACCTTATTTAATATTTAGCTCTACAATATTACTAATTATCGGAAAAATTATTAATGTTTTAATTTACTTTCTATTATATGCTGGAGGAACGAGTTAATTGTAAATACGCTTAAATTATTATAAAATAAAAATTATGAGAAATATTTAGGCATCGTAGCACATTAAATTGTAGATGAAATATATTTGCCTTAAAATAATTTTAAAAAGCTTCGTTTTTTGTTTATCCACACACCCAGCTATTTAACTGATACTGGATACATTTATTTTCTCAGTTTATAAAATATTGGAAGTAATGAAAATTTCGTCTTTATAATGAAAAAATATATATTGTGTATTACGGCGTTTTTTTATATTAAGACTGTACAGTACTATTTCTCATTTGTCGCCATCTCTGTTATTTTTATTTCTCTCCCATTCTATATCTCTTTCCAGTTTATAACGATTTCAAATATTATATTTTTTTCAATAACTTGTTTTTCATATATTTGGCAAAAGTGATATATTGCTTGCATGTGATATATTGCTTGCATGTGATATATTGCTTGCATGTGATATATTGCTTGTATCCGCAGCAATTATTACGTGACACAACCTAGTTTTTTCCTCTCTGTCTATTGGACAGATACTTTATACCCCGTCAAAAATTTTTCAATTGTATATCTCTGAGGACGAATCATTGTAATAATGTCAACGCAAAAATTCGTATTTACAACTACAAAATTGAATGTCGGGGTAATATAAAACTGCATTGTTGCACAGAAATATCGGTAAATTTTGCCTTCGTATTTCGTAGCTAGTCAGACTTCAGAAAAAAATGTGTTTCTGTCTATATTTTCTTTTTTTTGGAAGCGTCATTTGACACAGTTTCGCAGAATGTTGGTTATTCTCTTTAAAAATACGCATTTTGCACAAGCAAAAAGCCAACGGATAATTTATGATCCCCTCACTCTACTTCCCAAGATATGATGAAATTCTTCCCTCGACTGTCCAAGCAGTTTTAGTCTTTAGTGTAAATTGAGATTTTCTTCCTAGTCAAACCAGAAGTTGGTGCAGTATAAACATAACGTTCTCTACAATTCATGACCTCCGTATAGGCCCTGCAATTAGAGCGAGGTAATGAGTTAAATAGGCATCTTCATAACGAACAGCTACACGTTCATGCTAAATCTTACTATCGGTTCGGACTAGCGACTCAGGATCACTATGAAATAAATAATTCCGCACGTAAGTATTTGCGATTCAAAGAAAACACTGACAATCAGCTATTTAATAGCAGTCAGATTCACAGTTAATATGTAGGAATCGTCGGTAAATGTGTAAACTGGGACATTGAAGTAATTTGTAGGTCATCTTGCCTTTCAGTGAAATATTTGTAATTTATTCGGCTTAATATTTACTGATTTAAATTTATAAGGAGTAAGAATGATTTTACACTACCTTCAAACTATTTTTTTCGCAAAGAAAAGAAAGAAAAGGCAAGAATCATTGGGAAGGAAAAATATTTTTAAATACTGAAGAGATAGACAATAATGCTAAATTTTTACCATCTCACATACAATATATATACAATTTTTTTTTTTTTGCAATTTCTGGCTACATTTTGCGTGTTTCCTTGGTTTTGTAGTTGTAATGACGTAATTTTACTGCGGATGGTTCAGCACAGTTTCTCTAAATTATGAGACTGGAATTTTTGTACTTCATTCCAAAACGAAGTTAACTCTCATATAATACAATAAAATTAAGATTGAGGCAAAACATTATTGTCGTTAAAATATGCATACTTTTATAAACACCAGCTAATGGTGTTAAGGTCTGCGCTCTGGAGGTAACAGCGAACTCCAACTACGTAGCAAAGCAATGTGCGAGACCCAAAACTGAACGGAATTTCTTGTCAATAAAAACACTCATAGCCACGTGAGTTGGGATCAATACATTTTGCATAAATGCATACTTTGTAATTTTATGACATTACCTCTGGCCAAGTTTTAATGTATTTTTTGAACTAGCAAGCCTGTTGGACGGACGAACGTATACAAACGTCTACGCCGTGTTTTTAATAGCTCTGCTGTCGTTCGAGAGCGTATTTTGAGACTCAAGCTCAGGAAACAAATATCAATCTCTCCAAGTTATACAAGTAGAAATATAGAAAAAGAGCCGAGCAGTACGCCAGGAGAACAAAACCGTTAGACTGCCAGAAATTATAGTGCCGCTGTGATGAGTTGTTCGTGATAGAACACAACTCTCTCTACGGTGTGGCTTAACAAACATTTACAACATGCAAAATGAAACACGATATAGGCTTAGTAGTTATTAAAAAGTGTATCGTATTTAGTAAACTGCTTGCAGGTAGCTAATAATGTTATTTTTAGAGCCGAGCAGTACGCCAGGAGAACAAAACCGTTAGACTGCCAGAAATTATAGTGCCGCTGTGATGAGTTGTTCGTGATAGAACACAACTCTCTCTACGGTGTGGCTTAACAAACATTTACAACATGCAAAATGAAACACGATATAGGCTTAGTAGTTATTAAAAAGTGTATCGTATTTAGTAAACTGCTTGCAGGTAGCTAATAATGTTATTTTTAGAGCCGAGCAGTACGCCAGGAGAACAAAACCGTTAGACTGCCAGAAATTATAGTGCCGCTGTGATGAGTTGTTCGTGATAGAACACAACTCTCTCTACGGTGTGGCTTAACAAACATTTACAACATGCAAAATGAAACACGATATAGGCTTAGTAGTTATTAAAAAGTGTATCGTATTTAGTAAACTGCTTGCAGGTAGCTAATAATGTTATTTTTAGAGCCGAGCAGTACGCCAGGAGAACAAAACCGTTAGACTGCCAGAAATTATAGTGCCGCTGTGATGAGTTGTTCGTGATAGAACACAACTCTCTCTACGGTGTGGCTTAACAAACATTTACAACATGCAAAATGAAACACGATATAGGCTTAGTAGTTATTAAAAAGTGTATCGTATTTAGTAAACTGCTTGCAGGTAGCTAATAATGTTATTTTTATTTACCGCAGCGCGTAAAATATTTTCTGTCATCCGTGTATTCACTGAGTTAGACAACACAGAGGATGCCCGAAAGAAAACCCACGTGTTTTCAAGGCAGGCGGTTCAAGGCACAGGAGGCAGGTGTGAGGTGCTAGGGTAATTTTATGTTTCGTTCGACAGCGTTCGAAAGCCGGGGCCGTTTAGAACGTGACTGACGTCATCAGGCACATCTAAATATAACATTTTACATGCGAAGGAGTGATAGGAAATGAGTAGAAAAGTCGATCTTAAGCAGGGCTTTCAAAAACTCTCAGTTAACCGTGAACAACTTACGACATTTGTTTTGAATACAGAGGTTTGTTTGGTGAGCAAATTGCATTCATAGATGACTGTTATTATCTCGCACTTAAGAATCAAGTAGACGTTCTTCTATTAACTAATTGCACAAACAGGAACCCATTTATAAAACGCACAGGCTAGTAATTTATGCCACAGGAAAGTCCGGTAAGAATCATTGCTAGTTTCATGCAAATATCAAAATAACTAATACTTATTTTGTTACACGAATAACTAAGTTATTGTAATAATAAATTTCATATTAAGGGGTTAACGGAATGGTTGCAAAGATATCGTAGATTATCTTCCCAATCATTATAGCGTGGCGGCTCGTGATTTTAGGAATATAAGTTTTGGTCGGGAGCTTGCGAACGNTTTTGGAGGTATTAGAGCTTCTGCTGAACAGATGGTTTTGACGTGCGCGAGACAGATGGCAGGATCGATTAATACAACTGTTGATTTTATTGACGTGGATTTTTAAGGACGCAGAGAAAAACCGAGTTTGACCATCGCAAAGTTTGTACTTGACCACGTAAATTATGAATGCGTTACTTACTCCTCCGGGTACACGTATGAGAAACGATGCATTTTAATTACATATTTCAGCTCCAGGAAATCCTATAAGCGTATTTCAAACAGCTCAATAAAAATGTGAAAGGCGCTTAATTACAGATATCTGCGTGTTCAGAACGATGTTTTTTTTTGTAAATCTGCCATGTTTTTACATTCACAAAAGTGCCAATCGTATAGCTACAAAAATATGTTCACAATTCTGAAATTCCATAAACTGCTCGTGACATTTTAGACGTTCATTCAAGTTTCTACTTGTATTATTTAAATGACGCTACCAAGACTTACACTCGTCCAGAGTGTCACTTGTTTTCTACGAGTGTGGGTGGACATTTCATTTTGATTTACGTATGGTAGCACACGAGCAGTTGTTGAGTTTCAAATTCGCAAGGGTATTTCAACAGATACATATGTTATGTTGTTGAAATTTTAGTGGCAAGCGTTGCCGTAGTGAAAACATGCCAGATTTTAAAATGCCGCATATACACACGTCGTGAAGTTTACATAATTTCTGCTAGCGGTGCTCCTCAAAAATGCTTAGTAAACACTGTGAAGCCCAGATTATTTTTATTAAAGTGTAATTTTGTTTGTGTAGCCAGATATATG
Source organism: Clitarchus hookeri (assembly GCA_002778355.1). NCBI lineage: Eukaryota > Metazoa > Arthropoda > Insecta > Phasmatodea > Phasmatidae > Clitarchus > Clitarchus hookeri. The sequence goes on from NQII01001323.1 coordinate 224,064, forward strand.
ATTTTAAGAGCAAGTATAAAATCGCGAAAGAAATTTTCATTTCAACGTTACCGCCATCTCACTCCCTCCTCTCTTCTTCAACACTTAATTAACCCACACTCGTATTTACGAGACCAGGCAGTAATCCTTTTCGGACGAACTACGATTCTCTGTTCTCAGTCCTTCCAGTTGGTGCTGCTCATTTCCAGCTTTTGAACCGATCTGAACAGACGGTTAGGGCGTAATTAAGCACGCAGGAGGCGGGCCTAGAGAGCTTTATTGGGAAGGCAGTTGTGGAATGAGACTTTTATTGTCTATTAACTTTTATTCGTTTCGGCTGGCAAGCCAAAGAAGGGCAATCAGGACTGGCTGCGTCAATACTCGCCGTCACAAGTGACTCGTAGCACAGAAGGAAACTTCGATGTACTCGTTTATCGACCAGTACTTCAATGGTCGATTTTTCTCGTTTGCTTTTCGTGGTTAGCCCGTTACAGAAGTTAGCACGTAAGAGAGAAAGTTCAGTTGTTGTAGACAACGTGATTGAGTGTTATGACACTTTACGGTTTCCACTAATTCTCGAAATATATCTAAAAAAAAATATATATATTTTTTTTAATTAGCATTTTGATTTAGCCAAACTCCAATTTTTTTTACCCCGTAAATTTTCAGTGAAGGTTTGTATTTCAGTAATTAATCTAACTTTCGAGATAACACGACACGTGAACAAGTCGATGGTTATTTTGAATTTATTGTCACTCTAGTTAATTTGCTGTTAATGAACGTAATATTTTCTCGACTAACTCGGAAATAACTTTACCCATTCAAAACGACACAAATTTTATCCAGCTATTTGGGCTACGCAATCTATCGAGGCGAAACGTTTCTACGTCACCTGTCGGGCCAGTTAACTCTGTTTTAGAGAAATTTGACAAACGAAAGCAAAGTGGGTTTTTGCTGAACCAGTTGGCCTGCGGAATTTAGAATATTAATTAACGGCACTTCGAGCTTCGGTAGTTACTCGTTGAAAAAGAAACTAGTGTAAATAAGACAATACAAATTTATGTTGACAGAAACGGACACGTTTACTACGATTTTTTTAATCACTTTTTGTTGAAAATAAATTTTTTTTCTTGCCAAATGCTAGTTAGGCAAATTCCGAGGCTGAGGTTTAGAGTCTGAATCACGATTTCATCATGGACACGTGAGTAATTTTTAGATGTGTTTTTTTAAAATAAGCCGCCCACTTGTACCTGTATCATATGTAAACGTGAGTACGTCAATAAAATAAAATAAAAAAGTAGGCCAAAGTTGTATATTCAACAAATAACTTAGACTTCGAGTAGGACAATGAACTTTGAAATTTTCAAAAAAACAAATATTTACAACAGACCATGCAAACATGATTTATCATATGCCGATTGTACTTGTGCACACTAAAGGTGATTTTACCAGCGGTGGCGTAATACCTTATCCTAGTTTACTCCCTTAGATGGGATCAACGAGCCTCTATTTCACTGTGGATATTTTACAACACAGAGCACTTGCATGAACCGCGAACGTATGCACACAAATTAGATTCTTACTTTGCTCCAAGGTCCAGGTTTTCACGAAGTCGTTTCCAGTATCGTGATCAAGGATGTTGTCACAAATGGTGATTGTGAACGATCTTAAGGTTATTAAATTTGGAATCGATATGTTCCCGGATGTGTTCCGTCCTCCTTAATACCCTTGAACTATCTTAAAAATAACTGAACACTTGGTGGGACAAAGTTAAGTTTTATGTACCCTTATTCGGCCCAAGAAATAGCATGGCCCACCTAGCTTCATTTCGTTCTCTCCATTGTAAGTATTTATTAAAAATAATAGTTCTAGAACGGGGATAATTAGCCTGGCTTAATTTTAGTGTGAACGTCAATTTTCGTTGCCCAATCTTTGCAATTTCAAAAACAGACGTGATTTGTTGAAACATTTTTGAAACGTTTTGCAATTTGAAAGTTTGTTGAACATTCTGAAAATACCTGCTCAATTTCATTTTTCTGTTCTCTGTATGTCCTTGCATCAGATATAAAAATACCTTTAGTTTTACGCCTTATGGCTAGTGTTTATAAGCCAAACAAAATAGAACAATTTTTTTTATAAAAATGAATACATCAATGATTACACAATTGTTTCTCCATTGTACATAAATGAAACAGAATTCGGTCAATACTGATATAAATATTTTATTTTCATTAACCTTTTCAGTGAAAATTAATATATAATTTTAGACATTGCAACAAACAAATCTTTTACTCTGAACAGTACTGATATCCAGACACCGCTTTGTCTCACATCGGGACCAATATAAATCTATCTGTGATTTATGTTACTCGCAGCAGTGCTTTGTGAGGCTACGGAACATAGTCTCAGCAGCGAATGATGTCTCCCATACGTAGGGGACCTTTCTCATTGGACGGTATGTTCTGCTGTCTGCAGTGCAAACCATTCAAGCCACTTCATATGCAACGTCCCAGAGAGTACACTGTGACTGAAAGGATTAAGTAGACACACCCATGTGTGGTAAATGTTTTGGCTATTTTTGTCAATATTTTTACAAATTTTGGCGTGTTTTCGTCAAATTTTACTATATTTCGTGAAAAAAAAAAAGATAAATAAATTGTATTGCTAGAAAAAAAAGCGCGTAAGTATTGGCACAACAATTATATATATNATATATATATATATATATATATATGTTCATTACTACGTCAGTTTCAACAGAGAGTCGCCACATAACCTGTCTGCAAAAAACACGTCTACACATTACTGTATAAACGTTGCCTGAAGGAATTTTAATTACGCAGATTAAGAAATCAAGTGAATCTACTACCGGTAAGGTCGCGTGAATCACGGTACTAACAGTAAAACCCGAACGATGCGCGTGAAACGTTGAACAATGCTAATCATGGAAGCTTAATATAAACGCGGACAAGAATAATTCACGACCGTCGTAACCTTATTGGCAGTTACAGAATTAATGTAATACATAATATTTGATTAAGACAAAGTGTAGCCACATTACAAGATATATATATATATATATGTAAAAAATATGTATAGTACCTGATAGTCTGGAGTAATGTTTTCCATACATCGATTCAGCGGGCGTTTACACTAGGCGACTATCAGTATGTTCGATATATCGAAAAAAGTGTCGTGAACACGATGCTATGCGAAATAACCGTAAATTAAAGCGTATTTTTGTGTGGTTTTTTTTCCGTTAATTGGTAGTATATGTCATTTTTCACAGGAAAATTTAATTTCGTTTCTATTTCTCAATTTTTTGCGCAGCAAAAAATAGATGTCTACATTAATAAGGCATTAATATATGGAATCCTAATAAACCATCAATTATGCCAGTAAGTGCTTCCTTTAAGACTTAGTTGCTGTTAAGAGCAGGATCTGTTTTAAAATACGGCAAATTCGAAACATCATAGACAAGAAGAATGGCTATTCACAATTTCCCCAAACACTGCACACAGGGTGGAAATCTTAACTGCCGTCACTAGCCATATGTATTGAATGGAAAATTGCACAATCGGGGAGACACTTTCCAGATTATCGCGTTCCTAATACTTCCGAAGTTTTTAATCATGTGATGTAATCAGTTGTGTATGTGTTCTTTTATATTCGTCTGTTTCCGGCGGTATTATGAGGTAGATTCAACCAGCCCCGCATAAAACTCCATACATTTATTTGAATTACACAGCCAGAAATTTTACAGAACCTCGTTGAAACATATCTTCGTGCGTTGATGAGAAATGAAATTTAGTTTACGGTAGAGAAGTCACACCGCTCCAACGCAGCGCGGACTCGAAACGCGATCGTTATCAATCTAGACGGAAAGACGTGGCACTCGCAGAAGCGGTTGAGTGCACCGTGAGCGAAAATCGTGACTAACCGGAGAGAATTTCCCGTCCATGCGGAACATCAGCCATGTTTCATACATGTTACAGATCTGGGTTCAGATCGAGGGGAGGCCGGGCACGACTCTGAACGACGAAGTACCAGCGCAATGGAGTCCTTGTTTCTCCTGCGGCTGATCCTGTTAAGGGCAACGGCCACACCCTTGACTGTTGAATACATTTTTATTGCGTAGAAGACCAGACTATCCCCCCCCCCTAGCAAGTTTTTGCTAGTGTTAACATGATTGACCGACGCAAGTGATCAATCACTTGATATCGAACACTGGAAATTTATGAATAGATGCAGAATTACTGCGCTCAAAGAAAATGTTGACAGGAACAAACTTAGGCTGAGAGAAAAAAGCAAGGGAAGGAGGAAAAATTGCAAATACACTTACTTATCTGCCAAGAAATAGGTGCTGTGACCAGGAATGTCGAGCTATGTAGTTTTCGTGAGGCCATCTGGGCTTTATTTGACGCGAACCAGTGGCGTGTGTGCGTCGAAAGGAAAACAATGATTGGTGATGACTCCACAGTTACAAGTGTTTGCTGGACCAGCGGACGGCTGATGGCTGTGCTTCTTGAGGGCGCTTTCCCCCCATGCAACGTGGAAGAGACGAGATAAAAATTCTACTCCGGACACAGCGACAGACGTTTACAGGAAACGTTCGACAAGAAGGTGCACACGGACATCGCTTCAAAAACCGCATCACTGGAGCCAAACACAAATTTCAACCCAGCACCAAAAAATTGTATAGGAAATGTTCAAGGTAACGCAGTTGTGTTCAAAGTCACATCTCTGTAGACAAAAGATGATGGCACTGAATTTGTGGAAAATTACGTACCGCACAGTAAAGAGGGGGAAAAAAAACAAGAGTTATGAATGAGAGAAAATTTCTAAGTAATTTTCAAGTTCATACTCCCTAAGGATGTAATGATNCGTGGAAGAGACGAGATAAAAATTCTACTCCGGACACAGCGACAGACGTTTACAGGAAACGTTCGACAAGAAGGTGCACACGGACATCGCTTCAAAAACCGCATCACTGGAGCCAAACACAAATTTCAACCCAGCACCAAAAAATTGTATAGGAAATGTTCAAGGTAACGCAGTTGTGTTCAAAGTCACATCTCTGTAGACAAAAGATGATGGCACTGAATTTGTGGAAAATTACGTACCGCACAGTAAATAGGGGAAAAAAAAACAAGAGTTATGAATGAGAGAAAATTTCTAAGTAATTTTCAAGTTCATACTCCCTAAGGATGTAATGATTTTACAACATGCCAAAAAGTGATTCTAAATTATAAATTACTGCAGATTTACACCATTGCTGACTTACGTCGCCAATAAGTGTATGGTAAAAACGTTCATTGAAAACAAGCCGAGATTGGCTATTCTAGCATTTTAAACATAAAAACAGTCCTATGAAATGAAGTAAGTTTTTTTTTTCACTAATAAGCAAGAGACAACATGACGAGTAACCAAAGGAATGAACCAGCATGCCGTCTTCGTTGTTCGTTTGGACTGAAACCGCCTATGATGCAGCACGAGCTCTATAGAACCCAAGATATGATGGCTACAGTGGCCGATGCTGGCAAGTTTTTAGCCTCGAGAGTTTTTAATAACAAATGGATGTTTGTCTGTATAATGGTTTTTTTTTTAGGCCGTGTCCGAAATTATAAATTCGTTATTTTGTAATTTGTCATTTCGTAAGTTTAAATTCGGACGTTGTAAACAGTTACTTGTTTAGCATTCACAGCAACGAATGCTTACATTCACAGTGAAACAGTTTTTTTATCTAAATTTAAAAAGCGTAATATTTCTACAAGAATCACTGGAAGCCTGCGAATATGTTAATAAATAAGAATAAAATAAATTACTTAATAACTTCTTAAAAATATTTTTTGTTGCGAAATATATAAACAAAGTAGAGCACTTACTTGATTTTTATAACATGCCTAGTATTTTTTATGAACAGTTAATTCTTTTATAAACGTTTTAATTGTGTATTCACGTGTGTGTATTGAAGGTCAAAACTAACATGGCGCAGATTTTGTCATTTTCTATTTTTGCTAACATCCGCAAGATACAAGATACAAGATACAAAATACCAAATAACCAACTACGTCATAACTTTTGTATACAAAATTGGGTCACATTAACATTTGGTCAACAAAATCTGCCATTTCGGACATGGCCTTAGAGACCTCAGCCACGTAGGTAGGTTAAACACGAAAGCTGCTCCTCTTTCTCCCATACGTTACAATGTCAGCCGAAAGACTAAACTGAGAGGTTAGGTTGGAGGTAGAATTTTATGAATTCTAACTAGAATTATAAAATTTATACACCAGAACGAATAGAATATCCGAGGTCAACTGAACAGTTTTAAAATCCCTACTTATATTGATTTTTCTTCTACTGCGAGTTCTTTCACAGCCGCATGTAAAATTTTTAATTGCTATTGACGTAATTCCTTGAAACATGCATAGGTGGGAAATAAGGCGTCAACGAACTTAACCACTTGACTCTTTTCTTAACTATAACTTCGTTTACCAATCTGGTATCACTCTTGCTGCCTTTATTGTATAGACTACTCTGGGTATGCATGTGGTTATGAGCCTTGGTGGCTCATAACACTCTTAGGATAGGTTAAGTTTAAGGAAAACAGCGTAAGCTCAGATATGTAAAAGGGATTGTAGAAATGATTAATAAAGAATTTACTTGATCTTAAGTTAGAAGAGTATACAATGATATACAATTGAAGATTTCAGTCCAACGGAAGTGTTGAGGGAAGGACTTAAGGAAAGGTATTACTTAAGAAGGAGGATCATATAATAAGAAAGGAACTCACCCCAGCCTCGCACCCGGAACCGCTGACGGACGCCGCCCCCAGGAACAGCTGGTGTCACGGCTGAAGTTCGAAGGAGACGACGATCCCTCTCGGCCGTAGACGTCTATATCACACTTCTCGCCCCACCACGTGACTGTTGACGTACTGTAATTTGATTGGTTCCTCTTGTGCGTCGGCGGCGTGCTCCTCCGGGTTGACTGCTCTTCTTAGGTAAAATGCTCTTGGATCAGCACTAGCTCAGCGGATCCACTGTTGCCGAGCGTCGTGTGCTTTATTCTCCCCTGATTACTGCAATCACTCTCAGTCTGCCGTTTTGATATTCCAGCACTTCTGCGGCGTCTTTGCGCCATTTTTATGTCGTTACTGAATTCGGTTCCGGCCTGGTGTTGATGAACTCTGTGGCGTCTTTCTTCGGTTAATGCTTAGTTAGGCATTTCACACCGGGACCCAACCGTAACAATAGGTTTTCATTTTCTTCTAGATTCTTGACGATTCCATTCGAAGGCCTGTCTGGCGATGTTACTCTCATCCCTGTGAAATATACGGCCATTAATTTCCACTTATTGAGACGTACATCAATGACTACAGGCCTCTTTTTAGTCCTGATCCACAGCTATACGTGTTCTAGATTTTCGGTCACCATATCCTCGAGATACATTAAACGGTGTATGTAATAAGTGTGGAGAGTCGTGGTGAGTTGCTTAGTTATATTAATTTATATTCAACAATTATCACAACCGTAGAGTAGGATTGACTTCATGTTGCTGCTGAATATGAGTAGCTTGGTGCGATCACCCGTATGGCCGAAATATTACGAAGCTTCTCTGTATTTGTTGACACAGTTCTTGAATTCCTTTTAAAATCCCTGACGGTGGTAATAATACTCGCTTGAAAGCAGAACTGGTCGAATGTTGAATCTCGTTGTTGTCCAAGAATATGTGTGTATTAATATATCACTAAGCCTCATTTTTTATGTTACGTAAATTAAAAAAAAATTCCAGTAGTGACTAATTTAGACATTACACTTATAACAGTATGCTAATATAAAACACATTTTTGTTATTCGTTTTACAGCACTGTAAGTATTCCAGATAGTATTTACAAGAAAATAATTCCAGTCAAAGGCAGTAATATTATTTTCAAAATTGTCCTTCAAAATTATTTTTATCACACTGAAAAAAATATTTTGTAGCAACCACAGAATGTTTGGTTAGTATTCACCTAGCGAAATTAATTTTGTGGTGACTACAAAATTATTATCACCACTAAACTTTTGTGGCCAAAAAAATTATTTCCTAGTACCTGCAAAATAATTTGGCAGGGTGATCTCTCTACAAAATATTCTTCTCAGTGCATCTGCGACCCAACCATACTATGGGACAAGCGAATCCTTTGCGAAATAATCCGCGTCACCTTGAACTTCAAAGACGAGGTAAATTATTCATTAAACATTTATAGCTCAAAGCATTTATAACGAGGCGGTATCTCACCCCCCAGACCGCAGTAGGGGTTTCCTTGGAACGCGACGAACAAATAAGGTTTCCACAAAGCTGCGCGTCCTTCGTCTACAAGGGTAAACTTCCCCCCATTAAGCCCTAGACAAACTAGCCAATTACCTCTCGATTTCCTGTCGGTAAGCCCTCCCTTCTTTGGTTCCCGCCAGCCAACGAATTGTCGAGTTCGTCTTATTATTATTTACAGTAAGATTACGTAAAAGGTACCGTTAGAGAGCCGCAAAGTTTGCGAATTAATTTCAAGACACTCGACTTCAACCACGTGTATAGTCTACTCCTCACGATTTATTCAAACTTTCTGAATGAAAGCTTTGAAAAATAACCCCACGTACGACGTGTTTGGTTATTTCCTAAATATGGCATGTATCACAAAAATTTTATACTTCTGTGAACATAAAACTCATATTTTATTTATAAATTATATAAGACAGAATGATAGTAGGTGTGTTTGCAATGCCTAGTATGAAATACTTCTTAAATAAAATATTAATGAAACTTAGTGCGCACGAATGCGGTGCGTTATCTCTTCGGTGTAATTTTATAGACACTGTTAAATTTTGCAAAGCAATATCCTGAAAGTAGAACTTAAGCAGGGCTTCACAAAAGTTGGAAGTAACCATTAATAGGCTATATACTAGAGTTCCTTTTTTAATTGGGTCACAGGTAATTAGGCACGCCCTTAACAACTTCAAACAGCGGTGGTGTAGTGGTCAGACTAATCCCCCCCCACGAAGGTGAACCAGCTGCTATTCCAGGTGGGGTCATCCAGATTTTCGCATGTGGTAAATGTGGTGCACTTTCCGTTGGCTGGAGCGGGATTTTCTCGAGGCTCTCCCGTTTCCCACGCCCCTGCATTCCGCCGAGGCCGTATCTTCACCTCATTTCGCCCTCGCTGGCGCTTTAGATCGCCGAACGAAACCCCTACCCGCAATTTAACTCTCAACAACTTTAAGCCAATAACGAACCTGCAAGGAAATAAGGACAGAATCCCGCGCTTCCTGGTCCAGGCTAAAACAGGAGCAACGGCCAGTGGACAGCAAAATGAAGCTCGAGTACACAAATTACTGTGGATTCTATCTAGCTTGTTGTCAAACAAATACGCGAAATTTCCGTGTTTCTAGGTATCGTGACTACAGTTTTGCTACCTAATTATTTTACATCGGCTGTTCTTGATTAATCCTTCTAAAACCCGCTCTAAGGAATGACGTTACTATTGGCTGTCGACATGCAGCACCAACACCTGAAGGATTGTGGGGTAAGAGGGAAGCGGATAGGCTCTCTGGAGCAATTTCGTCATCACCAACTCATCCAATCATATCAGGGACGTATTAAATTATAAAGGGCCACTAAAACCTCATCGACATTCTTTGCATTTATTATGCTAGCCTATCCAAAAAAAAAAAAAAAATTGGAAGGAAGGGAGGGGCAGGGAAGAACTTACTCACAAATTCTTCCATTCATTTACAGATTTAACCCGTTCTGTAGCAACGCCCATCACGATCGTGGACACGTTGCACATGCATTATCATTTATGACCGTTGCTGTACAAATCACGGTAGCCGGCGCCCAGTTTTTCTTGTGGCTAATCTGATTTGTGGAATTTTCCACACCTCTTTGACATGAGTGGTTGGTGCCAATATCATAGAGTACACATCACGTTTTCCACTGGTTGCAAGGTGCTGAAAATGCTGAACAAAAATATTGCCCAGACAAAATAATTACGTGATCGCAACACTTGCACCCAGAAATCGATTTGTGAGCGAAGCGGCAAAAGTGAGGTGCGAGGCAGCAGGCACTTAACGATTTCAAAAGGCTTTTTTTAACGACACGCCTCCCAGGAACATCCACGTGAGTGGACGTCACATCGCAGGCGGACTATGGTAGGTAGAGCTTAACGTCAGAGAAGCAGGAACGAGGAAGGAATTGGGGCATGTCCCGTAGTAAGGAACAACTGAAAATCGAAATCAGGAAAGCCGGGCTGGGATTCGAGCCCGTGGATTTCCCAAAAGCGAGTCCGAAGGTTCGCCACTACGCTGCCTCGCCCGGTCGCAGACGGTCGAAGTGACCCGACGGATGACGTAAGGAAGTAATTTGAAACACTACGGGCCGCCAAAACACGACCGTTTGTGCGCAGGACGTCAGCATGGGGTACACTTCACTGACCATCATAAAGCGCTGCGTAACTTCGCATGTTTCCTTTTGAAAATTTCTGTGGTTACGGGTTTATTCCTCATAGAAATATCAAATGTATCACCACATGATTATCCAAGTCAATTTTACCGTCAAATGTAACAAGAGAAATATACGTATAAATGCGGCGAGTGGATATTGCACTTCACTAGCACCGTACAAAGAAGAAAAAAAAAAACACGCGTTATATGTGAGGACCAAAATCATAATGTAACATGCCAATATTACTATTAAGAAGTCTATAACGCAATTATTATCATAATATTCACGTAAAAGTAGCCATTTCAACATATTTTATCGGAGCCAATAAACTAAACAATTTTATGGGCAACACGTTATCATCAGCCAAACATAAAACCATAGTTATACATGCGTGAATACAGAAAGGCATTCTAGATGAAAGTAATCCAGTCATAAAATTTGAGAAGACATGTGGAAACTTTAGGTGTAAACTATTAACATTGTGGGCTCTAATGTCGTAAATTCCTTGGTAATATCCGGGTTCTGCAAGCGTGCGGAATTGTATTTGAACAAGTAGTTTCCTTAAAAAAAACCGTATAATGTTCTAAGCTATATATTGATTTATAATATGTATATTTGAAATTTAAAAAATCTAACAGAGGACAAATATGTATTTCCATGAACCTTTTAAAGAGTTAACTAGTGTCTGCATTTGCCTATTTACGTACATTCTTTAATAACAGTGAAACAAACTAAAATTCTGAATAAAACAAGCTACGTATGGTCAGCATATGGTCTCCACTTTTTTGTGATTTTGAAAAGTCGTAAGAGTTCCATCAGTTTCGCGTGGGTTATGTCGGCTCTGATACTTTAATTTTAAGGATACAAAAGGATATTTTAATTTTAAGGATACAAAAGATGACACGTTTATCGTTGAGCTGTCATATATCAGGTTAATTACATTTCTAACGGTGTTCGTGTTATAACAGAAGAAACGGCTCCTTGTTATACATATCGTTTCGCTTTTGTATTTCCTTGTTCTTTTGTATCATTATCATGAAACCATTACCGAAACAGGGAAGCTGTAAAGGTACCGACAAATACTTACACGGAAATACACTCTATAGTAAAAATTAATCGACTGACAGGTATGAATAGTGTACCAGAATTATTTCCTCTCATCGTATCATAATTTACATGACATATCTTTGTAAACACACATTCATTCTTATTACGTACAACACCTGAAACGTTGTACAGAGTCAAACGGAAGTGAGAACAGATATAATTTGTCTTAGAATGATTTATAATTATCTCGAGTTCCGGTAGCCCATTTTGGCTCAAACATTTCAATTCAAATTACGTGAGTTGTACAGGCCAGTTTTTCAAGATTATATGCATACTTTTAACACTTCTACATTCTCGATGTCAAAATTATTGTCAAATGAGGCTTGTTGTATTAAAAGTTGAATTTAAGAGTTACTATTTCTATCAATTCGCTGGGAACTGGGAGCCAGCGTGGCAATGCGCGCTGCTACATACATATATGTAGTTGTGGACAGTTGAGCAGTGATAATTTTTTTCACAGGGTGAGATCAAAAGTGCTGATATAATCGTGAACAATTGTTGATTGTAGTTTGTTTTAAAGGGTACCGAAATAAAATTTTAACCATGGCTGACGCAGGTAATCAAGTGCAGATTTAAAGCTCAATGTCACCTCTTACGCATGAATTCTTCAGTTTCGTGACATAATTTTTCTTTCATAATAATTTCTGAGTTTAGAAATTTTAAACTCTACGAGTTATTTAATATTTTTTGTACTTCATTATGCTACGGGTTATTTGGTAGATGTGAAAAGGCCGGGACGTATTAATGTTTTAAAGTTTATATCGCAACAGAGGCACGGGGTTCCCGTGCACGTAATCACAGCGACAATGATTTCCCTAGATGGAGAAAAGACGAAATGTTGAAAATTATTTTCCACAGCAGCGATGTTAAAGGACACCAGAGTGACTTCAATAGGTACGAAACATTTTTGTTTCTATGCATACATATTTAAGGGGTCACAAGTTTCTTCAATATCTTGATTTATCTGCCCAAAATATGAAATTACAATACTTAAAATATATATATATTACATGGGCATTACTACACTATAATACTGGTATTCACCTTTATGGCAATTCATACAGAGTATAAAACTTACATATATTCAAAATATTTCCTAATCCAGAAAAATATGTCAAAATAATTGTGATTAAAGTGCCGCATTACAAACCCAATACAGTAAAGTTAAATAACAATATCCTTGGCAGTACTTAACTTCTATCGGCACCTATTAAAAAAACTCTACAAGAAAGCCCCACATGGAAATCCTACATGGGTATTACATTATTTTTCCTCAAACTTGAATGGCTAGCAGAGAGACNGGGGGGGGGGGGGGGGGGGAATTAAACAGTCGTGGGTCTGTAACCGACACTTTCACCTCAGACGTGAAGGAACCTCCTAGAAGCCGAAGGACGTCGTCTTTCATCCAATAACTTCAAAAAAGTCGCTGATGATGAGCCAGATAACGTCGGTAACGTGACACTCAGGTCACGTGGTAGCACAAAGAAGGCCGTAAAGAGGGGGGCGGGGGCTGTCGTTCGCCCAGTCTCGCACGAGCCACGACACCAAGCGACACGGCCCCGTCGAACCCGTCACCCGGAGCAGCAAACAGCGGGTCGACCTCACTTTTCCAGCGTCACAGCCGCCCACCGAGCTGTGTCCTGGGGCGACGTGGCGAAAGCCGGGTAACTCACTTACAATATTACGCTCGTTGAGGCAAACATTTTCCTTGCTAGTTCGGATTTTACGTCTGTACTGCAGAGAAAGGCGGATATACTCAATTCACGGATACTTCCAACTTTTCTGAAGTCCTGCTAAAGTTCTACTTCCAAGATATTCCTCCGACTCATATAATCAAAGCTTAGAAAATTACACCAGGGGGCCAACGTACCGTATTCGTGCGCATTCAGTTTTTGTGCATAAGAACTATTTCTTACTGGTCAATACCAACACAACTATTTACTCACTGTTTTATTCGCATTAATTATATATTAGATATTATAATTTAAAAAAATTAATTCAACCCAAAATAAAATACTTTTATGTTAACACAAAATTAAAACATTTGTGATACACGGTATATTAAGAAAACAACCGAGGCCGTCATATATTGGGGTGATTTTTCAAAGGTTTGATTAAAAAAGTGTGAAGAAACCGCGAACATACTATAGATAAACTTCTAAAGTAGCAGTTTTTAAAGTCTTATCACAGAGTACTTAAGGAAACAGAGGCGAAATGATAGCGTATACTGCGTACTCCAACCACACACGACGACAAAAAGGCCTCGCCGACTAGCAACATGGCATAACGTCGTTCACCAATCAGCTCCTGCAAACGCAACTTGCCAGAAGGCATCCCCGACCAATACGAAATATTTCATAACGTTGTGACGGTGTGCCTGGAAACACCGCACAAAGTGTTCGCCTGCTACGTACTGCTGTAGAACGTGTCCTACGAGGGGTATCGTCTGGGTAGTTTAACATACCTCTCTACGCCCCCGTTCGACGCCCAGCGGCGCGGGACGGCAGGTCGAGGCCTGGCTTCCACGCCACGCTCAGCTGGTCGACTGCGTGATGACGGAGGGTTAACCCGGCCCCCTCCACGTCCACCACCACCCCTCCTCTACGCTTGGGCCTGGAGACGCCTCTACTACGTCATCGGACGGGAGTGCGCCGGCAAGACGATCAGCGCTACCTTTTTTGGAGTTTCCTCAACATCTGACGTCACGAACTCTGGAGGGGCTAGCTAGCCTACATATACCATGGCATGAAGACTGCTCTAGAGAACAATGGGGTGGGCTTCGTAGAGGGAACGCTTATAAAGATTAGTATATTTTTATTGAGCAATTTAATTACATTTGGGCTTTCACTATGTAATTTTATTTACGCCCAATATCATTCATTGAAAACTTTTTAATCAGTGTTTTAAATAATCTTTTAAATTTTTGTATGGAAACTTACCGTTTCTTTTTTGCAAAACAAACGAAAAGTTACTAGCCCGAAATTATATGGTTAAAAACGACATCATCACTTCTAAATTTCCCACAATTGGAGATAGGTTATACTGCCTTTTGTTCTTATGGGATGGAAATGTTCTTTATTTGAGTTTTTCAACGTTTTTGTGATAACTGCGCAAAGTATTAACTGGTTTAGTATTCCATATATTGTTATGTATGTGGTGGATGGAGAAGGAAGGATTGGTCACCGTCACAAGGTGGATGGGTTTCCTCGGGTTTTCTTGCCCCTTGACAACGTGCAATTGCCAATCAGACTCTAAACTCTTTCCCACAGCTTCGCGCAACCAATAAGTGATCTAGTTCGCTTACATCAAAAGAACCGCCTCACCATTTCGCCAGCGTATACTTACTGAGTATGTGGTTTTACTTCGAAAAATATTAATTCAGTAGGAAATGAAAGAATTCGATATAGTGGGTTGTTACGAACTAGTAACAATATAGTATGTCAATGTGAGAGAATGCTGGGTGCTGGGGGCGTATCTCAAATAATGACTAATGGTTCGGTAGAGCACAACAGTATCTAATGAGGTTTATTAACATTAATATTATACAGTTGCTATTTAAATTACTATTGATAGGGGGAGCTTTACATTGAATGCCACTATGATTATTTAATTACATTATGATTCACGCCATATTAATTAAACCTAACTGGAAAGTCATCACCTTGTTGCAGCCGGAGGCTGATTCTGCGAGACAGTTAACGCCGGCCGGACACACCCATCTTCCTGGTCTGCTTCGCTGGTCGGGTCACTCAAAGGACTAAAGACGAAAGGACCACGTTCCGGGTGTTACGCCGGCCTATATCTAGCGCGTGGTTCTGCTGTCCCGCTCAGTGACTGGTGGAGGGGATTTCTGCAACTGTCTTCTCTCGCAAGGATCGACGACCAAATGGTGGCGTTGCAATCCCGCTCGTTTCCGGGTTTAATGCTTGAAGGTGTGATCGGGCAAGCCGTTCAGCTAAGGCCTGATCACACCATAACAGGGTGATGCCGAGTCTCTAGGGTTTCGCCTGCCTGGGCGCTTGAACTGCGTTCGAGAGTATTTTAAATCCTGGGTTTTTGACGAAATTATATAGCGTACCTCCGACATGTTTACCTATAAAAAGACACCAAACCCCAGAAGACGGGGTGGTACTTTAAATTTACCACGCGTTCTGTAAATATGATTTTGGAGCCCTCCAATCTGTTTTAAAAACGGCCTTTTCATACTCCCGTATCTTAGAACATAATAGCCGAACATGAGTCAAACTACGATAGGAACCTGTATTCAACTTTGCTATAGGTTGTTTACGTAAAATGAACACTTTTGAAAGCCCTGCATAAGATCTACTTGTAAGCACATTGCGTATCCTTCCGCCACATATAAAATCAACATTGCTGTGGACCTGATCACTTTATTCATGCGTTAGTCAAGTAAAACTGTATAATTATTATAAAAGTAAAAATTTTACAATTTTTTATAATCCATACACTTATATGCATTTATAAAATAAGAAAATAAAAATCAATCATTGCAGTATTGAGAAATGTTTACTGAACATTTTAAATCCAACTTTGAGACATAGAACTACTTTCCCTCCGTCGTTACCAACTTTACTGAGCGCATGCCACCAAATGTGCTCGTTAAAAATGCACGCAGGTAGGGACAGTGACAATTTCCAGTAATTGGTTTCAAAATTGCTTACTTTACCGTGAACAGTCTTTAAAGTGATAGGCTCACCGCTTGAAGTCCCATAGGCACACGCAGCACTACGAGAACGCTGCACGTCAGTTCAGAGCCCTGCGCGTAGTGGCGATCCCACTCTTGTAGCGCGTGCCAGTGTAACCCTTATATCTCGCGCGTTCCTCCGCCTAGAAAGGAGAAAAAGATAGAGGCATGCCGGACCTTGGTAAAGGAACCTCCTCAGTCAACAATTTTAAACGCCGTAAGGGTCACGTACAGCCGTAAGCATAAACAAGCTTCGCGTGTGATCTGAGTTGAGCGATTTGGGCGCGTCTTAACAACGACATCTTGAGAGCCGACGAGGGTTCAAACGAGATGAGAATGGAGCAGCGCCGGTATGCAAGGGCGGGGAAAACGGGAGATCCCCGAGAAAACCCGCCGACCCACTTGCGAAAATCCGGGAGTGACCCGGGCGGGGACTGTGTGTTATGTTTCCTCGTGATTTTTAACGGTGACTGTAGGCTTTTATTACAGGAATCTGTTGAGGAAAGGATACAACGCTGTCGCTATACGGAGTTTAAAACACTCTTTTACATACGTATAACCATTATCGTAAACGGAGGGCTCCTGGCAGCGAATTTTGGCTGACTTTGACGTTTTTTCAACGGCCATGTTCATGATTGAATGACCACATTCATGAATTGGCAGCGAAATATTGACTTTGATTTCTGTACTGAAAAAATATTTTCATGGAAAATGTCGGTTTTTTTTAAATAGAATAGAACTTCTTACGATAAGACCCATCCGATAAATAGGGAGGTGTCATAATAAGAGTATTATGGACGGAGTGTAAAGGGTTTCAGGCACAAGATAAAGACGGGAGGGGGAGGGGGTTGAGTGAGTAGGGAGTTGTAACGGAAGGCGGTGGTCAGGCCTGCGGGGGATTGCTGCGAATTACCGCAAGGCTCGTCGCACCTCGCACCGCGGAAGGCGA
>NQII01001323.1:241315-312609 GCA_002778355.1 Clitarchus hookeri
ACTTCTTTCTCGCCGAATAAACGTGAACTGAGCGATGATTGGGGGACCGTATACGCGTAGGTCGGTTGGTCGATACCGAATGTAATACGGACGGAAAAAAACAAACCCACGGACACGATCCTGAAGAACGAGGTGGCAGGTGTTCTGCGGGGGAATAAAATAAAAGAAGCGAAGTCTGTTTCGGGCACTTGCTGCGATCGACGCATCAAATATTTGGTGAGGACACACAGGAAAAGGAAAAAATTCTGGGTAAGAACAAGAGGAAGAAGAGAGTGTGGTGCATGGAACGCGCGCTAACCCCATACACTATATAATATTCTAGAAGTATACGAACAAATATTCATTGTGTTAAGGGTATCCTAATATTCTTAGAATCAACCTAACTCGTGGACAACGTATAGTCGGCAACATCACTTTCGTGNGTGTTAAGGGTATCCTAATATTCTTAGAATCAACCTAACTCGTGGACAACGTATAGTCGGCAACATCACTTTCGTGACCGACCGTGAGATAAAAATAATAAATCATATTCAAAATCTTAGAAAATTAAGCTTTTAAAATACATCGTTATTGTTAGTGACCTACTACCTATTTATACCTGTANTGTTAAGGGTATCCTAATATTCTTAGAATCAACCTAACTCGTGGACAACGTATAGTCGGCAACATCACTTTCGTGTCCGACCGTGAGATAAAAATAATAAATCGTATTCAAAATCTTAGAAAATTAAGCTTTTAAAATACATCGTTATTGTTAGTGACCTACTACCTATTTATACCTGTANTATTCAAAATCTTAGAAAATTAAGCTTTTAAAATACATCGTTATTGTTAGTGACCTACTACCTATTTATACCTGTATTGCGTGATTTTTAATTTTATTTCACTTGTGATTTGAAATAGCCTATATTTGACAGATAATTATGCAACAATCATTGGGCATTTTCTTTATTATTTATAAGTGATATGAGGTATTTATGTTAAATGTGTAGGTGGATCTATGACATTTGAACACAACATAATTATTCATTAAACGAATTATATAAACTTTAACCACCTACTCAATGCAATAAAAAAATTGGTTCTTCTTCAGTTCCTGTATATTTCTAGGCCAGAACACCATTAAATGGATGGTAGGTTTAGGGAATAACTGATTTAAAGATAATAAAGCACAGTACTTTTATGATGTAGTGGGAGCGAGTCCGAAATTCAGATGCACTATGTTAACTTGAAACAGAGAGATTTGAACCAAATCAGTGAAAACAGTGAAAACTGAGCATCTGTTAATCACTGCCAGATAACCGATTAATAAAGTGGCTGATTTGTGTGTGATTCCCACTGAATGTCAAAAATTCTACTGTTATAAATCACTTGTTCCCAGTTAATTTGCTTGATTCGCTGGTCAGCAATAACTTATCAACTGACTTTCAGTGAATGTTATTTCACTGATTGATATCACTGATTCGGGTTTCGAGTGCATGTTTGATGTATTTGGTTGTAAAATTTGAACGTCTAGGAAAGCTATTTACAATCAACATAGAATAGTAATTTATATTCAGAGCCTAGATTAGAACCATATTTCAACCCAATAATAGGTGCAACACACTGATTACCTACTTTTTGCGGGTTTGTTTTTATTTTTAAACAGGAATTTAAAATTTGTCTTTGCAGCGCCGGAAAATAGGAGCGGGGGAAACGGGAAATCCCCGAGAAAACTCGCCGACCAGCCGCATCGTCCGGCGCGATTCCCACTTGCGAAAATCCGGGAGTAGCCCCGTCGAGAATTGAACTCAGTTCGCCTAGATGGGAGGCGAGTAGTCTGCCCACTACACCACCGCGGCCCCTCTGAGAGGCCCTGGTTCTCCCTNCAGTTCGCCTAGATGGGAGGCGAGTAGTCTGCCCACTACACCACCGCGGCCCCTCTGAGAGGCCCTGGTTCTCCCTTCCTTGCATTCCAGCGCTGACATGTTTGCCGCATTTCATCCTCATCGGCTTTCAAGACTTCCGTTGTTAAGAGCAGCCCAAATCTCTCCACTCCACTGCAAGGCAGCACATTTTTTTAAGTCACTTAACTCGGTTCTTTCAAAGAGGTGGCAGAATATTCTTGACAAAGTTGACGAAAACCGCATGATTAAAAGGAGGTCGAACATTGTAGGGTAAAGTGATCATATGGTAAAATGCTTGTGGTTGTTATAAGGAGGATGATTGTTTCAATCTCAGTGATGCCAATATGTTACATCTTCTTTGTGAAGGTATTTTTTTTTTTTTAATTTATATATTTTTTTATTTTGCAGTTGTTACCTATAGCACAATACAATTTAATTTTCGTCCCAATTTTTAACAGCATAAGTTAAAAATCAGCATTTAATATGTAACATCATAAATTTGTTTATAGTATTTTTTTTTACATGACAACTTGTTGTAGACATTTAAAATACACTTTTTTTTTGTGACAGGATTTCCAAAGATATTTCGTACATTGCATCTTTCTATGATATCTGATGTCTCGGTTATACTCTAATTCACACTATAATCTGGCTGAATGAACTGAAAGCATTTGGGTTATGTCCGGGAATAATAATTTAGCCCTTACAGTCGTCCTTTATTTGGAAACTACTTCTCTGAGTTTGTATTCGATTGCTTCTATTTTACTAACCATTGATTCATCTTCAGTGTCTTCATTTACTGTAGGCAATGTATGGTTAATAAAATGTTCATGTGTATTTTGGTTACTTAAATAGTAAAAATTAACATTTGTAGTTTCATGTTCGTCGAGTACACCGAGGTTAAAATTTAACGTTTCTCCAATCGTTTGTGTTATATTGCGACTTTTAATAAATACATTCTATTGCTATTATATAAATATTATATTGCTAAACTCTGTGATTCCTGCATATTATTTGTTTCTAAGATGCGTGAGTTCGGTATACTTATTTTAAAATACTTTTTAAAAGCATCTCTGTTTTACATGGTTCTGATTTAAGTTTATGTTCTATGAAATATATACTTACAACCACTTCACACTTGTTTGATAAGTTTTCACGTTACGAAGCCACTTAAATCTTAATTAATTTTAGGCGCGTCAAGCTCCTATTTTATTAAAAGGATTATATTCTTGTCTTCTGCACCTTTATGACATAAAATTCATATTTCTTTGTAGTGAAACTGTACGAAAGTCCCTGTTATGTATCGAGTAATTTTTATTGTATTCCTACTGACGCTATATCGTGCAGTCTCGAAATTGCCTTTTTTCCTTGAGGATTTGTTTAATTAATAATTATCTTGCCTAATACGATTGTAGAAGGAATTTTTTTTTACGCTACTACAAGCCGCGGAGTGAAATGAGACTCATAATTGAATACGTTACCCTTTTTGATGTAGATTCAGTGTGTGATGTGGCATGACTGATTAGTTATTCATAAATGGGCAAGCGGAGATTTTAATTTCCGCATCCAGACTACATTTTACCCGAGGCTGTAATAATAATTTTGGTCTTTACGGCACACGAGCTTTTTGCTGTACTTGGGAATGAAAAATCAGGTGTTTGCTCTCACAGCATATTTTACCTCGGGTATGGAGGCTCTGAAGGCAATCATTTTAAATATCACAGATAGCCGAATCGTTTCGATACAAACGAAGGTGATTGAACTTTGCCAATTCCAATATGTCAATTGAATTAATAGTTTTCCTTTGAGAGGCAATAGATTGAAAAATAATGTTGTATTTTAGACACCGTGACAAGCTTAAATACACTCAAAGCTAAAACCCTGCAACAGTTTTAGATAATGGAGGAAGACTATTAGTCTCATTGCAAAACACTCAGGATGTTTTCGTAATTCCGATCTACGTTATAGAGTTTTGGTTTGAGGTACAAGAGAATGAATGTGGAGTTAAAGAATTAAATCGATGCCCTTAACGGTTAAAAATTACAGTCAATAATCAGAACCAGCATTGTTTCAATTCGAACTAAACATTAGTGCAGCAATAGTTAGTATAGTGTGAGTAGCACTTCCTTTGTTTAGGCACGCAGTTTCTCTCTGGTTTATGGCGGTCCTTAAATTGAGATTTCGATAAACAGTTTACTTCTGACAGGACCGCTGTGATGGGGGAGTATAGTCTATTAAACGGTTTCTTCGCACTTTTTGAATCAAACCTTTGAAAAATCTCCCCATGTCTGACATACTTTGTTCTTTCCTAAATACGTCATATATCACAAGCATTTAATACTTCTGTTAACATTAATTTACCCTATTTTTGGTTAAATTAAACTTTTAATTATATTTTATTTATAAATTTTAATATTTTCTTTATAATTAGAATGAATTAAAACATAGACAAAATGTGTGTTCGTAACGCCTAGTAAGAAATAGCTTCTCCAAAATTATATTAAAGTGAATGATTGCGTACGGATTCTGAGCGTTGTCCCTTTGATGTAATTTTCTAGACTCAGTTATGCATTGTTTGCATGAAGCGGGGGAATATCCTGGAAGTAGAACTTTAGCAGGGCTTCAGAAAATTTGGAAGAACCCGCGAATGGACTATGGTTCATACTTGCGTATAGGGGTGTCAGATAACGCTGCACCACTCTGATTAAAAAAAAAACAGACATGTGATTGAAAATTGCGATTAAAATAATTTAAGTTTATTTTGGGATTACCATAAAGCGTTTACACATTTATTCTGAAGAAGGTGAGGCTGGTTAATGATAGTACGTCCCGAACCACACGATACTGACTCAACGCTCAGAAATTTGTTATTCATGCCGGGGGTTGGTCACGAATTGCAATCCTCGCATATCTCACAAGTGTGAAGTCTCAGAATAGATAAGATTACAGAAGTGAAATATCCGCTCAGCGCAAACTACATCCGCACACGCTATCAAAATGACGTCATTGGCCAGCCAATTAGCGCCTGGTAACATACTTGGCAGCAGGCAGCTCAGCCAAAAAGGAATCTTTCGCAGCACGCATTATAGCCCTTCACGGTCACTTTCAACTTTTATGAAGCCCTACTAAAGTTCTACTTCCACTATATTCCTCCGCCTCATGCAAACAAAGCTTAACCGAATCTATCAAATTACACCGAAGGTACAAAGCACTGTATTCGTGCGCACTCAGTGTAATAATATTTTGCGTAAGAACTATTTATTACTAGGTTTTTACAACACACCTATTTTCTCCCCGCTGTTTATTCGTATTAATTATTTATTGAATAATATAATTAATATGTAAAATGTAAGCAAAAGTTCAATTTAACCAAAAATAAGGTACTATTATATTCTTCTGTGTTAGCGCAAATATAAAACGCTCGTGATATACGACATTTTCAGGAAAGAACCAAACACGTTACTCAAGGAGTGATTTTTAAAATGTTCAAAAAGTGTAAAAAAAAAAATTCGAATAGACTATAGTTTTGATTTAATAAGGTTCGGTTAGCTGTGTTGAATGCCGAAATACACGTCTGGGTCCGCGCTGCAAAAGCCCTCGCCGCTGCCAAGTTCACGATCCGCAGTAGCCTCGCTCACANGTGTGAGTAGCACTTCCTTTGTTTAGGCACGCAGTTTCTCTCTGGTTTATGGCGGTCCTTAAATTGAGATTTCGACAAACAGTTTACTCGTGACAGGACCACTGTGATGGGGGAGTATAGTCTATTAAACGGGTTCTTCGCACTTTTTGAATCAAACCTTTGAAAAATCTCCCCATGTCTGACATACTTAGTTCTTTCCTAAATACGTAATATATCACAAGCATTTTATACTTCTGTTAGCATAAATTTATCCTATTTTTTGTTAAATTAAACTTTTAATTATATTTTATTTATAAATTTCAATACATTATTTATAATAAGAATTAATAAAAACAGAGAAAAAATGTGTGTTCGTAACGCCTAGTAATAAATAGCTTCTGCAAAATTATATTAAAGTGAATGAGTGCGTACGGATTCTGAGCGTTGTCCCTTTGATGTAATTTCCTAAACTCAGTTATGCATTGTTTGCATGAAGCGGAGGAATATCCTGGACGTATAACTTTAGCAGGGCTTCAGAAAATTTGTTAGTACCCGTGAATGGACTATGGTTCATACTTGCGTATAGAGGTGTCGGATAACGCTGCACCACTCTGATAAAAAAAAAACAAGATATGTGATTTAAAATTGTGATTAAAATCATTTAAGTTTATTTTGGGATTACCATAAAGCGTTTACACATTTAGTCTAAAGAAGGTGAGGCTGGTTGATGATAGTACCTCCCGAACCACACGCTACTGACTAGACGCTCGCATCTCACAAGTGTGAAGTCACAGAATAGACAAAATTACAGAAGTGAAATATCCGCTCATCGCAAACTACAGCCGCACGCGCTATCAAAATGGCGTCATTGGCCAGCCAATTAGCGCCTGGTAACATACTTGGCAGCAGGCAGCCCAGCCAAAAAGGAATCTTTCGCAACACGCGGTATAGCCCTTCACGGTTACTTTCCATTTTTTTGAAGCCCTACTAAAGTTCTACTTCCACTATATTTCTCCGCCTCATGCAAACAAAGCTTAACCGAATCTATAAAATTACGCCGAAGGTACAAAGCACTGTATTCGTGCGCACTCAGTGTAATAATATTTTGCGTAAGAACTATTTATTACTAGGTATTTACAACACACCTATTTTCTCCCCGCTGTTTATTCGTATTAATTATTTATTGAATAATATAATTAATATGTAAAATGTAAGCAAAAGTTCAATTTAACCAAAAATAAGGTACTATTATATTCTTCTGTGTTAGCGCAAATATAAAACGCTCGTGATATACGACATTTTCAGGAAAGAACCAAACACGTTACTCATGGAGTGATTTTTAAAATGTTCAAAAAGTGTAAAAAAAAAAATTCGAATAGACTATAGTTTTGATTTAATAAGGTTCGGTTAGCTGTGTTGAATGCTGAAATACACGTCTGGGTCCGCGCTGCAAAAGCCCTCGCCGCTGCCAAGTTCACGATCCGCAGTAGCCTCGCTCACAAGTCCACTGCGCATTGGAACGCCGCATTCCGCGCTGCTGTATACTCTGCCCGGCGAACTAGTCACAGAGTAGGCAAGTTGTTAGTCGCTGACCGGCTGCGCGCCGCTCCGAAACAGGCCACGTTTATTTCTTCTGATTGACAGCGCCTGCTGTGCTTCACGCCCTGATCGGCGGATGGCCTCAGATCACTGGGCGAAGTGAATAAAACCGAGCATCTGCAAAATCTAAAAGTTTTCTACGCAAGTGCATGGTTTTGAGTAGATAAAATACTAGCCTTAACTAAGCGCAGTATTTGCTACAGATCTCCCGAACTCTTACTTATTACTTGAAAAAACGACGTGAACGAAGTTAAATGCCTAAGTTTATACGTTAGCAAGTACTGAAGAATTTTTAAGTTTAGCTGGGAGGGGCATGCTGACTTTCCAGTTAGTTTGTTTCATTCGAGCCACGGCGAAGCTTATGACAAGCGCAAACAAATGCAGTACGCTGTTCGCCGGAAGATACCTGACTATAAGGAACTGTTAATATTTTAATCTGAAAGTGTAGATTTCTTGGCCGCCAATTTCTTAAATGAGATAGATAGATAGACTAGGTGGTGCTCTTTTCTCCAAGAAAACAAATGGAGATATACGTACGGTGTATTGCCGACCCTGGATTTTAGTCAGGAACTACTGAGGATGTTGGAGTTCACAGATCTACAGCCTACAAAAACTGTCGGTTACGTAATGGGAAGAATAATCGACAGATATCATAAATGGATCAGCTTTCCATCGACAGCAGCTGAAGTGGACGAAACAAAAATTCTCTGGCAAAAACATTTCCGTATTCCAAATGTAACAGGTGCTCTAGACTGCACCCACGTCAAAATAATAAAACCTACTTTGCATGGGGATGAGAATGTTGATAGAAATGGTGATATAGCAATTAACGTTCAGGTTACCTATATCGCACTAGAAATGTTTACAAGCGTTCATGACGCTAGAATATGGCCCGGACGCCCAGTCAGGGGAATTATGTCACGTTTTCATGGTGGAGCATGTCTACTAGACGACTCCGGCTATGGAATATCTCCGTGGTCAGTAACACAATACAAAACACCAATAATGCAGCGGAAAGAAATTCCTACTTGTGTCATTCTAGGGAAAGAAGTCATCATCGAAAGGTATTTCAAAGAGCTGAAAAAAAAAGGATTCCCAATTTTGGGAAACTTTGTCAGTGTATCTATAGAAAGATTGCACAAAGTAGTAACATTTTGCACAGTCTTATGCAACATTGCACAAATCTAAGTAATGTTTTTTTTTATGAGGATGATTTTGCGACGCTAGCGCCCGTTCCGCTAGACGTCTTCGTCAGTTTCAACTCTGTGCGATGGTATGCTCCATGCTCAGCTCGTATCCCCTCTCTTTCCCCTCCATGTCCAACCCCAACCTTCATTTCCCCCTCTCCTGTGCGTCATAATTCTTTATGTTCTGGGCAGTTTATTTAAGTTGTTGCACACCTCGCGCCCGGTAGTCACCTGACCGTGTACCTGAAGAGCTGCTATAATAGTCTAGATTGCCAGTTTTGTCGTCCTACGGACGTATTGCCGTGATGAGGCACTTTGTATTTTTTTTTCCTCGACTGAGCTGCCGAGAGTTTGAGCAATTCAAAACGGTGAGTCATGGACTCTGAGTTTGTATTCTATCTGGTCCTTTTTAATTTTTTTTAATGTTTTGCGTGGCGTAGATATGTTGTTTTGGGTATGCAGTAAGGTTGCTGTTTTTTTTTCTTTCAAAATAGTGGCCTCGGTCGCCAGTCTAAATTTGGTTTCGGCTTTAACTAAAACCTGTCGTTTCCTGTGCGTTTCCTGTTTCGACGTGTTGTGTTAGTCTTGTTTGCTGCCCAAGAATTATTTAATTTCCTTTAGAATGCTTCGTGTGCACGACTCTCGCGTTGGGCGTAGTTTAGCTTTTTAACTGTGCGTGTTCATTAAAACTTTTAATCCGGCTGGAGCTTTGACGGGTCACTTGACTGCCTTCGCCGAACTTCATATTTTATGAAGCATTTCCAATTCAATACTTTAACGTGTTAGGTTTTATAAAGAGGAGGCTTTTACTGGGCTCACAAAGCTGCCCTCCATCTTTAATTGCTATTTTTCACAACCTATTCAAATGAAATGCTTTAATTGTATTCTACAAACTATAATTGTTTTAAATAACAGTTATTCATTTGATAATCTGTTAATTATATTGTTTTATATATTCTATAATCAACAGGAGCAATTTATTAAATTCATTACGTTCTTGTCAAGTTTTATTACAATTTTTGTGTGGATCTGGAATGAAATTGCTATGGTGATCTTTTATCTTTTTAATTGCCAAGTTTCTTGTTACCAAATTTAGGGTGCTGCTTTGTCATTACGTATATTTAATTGACATATACTGTGTGTGTGTATGTATGTATGTATATACTGAACTTTCTTCCTATATTATTTGTACTGATGTGCCGGCTTTCGCAGTGTACTGACGATAACAGACGGGGAGAAACATGAAAGCCGCAAACCTAGCTGCAGTTTACCGTAGCGACTGGTAAAGTTTTCTCGGATACTCGTTCAAATAGCTCAGTTATTTCCACCTAGACCTAGCGTTACTTTATTCAACTGACTTTGAGCAAAAGCTAAAACTACCTATTATATGCTAGCTGGTAGCTGCTAGGTTCCACTCACTTTGCCCGTTCTGATAAGGAAGAAAGGCTTCGAATCCGGAACACATTCGGCGATCTCGTTTCTGTTCAATTGCGTGTTTTGCAGTGTGCTTCGGCGAGGCGGAGGCAGAAACTGCACTTTGTCGAATGGCGTAATGGGAGCTGGTTGCACGCCGGCCTCAAGAGCCGGTGCCAAATCGTAAACGCGAACATCCCGAGTTCCCCGTTTTCTGCGGAACCGGTGCCTCGTCATGGTCATCTGTAATAGTGCCATTAAGGGGCCTGCCTACCTGAAGTTATTTTCCGCGTTTGAGACGGAGAAACGAGGGAGCGACAAGGGCTACATTATTGCGCGCGTAAAGCCCTCCACCGCCACTAAGCGCAAGGCTCTGGACTGATCTGCGGTGCTCCCGTCGTGCTGGTTGCGCCTATGGAACTTGAAACTGCGAGCCTATAATTGTATTGCTGGAAAGTCTGTGGTATGGTTCAATGCAGTGCCCTGGAGTACTTTTTTTATGTAACTAGTGCGTATATAATGGGATACTGCGCTTCGAAAAAGGCGTTTTTAGCTGTGTTGGAGTGCTCTGAAATGGTGTTCCTAATGTGCGTTACGTCTCGAAATCACTCAACAGCCCTCGCCTACAATGTGCGTTATTTTTGTAGATCAACACGTTGGACGCACGTTTAACAGTTGTTCGTAAAGCGTGTGTATTACAAAGACACTGCAACAGAGGTTAAGCGTCAGGTAGACGGGCGCCTTATGGAGAGGAGGCAGGACTATTGATATAGTCCATTCACGGTCTATTTACAACTTTTCTGAATCCCATATTAAGGTGCACTTTCAGAATATTCCTCCGCCTAACGCAAAAAAGCTCAACTAAATCTAGAAAATTACACCCAAAGAACAAAGCACTACATTTGTGCGCACTCAGTTTAATGACATTTTGCATAAGAACTACTTCTTACTAGGTATTACCAACATATATATTTCTCTCTGTTTTTATTCACATTAATTGTAAATGAAATGTTATAATTTATATTTATAATATCAGTGAAAGTTCAATTTAACCAAAAAGTGGTACTTTCCATTAATAAATGTATAAAATGCCTGTGATACATGGCATATCTAGGAAACAACTAGGAATGTCATAAATGTGGTAGTTTTTTGCAAAGGTTTGATTCGAAAAGTGTGAAGAAACCGCGAATAGACTATAGTCCCCAACCATTACTCACTTTTGATTATCGAGTAGACAACTGGTTCGGAGACCAATTTATAATCAGGAGGTCCCGTCATCTTCAGTTTTCCGTCATAACCATTTGATGCTAAACCCAAACAACAACCGTGATCGACAGGCTAATGCCAGGTTAGCAGGGTTATTCCAGCTACTCGAAGCCGAACTAAATTGAATTTTGTTGAATGCTGCAGACATGCCGTTCAATGAAGCAACTGTTATATTAAGTTTTGAAGTTGAATTTTACGTGAACTGGTCACAACTTTAGTGAAGCCATGCTCTACTCATTTGTATTTCCAAGAGTTCTCGCTTCCTTTTTTTTCCTTTGTGAAGTAGACGCCTCTTTAAATTTGCTTTGTTCCCTAATGATTCCCATGATTCTATTTATTCGACACGTAAAATAAAATTCTCGTTTGTATTTCTTGTCAAAGAGACTTCGTAGTGATTTAGTTTGTGTGCAGACTTAGAGCATATTTAATTTAGAGAGAGACTCTGCACTCTCTAAAGGGGATGATTTGGGAATGGAAAAGGGCAGAAGGGGGTGGCATTTTGATAATCAATGTTCTAGCAAATTTTTATTATTAATTCGTTTAATTTGTTGGCAGATTAAGTACTTGTACCCAGCATGCGCTAAATGGCTGGTTCAGTTCGTACAAGAGGGTCACGTAATATTTTTATGAAGACATTTTTCACGTGATTTCGTTTCATGATGTGCTCCAGATGAGCTTCATAGCTTCAGATGTAACACCCTAAATCCGCAAAAATTTTCATCTGAAGGAAGTGATGTGCGTTGCACTTTGAGTTCTCTCAGTTCATGAATGGTGTCCGACTTACTCTTGAACTTCATGTATGTAACTTCGTGCATATTTGCTGCCTGCTCTTTTATTTCTCTATATTTTTGACTAGAGAAGATGTATTTCAACTAAACTGAAGTAATATAAAATAAAATATATATGTATCTAATTTACTTATATGCACGGTAAACTGAGCACTTTTGAAAGCCCTGCGTAATATCTACTTGCACATTGCGTTTCTTTCCGTATATGTAAAACCAACATTGCCATACGCCTCATCACTTTATTCATACGCGAGTCAAGGGAAACTGTAAAATTATTAGAAAAGTAAATATTTTAAGAAATTGGCTAATTCTTGCACTTGTATGTATAAAAAATAACAGAAATTTAAAAAACTCATTGTAGTGTTGACAAATGTTTACTAAACAATTTAAGTTCAACGATAAAATATGGAACTACTTTCCCTCCGTCGTAACCAACTTTACCGGGTGCATGCCCCTTCGTGTACCTGTTAAAATACACGCAGGTAGGAGTAGTGACATTGTTCAAAGGATGATTTCAAAAGTACTGACTTTACCGTGAATACCATTTATACGAATTGATAGTTGCACTCTATATAAGATGTTGGCGAGGGAAGACTAAGTCATGTTGATCCACTCAATAACGATATATAACTAACATGCAGGTATGTACCGTTGCCGGAGGCTGAACGTTGTGGCGGGAAGCAACGAGCGGCACGACAAGTTGAAGCTGTATCTCGAGGACTGTTCTTCTCGGCGTTAGTCCACAGTGTTATATAATTTATTCATAGCGCAGTTGTCCCGAACACTGTGCTACCGGGAGGCGAGATCCACTGGTGCTTCGGTGCTATATTTTACAAACTATAGTCTACTCACAGTTTCTTAATACTTTTTTTTATTAAACCTTCGAAAACTCACCCCAAGCATAGCGTGTTTGGCTTTTCCCTAAATATTGCATGTTTCACAAGCGTTTTATAAATCTGTTAATATAAGTCTCTTATTTTTGGTTAAATTGAATTTTCACGTATATCATATGAAAAAATTAAAGAATGTTTGTTTTATAACTAATATGAATGCAGCTACATAGAAAATAGGTGTGTTGGTAATGCCTTCAGTAAGAAATAATTCTTTATGCAAAATATTATTAAACTGAATGCGTGCGAATACGATGCGTGGTCCATTTGGTGTTTGTTTTTGTAGTCTTAGTTAAACTTTGTTAACATGAGGCGGAGGAATATCCTGAAAGTAGAAGTATAGTAGTGCCTTATAAACGTTGGAAATAACTGAGAATGGACTATATAATTGTTGCAATGTGTTTTGGATTTTTCCTCTGGATACCAACGCGTCGCTGCAGTTTGCTCAACTTCCCCGGCTGACGTGATTTGTTTCTTTTATTCTTATACACAATTATTATAAATTTGGGTTGCAAACTGCCACTTAATATGGAGCTGAAACTTCTCAATAATGAGTGAAATCATAACTGAAAAATTCTGTTATTTCGTTAGTTCGTAGAAATAACTGTATTGCGAGGTAAATTTTCGCATAGTACTCACTAGATGTGCGCACGATTGATATCGTGCATGCATTTCCTTTGATGTTTTGCTGTGCATTTTACAAAATCATTGGCATGCAATTGTACAATACAAAAAAATCTACACGCATGTAAATGAAAGTGACAGACCACTTCTAAATTATGTTGCAAAGTCGGGTATCCATATTATACTTTATTTCGGCACTCGCGTATTATTTTCAAGTTCTGATCTGTTGTGGAATTTTGGGATTACTTTTTGATATTGTTGAATCGTTCGTTGTAGCGAGTCTATGATAACCAAGCTGGGGAAATGGTTCGAGACCCAGGAACGATGAAGGGCAGAAGGCGCCCACTCAATGTAGGTTTGAGACTGCCCGTAGCAGGATGAGGAACAGAACTGAAACCGCTTATGCAGTGCCTATTCATCCAATCGTGTAATCTGTACTTACGGGGATGGCGTTTGTCGTGTGGCTAGAGCGCCAGTTTTCTAACAAAGAGAAACGAGCTCTTTTCACGGTAAGTTCACTAAAGATTTCCGGGCGTGGTAAACGTGGATGATCTTGTTACAGATCGGCGGGTTTAGAAAAATTGATCTACCGAATGTTTTAAAATTATGTCCGGGAACAGGGNGTTTCCCGGTAAGTTCACTAAAGATTTCCGGGCGTGGTAAACGTGGTGTGGATTTCGTCACAGATCGGCGGGTTTAGAAAAATTGATATACCGAATGTTTTAAAATTATGTCCGGGAACAGGGAACCTGGTGCTCGTAGCATATTTTCTACATGAAAACGTAATATAATGTTAAGTAAAATGATTTAATATACCATGTTCAAACAAATCTACTTCTGCAGTTAGAGATAATTATAAAGTACAATTATCCATTCCATGCCAGCACCACGCATCTTGCATGGAAGAATGTTCGAGTTCATTGCCCCATCGTTCAACATCTCTCATCATGTCCTGTCATTCCACCTTGGTTTAAGCCGTGCGATTTATCTTAATCTCGAGCGTGAGTTGTCAAACACCAACTGCGAGCATCCCACCGATGATGTGATGGTTCGTGAAAAGTTCATGGTATATGTGATCGATCCATATGCAAACCACCACACCGACGACTAGCCTTGCCTTTGTTATCCTCGGTGGTTCTAGAACGCGGTGCCGCGCTCGCCGTATGCGCTCGCGACGTCCCTGTGGGTGCGTTGAGCGAGCAGCTGGCTGGCGGACGGCGCGCACACACGGCAGTCGTCGGCTGACGAGGGGTGAAGGCTGAGAGCCACTGGCTCCCCCCACCCCCCTGGGGTTATCTCTCCAGTGGGGGCCTGCCCCACGCCGCTGCTAGCTCATCCCCTGGGTGCACCCCCGGAGCCTCTTGTTACAGTCATGTTTTATATTTATTCATTTATGTACACTGCACACATTTTTTAACAACCCTCTTAGTCTGCAATGTAAGTTTTTAACCCATACACAGTACGGGGGAAAAAAAATCGCGCTGTAAATATAGGAATGATGCCGTTCAAAGTTGGGAACTTCACTAAGCATTTGAATATTTCCATAGAATATAAATATTAGCTGTATTTACAGGTTAAATAATAAGTAAATTGCGTTAAATTACTAATGTAGGATAAAATGCAAAATAAACAGAGGATTATAAAACGTATGTGTCACAAGTAAAGTATCAAAAAATATTTTTTTAGGTATAACAGACCTACATATAATGGAAATTAAATGTACAAATAAAAATGTTGCTTTCGTAAGATTATATAATCTCTAGTTATTACTGGGGACCGCGCAGGTGTATTGGTTAGAGTGCTCGCCTCCCATGTAGGCGAACCGGGCTCGATTCCCTGCGGGGTCGCTCCCGGATGTGGGAATCACGCCGGACAATGCCGCTGGTCGGCGCGTTTTCTCTGCGATCTCTCGTTTCCCCCGCCCCTGCATTCCGGCTGCACCATACTCATCTCACTTCACCATCATCGACTCTTGTGACCTCGGTGTTAAGAACCGCTCAAACCTCTCCACTCCACTCTAGTTATTACTCTAAAAAAAATCCCCACGGACAAAAGTAAGTGGCGGAGGAATATTTACTAAGAAGAAAGGAAAAATAAAAAAACGTACGAATCTAAGGGATTTTAGATTATTTCTATACCCATTCAGTATCGCACTCGTACAAAATATCATACAGCTATATGCATGTAAATCACTCACTTATAAATTAACGTTCAATATTTTTTAGTCCTACGAACCGATTAAAGAATTTACGAATTCTGAGTCAAAAATCCGTAACCTACTGTAACGTGTAATATGTATGTGTGGCTTTACACATGCATTTAAAAACTGAGCTGGAAACTTCGTGTAGTACAGCAGTTTGAATAACTTGAAAATCCACTCTGAATATTTCTGTACATTATACCATATTGCATTATTCACATTATGGTTATATAAAAATTATTTTAAGAACAACCCAGAGGAAGAATGAATGCAAACTGAAAACGAATAGCTTAATGTTTTAACACTACACATTGAATATTAATATAAGCATGCAAGCTGGCGTATAAAGGTAAAATGGCCGCGAAGGAAAACTTTTCTATCAGCTACACCACAGAAGACTTGGAAAACCTTCAAGTCGTTACAGCTGACAAAATCTGGAATTGTACCAGTAGTTTTCGGTTAATAGTGAGACTTTATGGGGTGTACCGACGCACGTTATCGAGAATGGTAGATACAAGTTCTTACATAAATTCTTATTACTATATAAATCTTACGACGAAAATTTTTAGAAAATTTAACGGAACACAGTTGTTTGACTTAGCTAAACTGTTTACTGGAACATAGTGCCGCGAAGTAATTTCATTTAAGTGTGAAACCTGGTTCACCCATGAACAGAGCTTACTTTTTGGTTTTTGTAAGTTTGTATTTCATCGTGAACTTAGACGAGCAACATTATGAACTTACAATAAATGTGTATATTAGATTCTGGCAACTTTTAAGTTGTAGCCAAATATTTTATTTCAGTACTACTTTGAAATTCGTTTGACACAGGATATAAGATTGAAATTCTCATAATTTTGCTAATCTTAGTTTTGAAAATTATTTTACTACATATTTTAACTTTTATTGGAACGGTATTCGAAACCATTTCATAACCATAAAATCAGCTAGGAAAACAGGAAAAAATACTTAGCACGTTAAAAAATCTTTAAATCGCCGACATGAACCCAATAGAATATCTTTGTGACACACTCGACCNACTCAACCAAAAAGCATAAATTTTTCGCCGTGCTACGGGAAGAATGTAAGGAAATTACGCAAGTTATGTAGGAACACAGTCGAGAGCCTACCCTGATCGGTTAACAGTATAATAACAGCGAAGGTAGGTCCGACATCATACACCGTTAAAAATATTTTCGTGAAGTGGCGGGAAATTACTGGTAAAAATTGTCCCGATATATTCGTAAAATTATGGAAGTTTAAATTTTTCAATAACGGATATTCTGTAAGTTCCACAAAACTTTCCGTGAGTTTGTGGAACTTCTCAGTAAATTAACTTTTAGGTTATTTTGTGTTTTTCCGAATAATAAAGATAGGATTGCACCAAAAATGTTTAAATTCCGTTATGTGAGTGAGATATTTAAAATATTTTGGTTCGGAGCATGGTCTGAAGGCGTCGAACAAGTCTCCAAAAAAATGTGTAACTCTTAGCGCCCAGCTACCACGCGAAATTTTTCAGTTTTCAGCAATGTTAGAGGGTTTCAAATGTTGCTAATGGTTGCAGGTGATGTTTCTGCTACTATTTTATGTTTGAATATAATATTTAATGGGCATGGATATCCTAACTGCTGCAGAAACGATATTTTTTTAGTTACAGTGGCATTGTGTAGCCTCGCCATTGTTTTTTTTTATTCCGAAAGCCCAACTGGAAATACGGAGACGTTCCTTGTTTTTTTTAATGTATGGAGCACGCTTCATGTTGTGACGTTACGGAGCGCGTTTCCGTAATTGCCGTTAACATTTACGTCCATATTCGGAAATTTTTAACAGTGAATAAATTACACGGCTGGTGTCTTTGGAACGAAAAACAATGGGTTTTCGGTGACACCTGGCCACACAGTGTATTTTGCATGGCTGTAAATAAATATGTTTTATAAATAAATGTCACCTATATAACAGTTAACGTGCGATTTATTATTTAAGAAATGATAGGCGATGTTAATATAATGTACTTTTTTAGCGCCTGAATTCTGTTTAACAAAATTTCCCCCTTTCTAATAATCAAGCAAGCATGCACTTAACGTACTAGTGCATTTTAGAATTGGGCAAGGGGGGGGGTAAGGGACGTGTTTACTTTCTCGTTCGTATTTCTGTTTAAGGTTTAAAGCCCATGTACTAGAAATATTTCAGTATAAAATAATTATATTTTTGTATATAAACCTCTTAAAATATTTTGGTTACTGTTAGGCCCGTATAAAATCTGCTTTTACAGATACACTTGCTTGTATTCTACTTTATCCTAATTTAACTTGCTTTCGTATCTGCAGTAACATTTAAATTTTTTTCCTCCAGATAATGCAGCTAGACGTACACAAATCATTTGTATACACAAGATCAATCACCAACTTCAACTTTCGTCTACGGTCGTGTCCAAAGTAATTAGAAGAATAATACATTTTGTTTCACATTTTAGGGCGCACAAACGGCAAAGGTAAATAATACTGTATTGATATCGAGGTGCGAAGATTGAAAACATAAAAACTTTACATGTACAGAGGCATAATCGTTAGTGATTTACGAGTCAGTCTCAAAACCTAGCCGCAGTTTCGAAAACG
The DNA here is from genome assembly GCA_002778355.1 of Clitarchus hookeri. Taxonomy (NCBI): domain Eukaryota; kingdom Metazoa; phylum Arthropoda; class Insecta; order Phasmatodea; family Phasmatidae; genus Clitarchus; species Clitarchus hookeri. Next base: position 259,403 of record NQII01001323.1, read on the forward strand.
AAACTTAATTAAATATAAACCCAAAAGTACTGACTCGAACGAAAAAGTAAAACCAAGCACAGTTGATTTAAAACAAAATAAAAAACTACACAATCACATCAATGAAATTAAAATACAATAAAATAAGCTGCAAATATTTAAATGAGTGAATAATTGCATATAATTAGATGGGGAGCCGAACTATTATGATTAAGACGCGAATTTTAGTGCACTCTGGTGCCAGTGTCTGAAAGCTTAGCTTTGGACGTCACAATTGTGGTCACGTGCGTTGGGTCATGTGCTCGTTAAACTGGGTCACCGTTCGATCTCGGACAAGCTATTGTAAACCATAAAGTGAACATGGGGTAGAACGATCTCGCTGCCTCCGCAAAGCCAGTTTCCGTGCCCCAACACTGAGCTGCTTTTCTGCCAACACGACTATCAAAAACAACGTGGATAAGACTTTAAGTTGAAACACTGTTTACTTCGACAAGTGTTTTGAGATAACTGTACACTTTCTCTAACCTAGTTTTAATGCAATTAGAATATACTAAAGTAAGTCGAAGTATTTTATTAATATGAGAGAGAGAGGGGGAGGGAGAGAGAGGGGTAGAGAGAGGGAGATAGAGGGAGATATGGAGAGAGAGGGAGGGGGAGAGGGGGGAGAGCCTGTTGAAAATTCAAATGTAGACAAACACGTTCATCACTGTTGACCACGCGACACTAACAATTGTACTGTAGATAGAAGACGGCAATAAGTCTACCCAATCTTTAGTCTATGGGTGCTTGTAGATTTTCCTTCCTGCGCCAAGGTACGTCACGGCAACGTGTACAAATTATAGACCGCCTGCAAATTTTTCCCACCTACACGAGTGCCCACACAAGAACAGAGCTCGTCCTACCTTCGCTGAAGAACCGACAAGCACGGGGGAGCCACCACAGTAGAAAGGCAGTCAACTGGGGTCATATCTTCGTTCCTGCCAGCGCCCGGACGGAGCGCAGCGAAGTGTCACTGCCGCCCTCTTGGCTGTCGTGAACGAGTCTAGCGCACTGACGCAGCGATGTGAACCTTGAAAGTTAAAAAAGCAACATACGTCTGTGTATATCATAGCACTTTGTACAAACTTACAGTACACCGCAGAGAATTATTTCGGTGGCCATTTTAGATCTACTATATGTCGTATTGTTAACATATAAATTCATTTTTCCTTTATTTTATTTAACGTTAGCTTAAAAACCTGCATTATTATAATAAATATGTAAGTAAAACTGCCACAGTAGTAAATAATAAATATAAAAAATGGTTAAAAACAAAAGTTTACAATTTTATAACCAGCACACTGAAAGTGTGTTAACAAGCATTCATCCAAAGACAGAAATATGGTTTGCAATAATCTATACANTTATAACCAGCACACTGAAAGTGTGTTAACAAGCATTCATCCAAAGACAGAAATATGGTTTGCAATAATCTATACAGAAAGCGTAAAGACTGCATATCGCTATCCAAAGACAGAAATATGGTTTGCAATAATCTATACAGAAAGCGTAAAGACTGCATATCGCTATCCAAAGACAGAAATATGGTTTGCAATAATCTATACTGAAAGCGTAAAGACTGCATATCGCTATGTGACAAACCTCGAGCACAAAAAAAAAACGTAGCCGTAAACATGGCACAGCAACGGCGATGCGACCACCCTGCAGATTTCAGCCCGATTACGAGTCATCTGTCGAAGTGCGTCAGTCGCGCAAAGCGACGTCTTTGGCGTGTCCCCGGGCGTTCTTCTCCACTCTGCACGCTTGCTTGGTGTCGCCTGGTGTTTCTCGCGTCATCTCCGTCATCGCCGCTATAACAACACATTACTGCCTACACTACATCACTCTAGTAAAACACACTACAGCAGCAATGGTTCTCGGACATTTTTTTNAACAACACATTACTGCCTACACTACATCACTCTAGTAAAACACACTACAGCAGCAATGGTTCTCGGACATTTTTTTGTTGAAGGCACACTACTATCCTTTGTATAAAGTCCTTGCAGTGCACTAACATACCAGATAGCACAACTGTGGAAGCTGACAATCTTAAGTTTCTCTTTAATAACTCAAAAACTTTAATAGTAAAATAATCAAGTTCAAGCTCTTCAATAATTTTCTCTTATCCATTTAAAATCTTAATTACCATCCCCTCCCCCTCCATCGATTACTCGCCGGAGTCTACGACCGCTGAGCGGTGCTTGCAGTGCAACTGCCGGGTGTGAACGGTCCAATGCAAACGCACCAACGCGGGATCACGTGCACACCAGCCCGCGCTCTCGATATCTACGTCGCCTCGCGGTTGTAGCGTGGTTTCTTCGCGGTGCGCTGATATCATTGCCCGGCAGTGTATTTCAATCTTANAACAACACATTACTGCCTACACTACATCACTCTAGTAAAACACACTACAGCAGCAATGGTTCTCGGACATTTTTTGTTGAAGGCACACTACTATCCTTTTGTATAAAGTCCTTGCAGTGCACTAACATACCAGATAGCACAACTGTGGAAGCTGACAATCTTAAGTTTCTCTTTAATAACTCAAAAACTTTAATAGTAAAATAATCAAGTTCAAGCTCTTCAATAATTTTCTCTTATCCATTAAAAATCTTAATTACCATCCCCTCCACCTCCATCGATTACTCGCCGGAGTCTACGACCGCTGAGCGGTGCTTGCAGTGCAACTGCCGGGTGTGAACGGTCCAATGCAAACGCACCAACGCGGGATCACGTGCACACCAGCCCGCGCTCTCGATATTTACGTCGCCTCGCGGTTGTAGCGTGGTTTCTTCGCGGTGCGCTGATATCATTGCCCGGCAGTGTATTTCAATCTTANTACGTCGCCTCGCGGTTGTAGCGTGGTTTCTTCGCGGTGCGCTGATATCATTGCCCGGCAGTGTATTTCAATCTTACCACGATCTTCGTGAAACTTGAGATGACCGTACAAGTAGTTGATCGTGTATTCGTGGAATGGTTGCGTTTACTAAAAACATGATTGACAATGTCGGAATAACCAAATAGCTGTTTGACCGAGCACATGACTTTAAATACTGTATTTGGTTCAAGGGTGCGTACTAGAATGTTTGAAGCAAGAGTAGTTTTGGTTGTGGGAACAAAATATTGTTCATTGTAGACAAATACTCTTCAAGTAAATATATTTTGTAGCAGCAACTAAATTTTTTTTCTCGGTACGGATACAAGTTTAAGTTTATGTTGCTTTTACTGTTAATACGTCGTCTAACCACGCAATCTATAGATAAAAGATAAAGTTTGTATTTATGTAAATATGTATGTTTGTTTTCTATGCGATTCTACACCGTTTGACGGATCTGGGCGTAATTTGGCAGGGATTCCCTTCAGTAACCAACTTTAAATACTACTTATGCCAAAATTGACCCCAGCCTTCGATTTAGCTGTACACCACTAAAACGGGATCGTATATCTCTCGTTGCCTTCTTATTCCGAGACGGCGCCACGTCGGGTAGTTCTGCTAGTTTACAAAACACTACAAATTTTACTGTGACAACTCTCTTCTGTCTGTCAAAACACTACAGCGCTTTGTTTCCGTCACAAAATCGCGCTTCGTGAACTCGCAGTGCAGTGGGGAATGCTCGCACTGTTCAAATNACAGCGCTTTGTTTCCGTCACAAAATCGCGCTTCGTGAACTCGCAGTGCAGTGGGGAATGCTCGCACTGTTCAAATTTCCGTAAATTGATTGTCATTTTTACAAAAAAATTACTGTTAATATACGGAATAGTGATACGTAATGTCGAAAAAAAGAAGTTGAGCTGCGAGTTATAATGTCCACACTACTTTCCAAATGTAAAGTCGCACAAAAAGTAGAGTCGGGTATCTGTAAAAGTTATCAACACTTATAAATACTCAAAAATTACTAGAAACGGAAAATGTTACGTAAATAACTTAATACAATTATACCCTACATTATCACAAGAGTGTCGCAAGAGAGTGATTCAAATCTTCTGATTCGTGTTCAAACCTCGTACCATCATTAAATATTGTATTTTTTTTTATAAATTTCTCTATTATACCCAGTAAAACAACCTTAAAAAGAAAATTAAAGTTTTTTTTCCTTAATCACTATTCTAAACCTATTATTATTAAAAAAACACGATCTAGCAAATTTGCGGAGAAGTTTAATGAATTCACGGAAAGTTCTGTAAAATGTACTGACATACCGTTATTGAAAAAGCAACGTGTTCGTAACTTTACGAGGAGTTCAAAAGAATTTTTGCCAGCACTTTTCCGTAAAGTATTGCGGACATTTTTTATAACAGTGATCCGGTTGCGTTACTACATATTAAGTATCGGGCCGTTTTCTTATAGGTAGAGCAATGTTAAAAGAAAAATTTTAAAGTTTGTTTAGTCATCATTAACACTCTCTTGCGAAGAACTATACTGCACAATAAATGCTGCAATACACACTCCCCTTGGCAGGCAGCAATTATGTACAATTGAGCGTGTGATGTTTCAGCCAATGATATTTTGGGAAACTTATAATCTTGGAGAATACTTACCGTGTAATCAAGGTCTACCAGATGCTGTGATTATGATTAATTCTAGCTTCAGAGTATAACGTTAAGTATCGGTTTAATTGCGGGGAATACGTAGAATGTAAATATGCAAATGCAAATATTTCATGGGCTTTAAAGACTCATAACAATAACAATCAAGGCGAAAAATGATAAACCACGCATTTTCACTCACGAGAACATCACTGACAAATTATTCACCAACGATATAAAAGNGCAAATATTTCATGGGCTTTAAAGACTCATAACAATAACAAACAAGGCGAAAAATGATAAACCACGCATTTTCACTCACGAGAACATCACTGACAAATTATTCACCAACGATATAAAAGTGTCCTGCCCCCTTCCTTGAATTTATTAGGAAAGTTCTTCTCCACTATATATTCAATTTTCACACGTCTTTTTTAGGCCACGTGGAATTTGGATACCCGTATATTAATAAATGTTGACAATTGTGGAAACAAGAATAGCTCATCTCTTAGATATGTAATAGAGAAGCAATTTACGGAGGGAGTGTTTGCCAATTTTATTCACTTAAGTATGCCTTAAGTCAATTTAATGAGATTTTTCGTAATAAATTGCAGGCAATTTATTTGTAAACGACAGTACCAAGCACTTTGAATGTATTTTTCAGTACTATCTGACCCAGCAAAATACAAATGTTATGGCTGTACTCTGTTGTCTGAATAATAAATACATACAATACCCTAGTCTATGGATGGATGCAAAAGATTTAGCACGAGAAGAATAATAAACAATATCCTATTCAATTCATTGGCAAACTAGGAAAAAGCATTTGTTACTCATAGCTCAGTCGTGACGAAAATAATTCTCCAGAGGAACCTGTTAATAATGCAAACAAAATAATCTTGTAAAATAATAAACCAGTCTACCTAGAATAATTGATGGAATGATAGAGCAAACATTCACACGAGGGGGCTACAAAAACAAAACAATCCTGTGTAAGCAAATGTTTAAAAAGCCATTTCTGGTTATACATTATTACTCAAGAAAGGAAATTATACTGCAACTATTTCTGGGCTCGAATAAGATCATGCGTTTCGCGGAGTGTAATGAAAGAATGCTCTACGCATGCAGGCCTCTAGCCATGAGGCAAGAACATGTAAGTCAGAGAACATAAGATAAAGTCTTGCTGGAGTGTTACGTATAAAAATGTACACCTTAATAANGCAAGAACATGTAAGTCAGAGAACATAAGATAAAGTCTTGCTGGAGTGTTACGTATAAAAATGTACACCTTAATAGATGTTGCTAAACGATGCTCTCTGATATTATATAACAAAGGAGAATCTCGAGTAATAAGTTTTCATTTCGTGCAATGATTTATTTAAGCGATATAGTTATCCAAACTAAAGAAGAACATTTTCTCATATACGACTGTATATACATTTCAGTTCGCATTTATCAAAAGTATTTATAGTTCGTGTCTATAATTCACATAATTTACAAAAGTACAAAAATATTACAACACAGAATTTTGTACACTGGAGAGCCAAAAAAAAAATTGGTATAGGCGTGCGTATGCAAATAACAGAGGCATGGAACCAATCAGAGTAACTCGATGCGGTCAGCAGCGCCTATATAAAACAACAAGCATCTGGCAAAGTTGCTAAATCGGTTACTGCTGCTACAATGGCAGGTTATCAAGATTTAAGTGAGTTTGAACGTGGTGTTATAGCCGGGATGGGACATAGCATCTCCGAGTTGGCGATAGCATTTGGATGTTCGCGTACGACCATTTCACGAGTGTACCGTGAATATCGGGAATCCAGTAAAACATCAAATCTTCGTCATCGCTGCGGCCGGAAAAAGATCGTGAAAGAACGGGACAAACGACGACTGACGAGAATCATTAAACGTGACAGACGTGCGACCCTTTCTCAAATTGGCGCAGATTTCAATGCCTCCTGCATTCCTTCAGACATTAGTCGAGTCCATGCCACGTCGTCTTGCGGCACTTCTGCGTGCTCGCGGGGGCCCTACACAATATTAGCAGGTGTACCAGTTTTTTTTTTTTTTGCTCTTCAGTGAATTATTATAACATTTTTAATTGAATTTTGGAACGCAAGCTTTGATTTTTTTTCTGTATTACTTGAAAATCTTGAAATTGTCTAGATTAATTTACAAAATGACGTAATAAACAACTAATTCGTATGTGGACATATGTAAAAAGTGAGGAAGGCCGTCTGTGAGTAATGGAGTATGTGTGTGCAAAGAGTCTTCATTCCGAAATTTTTAACTGTGGCACACACTGACGCACAAATGCTTACAACTAGTATACATGTATTATTGTATTTTCAATATTTTTATTATCTCTCAGATTTAATGTGGCGTCCACGTAAAATACTTGTGCAAATAACTACACCACATAATAACCTCGAAGAGAATTTAAACTGAAATTAATGTAGCAAAATATTTTGATTAGCTACAGCAAAAGTGCCTAGTCACAGCGACGTTAAACATCGAAAAGTTCCCAGTTTCATGATTCCCAATAGATGAAAGGTTAAAATATTTCATATTTCATTAATTTTTTTACTGCCGAAATAACAAAGGCTTCTTAAACCGAAATAAAGTCCCTATAATTAGTGATTGAACTCTTTTAATACTTGACTAAGCACTTGTATTACTAATTACGCGTTACACAAAGAAATATACAATAAGCATAAGGTGTAAATTGCTTGGAAGTTATTACATACTATAGCCGTTCCACGAAAATAATATGTAAATTTACTGTCTACGAATAACATTACAACATTAACTGTGGCTGAGAACATGAGCCTGCGTGCATTAGAATCAAAATCTACTACAAATACACAATTCACAAATTACTTCATTCGACTCATCTGAACAAGTTAAAAAATTTAAATGTTAGCAAGAAATTGAAGTGCCAGCCTCTAAGGTTAATAAAATACCTCAGTGGAGAAAAAATTTTTTTTTACAAATGATAAGGACAAAGTAATTCAATCGCAAAAATAAATAAATAAGATAGCGATGTNATTAGAATCAAAATCTACTACAAATACACAATTCACAAATTACTTCATTCGACTCATCTGAACAAGTTAAAAAATTAAAATGTTAGCAAGAAATTGAAGTGCCAGCCTCTAAGGTTAATAAAATACCTCAGTGGAGAAAACATTTTTTTTACAAATGATAAGGACAAAGTAATTCAATCGCAAAAATAAATAAATAAGATAGCGATGTAGGTATAAGTCTCAGTACCATAACTACTGTCCCTCTGGTACCGGCTAAGTCAGACTGCATTTTGTAGTTGATCCGCAATATTATATTTTCGGGACACGACTCCACAGTTCTGCTCCTTGCATTTCTGTTGACATCCACTGAGAGATCGAGGGCAATCACGTCCGCCTGAAGAGAGGCGAAGGCCCGCCGCTTCTGCTCATACATAACCTCACAGTCAATAATAAGATAACACCAACTTATATGGGAATGCACATTAAATTCACGATAAGCTAGACATTTTCCCTCAGTTTTTTTCAAACGGACTTCGAACAGGCTTAGGCAGCATTAAAAATAGTATCAGAACTGCTGCTCTAGCAGACCATAGACACAGGTTCTCCCAAGGCAGCAGTTCCATTTCTGAACATTCATTTCATTAGTGAACTGATNATTAAATTCACGATAAGCTAGACATTTTCCCTCAGTTTTTTTCAAACGGACTTCGAACAGGCTTAGGCAGCATTAACAATAGTATCAGAACTGCTGCTCTAGCAGACCATAGACACAGGTTCTCCCAAGGCAGCAGTTCAATTTCTGAACATTCATTTCATTAGTGAACTGCTAGACTTCTGCGCTTTACCCCAATACCTCTTCACCAACCAACCTGGTGCTCGCAACCATGGGTAGATAATTTAATTCCTTACATGCAGAAAATGTATCACATTATTTCGCATGTAGTCTGTTTTGGCTAAACCACAAGACTAGTACCCCCAAACCTAAACCAATTCACCCACCAACCTGGTGCCCGCACCCCTGGGAAGGTAGTTTGATGCCTTACAATCAGAAAATACATCACAGATTTCGTGTGTAGTCTGTTTTGGATAGACAAAAAAACTAGCGCCCCCCAAGCCACCATCCCTTCACCTACCAAAATGGTGCCCGCACCCCTGGGTACATAGTTTGAATCATTAGATGCAGAAAATATATCACAGATTCCATGTCTAGTCTGTCTTGGATAAACCACAATACTAGTGCCCTCCAACCCAACACACACCAACCTGATGCCAGCTCCACAGGGTTGGTATTTTGAGTCCTTACATGCAAAAAATACATCACAGATTCAATTTTTAGTCTGTTTTGGATACATCACAAGACTAGTGNGCTTTACCCCAATACCTCTTCACCAACCAACCTGGTGCTCGCAACCATGGGTAGATAATTTAATTCCTTACATGCATAAAATATATCACATTATTACGCCTGTAGTCTGTTTTGGCTAAACCACAAGACTAGTACCCCCAAACCTAAACCAATTCACCCACCAACCTGGTGCCCGCACCCCTGGGAAGGTAGTTTGATGCCTTACAATCAGAAAATACATCACAGATTTCGTGTGTAGTCTGTTTTGGATAGACAAAAAAACTAGCGCCCCCCAAGCCACCATCCCTTCACCTACCAAAATGGTGCCCGCACCCCTGGGTACATAGTTTGAGTCATTAGATGCAGAAAATATATCACAGATTCCATGTCTAGTCTGTCTTGGATAAACCACAATACTAGTGCCCTCCAACCCAACACACACCAACCTGATGCCAGCTCCACAGGGTTGGTATTTTGAGTCCTTACATGCAAAAAATACATCACAGATTCAATTTTTAGTCTGTTTTGGATACATCACAAGACTAGTGCCCCGCAAATCAACACCCTTTGAACCACCAACCTGGTGCTCGAACCCCTGGGTAAGTAGTTTGATTCCTTGCTTGAAAAAATACGTCATAGATTCCACGTGGAGTCGGTTTTGTATAATCCACAAAACTCTTGCACCCCATGCCATCAACAATTCACCCAACCCACCTTGAGGCTGCACCAATGAATATATAGTTTTAGTCCTTACATGTAAAAAATACAAAACAGAAAATGTGGAGTCGGTTTTAAATATTCCACTAGACTCGTGCCCCCTAAACCACCACCCTTCAACCACCAATCTGGTGCCCTCACCACTGCTTAGGTAGTATAAGTCCTTACAAGCAGTAAATATGTCACAGATTCCATGTGAAGTATGTTTTGGATAAACCACAAGACTAGTGCCACCCCTACCCAACACTCACAAAACTGGTGCCCGCACCACTGGGCAGGTATTTTGAATCGTTACATGCAAAAAATACATCACAGATTTCATTTTTAGTCTATTTTTGTAAACTACAAGACTGGTCACCCCAAAACCACCTCCCCTTCATTCATGAACAGATGCCTACACCCTCGGGTGGGCAGTTTGATTCCTTTTTAAAAAAATACCATTACAGATTCAATTTTAAGTCTGTTTTGAATAAACCACAAGACCAGTACCTACAAAACCAACACCCCTTGAACCACCAACCTGGTGCCCATATCTCTGGGGAGGTAGTTTGAGTCCTCGCATGAAACAAAATCCATCACAGCATCTATGTGGAGTCTGTTTTGTATAATCAAAAAGGCTCGTTCCCTTCAAAATATCCTCCATCTTTACATATTGAAAATCCATCACAGAATCTTTGTGGAGTCTCTTTAGGATAATACACAAGACTAAAGCCTCCCAAACCACCACCCATTTACCCAGCCACCTCGTTACCGCACCACTGAATAGATAGTTTGAGACCTTATATGTAGAAAGCCCATTACAGAATCCATGTGTAGACTGTTATGGATAAACCACAAGACAAGTTCTGCAAACCAACAAACCTTCATGCACCCATCATGTGCCCCTAACCCATGAGTAGGCATTTTGAGCCCTTGTGTGCAGAAAATACATCACAGATTTCATGTGGAGTCAGTTTTGGATGAACCACAATAATCGTACCTCCCAAACCACCACATGTTCACCAGCCACAACTCATGCCTGCACGACTGTATATGTAGTTTGTGTCCTTTGGTGAATAAAAACCATCACAGATTATATGTGGAGTTGGTTTTGGATAATTCACAAGAATCATGCCCCCAAAAACACCAACCCTTCACCTACTAAACCTCGTCACTACACCACTGAATAAACAATTTGTGTCCTTGCATGTAGAAAAAACCACAGATTCCATGTGGAGAATCCACAAGAATTGTGCCCTTAAACCTCCATCCCTTCAACCACCATACCTTGTGTCTATTCCCCTGAGTAGGTAGTTTCAGTGGTTAAATGCAAAAAAATACATCACAGATTCCATGTGTAGACTCTGTGAATAAACCACAAGACCAATGCCCCCAAGCCACCAACCCATCACCAACCATCCTGATGTCCGCATCAGTGAGTAGGTAGATTGATTCCTTACATGCAGAAAATACATCACAGATTCCGTGTGTTGTCTGTTTTGAATAAATAACAATACTAGTGTCCCCCACACCAACAACCCTTCACCAACCAACCCCACTGGGTAGGTATTTTGTATCCATACATGTAGAACATATATATTAGATTCCGTGTTTAGTCTGTTTTGGATAAAACATAAGACTAGGGTACCCTAAACTAACACCGTTTCACAAACCAACCTGGTGCCTGCACCCCTGTGTATGCATCTTTAGTCAATACGTGCAGTACAATCCTGACAATTTCCATGTGTAGTCTGTTTTGGATAAACTAAAAGAGTAATGCCCTCCAAACCAACACTTATTCACCCACCAACCTGGGGTCTACAGCTCTGGGCAGGCATTTTAAGTCATATCCAGAAATAACATGACAGATTCTGTGTTTAATCTGTTTTGGATAATCCAAAAAATTCGGAACATACCAAACCACCACCCCTTCATTGACCAACCCGGTTCCCATGCCTCTTGGTACGTAGTTTGAGTACTTACATATAGAAAACCTATCACAAATTCCATGTGGAGTTTGTTTTGGATAATGCACAAAACGCATGGCCCGAAACCACCACCAATTCCTCCACCAACCTGGTGCCCATGCATTTGATACGTAGTTTGTGTCCTTTCGTGTATAAAATCCATCACATATATCATGTGGAGTCTGTTTTGAACAATCTAAAAACTCGTGCCCCCAAACTACCACCCCTTTATCCACCAACCTTGTGCCCATGGCTCTTGATAGGTATTTTGAGTCCTTGCATGCAGAAAACCCACAGAGGTTCTGTGTGGTGTCTGTTTTGGATGATCCAAAAGACCCGAGACCCCTTACCACTGTTCCCTAATTCGCTCAACAGTTGCCCTGTGCCTTGCTAAGTGGTGCCTTAGAACATAAAACCTCCTACCAACACAATATCAGTAAATTTTTAATCGGCTACTTCATCGCGTATTTATAGTAACTGCAAAATTTGAAGTATAACAATACAAAAAAAGAAGCGGTTATTATTTCCATAAATTCTGCCTATTCCTTGCAACAATATATGCNTGCATGCAGAAAACCCACAGAGGTTCTGTGTGGTGTCTGTTTTGGATGATCCAAAAGACCCGAGACCCCTTACCATTGTTCCCTAATTCGCTCAACAGTTGCCCTGTGCCTTGCTAAGTGGTGCCTTAGAACATAAAACCTCCTACCAACACAATATCAGTAAATTTTTAATCGGCTACTTCATCGCGTATTTATAGTAACTGCAAAAGTTGAAGTATAACAATACAAAAAAAGAAGCGGTTATTATTTCCATAAATTCTGCCTATTCCTTGCAACAATATATGCNTTGAAGTATAACAATACAAAAAAAGAAGCGGTTATTATTTCCATAAATTCTGCCTATTCCTTGCAACAATATATGCAATAAAAAGGTTTGTCTTTGTGAAACTTAATTTTGATATTGCTGCAAGTACGTGTCTATGACACCGTATATTCCTTTGTGTATATAGACACGCCGTGAACTTAAACAGTGACGGTGTTTCCAAAATATAGTTAATACCCCAAGCGCTGGTATTTTGCTTCACATTGCTCGTTACTTTTTAACTTATAGCCAACGCCTTTAGGAAACATGTGTACAAACGCGGGCACGTGTTTTGTGGCCAGAAAATAGGAAGAATGTTGTAGGACACCTATGGTCCATCTCAAATAATGATTGTAGAAGCCCTTAAAGGCGGTGGGTGACAAGTAAATTACATGGGATATTATGCAAAGTACTTGCGTTAGAGGAACACAAATTTGTATACAGATTATTTTAACCAAGATCTTGTAGAAAAGAAAGGACACCCACAACATGTAAATAATAGAGGTCGGCACCCTTTGATTACATGCAACATTTACACCATGAGGTTAAATTGACTATGGATACCATCGGATGACGCAGGATGTCGTAATTAGCAAATAATACCCCCTAGTTTCAATGCTCTAGGACCCACCGTTCCTAGTTAAATTGCACACAATGCGTTCAGTGGTAGAAATACCATGGCCTGGTGAGTAGGCAACCATTCCTGCACCCCGAGGAATACAGTGATGTTTCCCGCAGAATGATTATGGCCAGGAAACAACACACAGCATACAGATTAACATTATGAAATGTGCTATACCAGAGTGTAGCTGTGTAGGTGGCAGATTTTGCAGCACAGGGTAGAAATGAAGAAAACAGTATGTTAGTTGCACTGGCTAACCGTGATCATGTCCGTGTTAAACATACGTTTGGTGCGTCCAGTGATGAAGTGTGATGTACAACGCAGTCGGTGTTGCTAAACATTGAGAGTAGTGATAATGACTTACTGGGCCCAGTAGAATGACTCTGTGCTAATTTGTGTAAGCACATGTAAATTCCGCGACGTAGCAATGCGTCATCGGTACTGAAGGCACTACCTGACAGCACAACTCATCAGGCACTGCACAATAATTAGAGATTATGCAGGTGGCGTATCGCAACCAAATTCACAACAAATGGTCGAAATGTGCCCCGCCAATTTCAATGCAGTAGTTCATATGGCGTATTAGAGACTGGCGGACTCATTGAAAAACACTTTGTGTCTCTCGCACTTTATCGCAGGCAGCGATGACCCTCGTTAACATGTCCTCTTCAGTTCCAACGGGTCTATCGTACACACACGCCTTTAGAAATACCCGCAGCCAGAAGTCGAATTGCGTAAGGTCCGGGGAGCGTGGTGGCCAAGCACGAGGCCCACCCCGTCCCATCCAGGGAGCGGGATACGCTGTATTGAGGTGGTCACGCTCAATCGTGGTGAAATGGGGTGGTGCACCGTCGTGTTGCAGCCGCATCCGTTGTCGAGCGGGACATTCTCCAGTAACTGTGGCAATCCAAACTGCAGTAAATCATAATATCGAAATACACACACACGATTCAGCAGCAAGAATGGGCCAATAATACTGTCCCCCACTACGCCAGCCCAAATGTTGATGGCAAAGCGGTGCTGGCAGCCTCTCGTTACAGTTGCATGTGGGTTGGCGTCGTCCCACACGTGGGCATTTCTACTGTCGCAAAAGCCTTGCTGTGTGAACGTGGCTTCGTTTGTAAACATTCCAATCGCCGGGAAATCAGGACCAATTTCAAACTGCTGCATGAACCACCAGCAAAATTCTAGCTGAGGGGTGTTATCTGCTGGCTTTATTGCTTGTACCCTACGCACATGGCATGGTCACCGCAGTTGTTCGTGGAGGACACACTATACTGTGCCATTCGATGCACCCATTCTCCGCGTGATCGCGCGGATACTTGTCGATGCGTTTACCGCCACAATCTCTAAGACCGCATTTTCAAACTGCGGAGTGAGGACGGTTCTCGGTCGGCCAGGTCCACATCGACGCTGAAACGTGCCTGTTTCCGGTATTCGATGTGTAAGGTGTGAGAATGTCTAGTTGTTCGGCTGATGTCGTGCAGGGTAACTTTGGTTGTACACGCGCGCAGCTGCCTTGCCGTTGCCTCTCACTTCACCGTACACCAAGACCATGTCAGTGATTTACGAATTTGTGTACTCGTCCACGTTCACATCTGCAGTACCTAGTGAATCGAAGCAGTGACAAGTTGCGAATAACAGGCCACTCGTGCAGACGGGGCGAGGAACTACATTGCTCAGGAGGGAGAAAGGGGAACTGGTTCTAAACTGTAACAGCGTGCATCATACCACCAAAATATGTTTACAAGAGGATGCACGACGTGTTGCCTTCCCACCAGGCCATGGCATTGCTACCACTGTACCCTTCGTTTGCGATTTAACCGGAAACTGTNACGACGTGTTGCCTTCCCACCAGGCCATGGCATTGCTACCACTGTACCCTTCGTTTGCGATTTAACCGGAAACTGTAGGTCCTAGATGATTGCAACTAGGGGGACTTATTTGCTAATTACGACGTCCTGCGTTATCCGATAGTATCTACAATCAATTTAACCTCACGGTGTAAATGTTGCATGCAATCAAGGGGCACCATTCTCTATTATTTACACCATGGAGGTGTGTACGACGTACCATAGCTTCATTTTCTCCAAGATCTTGGTTTAATTAATCCGTATGCCAATTTGTGTTCCTCTAACGCNACGACGTACCATAGCTTCATTTTCTCCAAGATCTTGGTTTAATTAATCCGTATGCCAATTTGTGTTCCTCTAACGCAAGTACTTTGTATAATATCCCACGTAATGTGCTTGTCGCCCCCAGCCCTTAAGGGCTTCTACAGCTCTTAATATGAGATGGACCATGGGTGTTCTATTTCATTCTTACTCTTTTTCAAACACGATTACGTGCCCTAGTTTGTACACATGTTTTATAAACACGTTGTATTTATAGCAGCAGAATTTGTGTAGTATATTTTAGTATGAAATGTGTTTCCGTTTAAGTAAATTTCATATAAAATCAAATTTGTATTTACACATTATGTAAATTTAGGGTTTCACTTTAAATTTGTTTATTTTATATAAATTGTATACTAATTTATACTTTTTCTGTATGTAATGGCTAAATAACAATTATATAGACGTAGCAAAGGCATCGGCTCGCTTGTAAGATAAGTTACCTTTTTTTCGTCGGTCTGTAGTTTATCATTTGCAGACAAAGCTGTCTCCCTTGCTTTACCTAGCACTGAATTAAGATCCCATTTGTCTTGTGTCACAGTTGAACGAAATATGCAGTCATTTAGTTCTGTGTTAGTAAAACAAAATTATTTTCATTTGTTTGCTTTATGAATACCGATTGTTAAAGAATGGTTAAAAGTTGGCGTGACGGGAATAATGATATCTGTAAGGTAGAAATTTTATTAAATGAACTAAGAACAACGATGAAGGAAAGCAAACTCAGTCCTACACCAAAACTGAATGTAAGACTTCGCATTTATCGGACACTTAAGTATTTTGTATAACGCGTCTTCAAGGCATGTAATGACGACTATCAGAAATTCAGAGCTGATAGAGCTTGTACATTCAAACAAATTCCAGTGTTGTTTAATCAATTTTACAAAAGCTAACTAGTTCGGTAGTGAATATGGTCTTTTTCAGTTCTGCTGCAAAGATTTTCTTCAAAATAAAAATGGGTAACTTTGAGATTACTGTGTCTTTAAATTGTCTCTCTAGGAGNCTGCTGCAAAGATTTTCTTCAAAATAAAAATGGGTAACTTTGAGATTACTGTGTCTTTAAATTGTCTCTCTAGGAACAGATATGATCCCAACCTCTTATCCAAAGACGAACGCGAAGTGTTCCGAAACGTTACTTAGTTGACTTTGTGACCCAGCTACATCGAGAGGGATCAGCACACGACCGTCGCGAAATAACCTCCACTCTCGGAGGGATTTGAGGCGACGACGCTGAAGACAAAGTGCGGCTTGAGAAGACGACGCCTCTTTCTGATACCACGTCTGTTAATCCCCTTTCCTCTCCCTCTCGCTCTCTCTCTCTTTCTCTCTCTCTTTCTCTCTCTCTCTCTCTCTTGCAAGAACACCCACCCTCCGGCCAGAGAAGCGCGCTAGAACTGATGCTGCCATTAACACTTGTCGACAGTCTACCAGCTCACATCCGACTGTAAAAAAATACTTTATGGCCTTCCTGCTGCGGAATCTCTCGAGGAAGCGATGACAGAGTCTTCCGCGCACATTCGCTGGTCGTGGCTAATTCTGTCAAATGCTGCGGACGAGATCTTCGCTACAAAAGCTCTGACGTAAAATTCTTTTCAGCCGAGGTAATAGCACCAGCAGGCATGGTTCAAGACTAGTGCAGGTGGTCATTCCGAATGTTTTTTTTACCGCGTACAGGAAATGAAACAGATTTTTAACGTCCTTTACTTAATCTGCTGGAGATAAAAGACGACANTTTTTTTTACCGCGTACAGGAAATGAAACAGATTTTTAACGTCCTTTACTTAATCTGCTGGAGATAAAAGACGACAGAAACAAGTAAAGCAAACCAGAAACATGCTCAGCTTGCTAGGTCCTTTCATAAAATCACTTGAACGTTCGACAAGCAGATTCTAACACTTGTGTGTTCCAGCCCGTTAAACATCAAGCAAATGGTCTAAATTATCATTACAGATTTTTACTTAAGTCTGAGGAAATATAAGGATGCGTTACGGTGACATACAGCGGGACTCACTAGGAGCGGGGCATAAAAACATGTTTAGTCGTGGGGCCGCGTTGGTGTAGTGATTAGACTACTCGCCTCCAACAAAGGCGAACAGGGTTCGATTCCCGATGGGGTCGTCCCCGGATTTTCGCATGCGGATGATGCCGCTGGTCGTTGGGTTTTTTCGAGGATCTCCCGGATTCTCCACCATTTCATTCCAGCTCCATACTCAACTCAGTTCACCTTCATCTGCTCTCAAGACCTCGCGGTTAAGAGCCGCCCAAATCTCGTCACTCGTCTTCCCGTGGCATCATCATGCGGCAAGTTAATTTATTTAACTCTAGGTATTGGCCTTTATATTTCTAAGAGAGTTAAATAATTGATTACAGATAGTATTTATAAGCTCATACCATTGTGGCGATGATAATTTAAGAAATATAAATGTTATAACAGTATAATTAATCGAAAACGGGAACATTTCCCGTCCCTTAAATTTTTCGTGTTAAATTTATCATGAAACCCAGATAGAAAAGTTGTTCGTTCCTTCGCTGGAACTGCCGCCTGGCCTTTGAAGATACGGCCACTCCCTTGAAGCTCCAAAATCGCGACAAAAATATGAGTCTTGGAAGAGTAACCGAATAACGTAATGCAAACAAAAAATGCCTCCAAGTGCCCGTAGGGTAGGAAGAAGAACGAACGGTGTGAGTTAGAAAAGGGGGGGGGGTAGTGGCAGGAGCGATTTCTCGCGTGACGTGAAAGACGATGGCGAGCAGAACTCCGCTACGGGAAAAGCACGCGTTTGTTCAAGCAATTTTTTTTCTCCTCCCCCTGCTACCCACACACTACCGCTTTTGTTCCGGCGAAGTTCCCCGCATATTTGCAATTTCAATTCAGCGGTGGCGCGAAGCCCTTGTAGCCAGTGCAGCGGCTGAATAGCGCGGCCCGCAGTCAAATGCAGCAGGGAAGAGGAAAAGAAAACAGTCCCAGGAAGTCACGTCATGTTTGAATTCCGATTACCTTGCTCTTTATTGAATTTTTCCATTACATAAAAAAAAAAAACACACACATCTTTTTCGCCATTTCAAATCTTTCTCGTCGTCACAGACTTTTTTTTTAAGGTTTTCTGACCTGGCGTGTTCGGTCGTGCTGTAGTGTGCCTGACTCGCATTCGGGATGTCGTGTGTTCGAATCCAGCCTGCGGATTGTGTTTTCCCAAATGATATTCGACATTTCCTCGAAGGGTACTGCGCGATGGCCGGTGCCTGGCCCATATTTCTCCCTCCGAAGCTATCCGAGTTCGACTCCGAGGGGAAAGGGGAGGTGAGTGAGTGAGTGAAGAGATTTACGTGGTTCTTAACATCGAGGTCTTGAGAGCCGATGAGATTCCCGAGAAAACCCGCCTACCAGCCGGTATCATCCGGCGCGATTCCCACGTGCGAAAAAAGTACACGTCCTATATATATATTTATATATATATATATAACAAACATTATAATCCCGTAAACGTTGATGTTAACTGCTGGTTCTTAAGGCATAGCGTTCGGGCGCGAAAGTTCCTGGTTCGAAACCCGCTCGTATTGTCCTTCTTTTAATGATAACCGAAGCCCTTTAACGTACGCAGAGCAATACAAATATTTAGCTGAACCAACCAAATATTACACGTTTGTGGCAATCAAATATGAAAAACCAAATAATGTAGTTTCTTCGTCAGTATATTTTATTGTTCCCATGCAAACAATTAATTTATTTACGCCGAACAAACTCTGTTTTATTCAACAAAACCTTTTTACCAGTGTAGCATGTGGCGTCCTTTGTTTATATGAGAAAAGCCGACGTGCAGTTGTAGCAATTTGCGAATTTTAAATGTTGAACTTTACTGTGTATTACAAGGGCGAATGGGGAGGATAAACCGTTAATAACCAAGATTTTGCAAGTTGATTTGATGAGTGCAATGCGCAAACAGGGAATGCCTGAAAACTGCTTCAAGAAGAATAGTGTTTTTTTTCCCTTCAAAATAACAATAACTTTTATGTGGCACGACAGGCTATGGAAGCTACGGAGAAAATTGGTGGGAAATCTCTAGACCGGCCTTCATAGAGCCCAGGTAACGAACCCTGCTATTTCTGGGCTTTCCCAACACGTAAAGACAAATTAATGGGAAAGAAGTTTTAGAACAATTTTACTTCTACTCTCGTACATTTGAGAAGCCAGTGCATCGGCGAAACGGTGTTCAAAGTAAAAAGGTATCCCTTTAGGAAAGAAAATCCACACCAGTATGATTTCCTACTGAGCTTAAATATTTGTTACAACCCCTGTAGTGTAATACGTACACCAGTGAACAATAACAAAAGCCGTTACTCACTGGTTTTCGTCTAGTGTCATTACGCGCTATATTTCAATTAATTTAGCCCATTTAAAAAATGCTATCATTCTTTAAAGCGCCAAAATGTAGGAGCTTCAACGTAAAATTATAATAATAGAATGTAAATTTACAATGTCTCATTATTATTTCTTTACTTAAAGAAAAAAATACTGTTGAAATCATTGTTACTGGTCTCATACATTTATGCGTGTTTCTATGTACACTCTAAGAAATTATTTGGAAATTTACCATACCAGTGTAAACGCTTNTCTCATACATTTATGCGTGTTTCTATGTACACTCTAAGAAATTATTTGGAAATTTACCATACCAGTGTAAACGCTTAGTGAGAAAGCGGGAATGGTAATTTTCCCTGCTATATAATCATTGTAGCGTTCATACATTTGCTGAGGAAACAGTCAAATGCGTAGGGAAGCTCCCAACTTTGTATAGTAGCGACGCTAAACATTCCTATATCTGCAGCTTGATGTGTGGTTATTTCCTTACAGTATATAGGTTTATATCTTCCATTCGAGTTTAGGAAGTTCACCAGAATTTTTTTACGGTGTAGGTAGCATCTAAAAAAATTTTTATGGCCATGTTTATACCAGAAAACGATTTCAAATTAATACAGAGGTTATGATCAAAAATTGCTTCATACTGTATATTTTCCGATTTCCAAAGGAGTAGTTTTAAATAACACGAGAACAATGTGAGATGTCATAAATCACGCTGTAACTACCCGCAGTATTTTATTATTTTTACAGTAGAACCACCGTAATTTGACTTTTGATAATTCGACTGCTTGCTTAATCCAGCCATAACGCAGTAATGTAAAAATTAAAAATTAAACTGATATCGCCAGCTTGGCACTACAGTTATGAGCAAGTGTTTATTGTCCATGAAATACTACGCAATAGAGCAAACCTTGATTCCTTATTTTTACCATCTAGTTAGTTAGCCCGTAAAACTAATGTTTTGCTTTATGCGTGCTTATTGTTAAAAGAAATGTGACAAAAAGAAAAGATATTTTTTATGTGAAACCCCAAATTTTTTTTTAGTGCACCCGTTTCGTTATAGCGGCAATTAAGCCTTTCCATATTATATAGTATTTGAATAGAAAAGTAATGCTTGAAAACTAGGCAATGGTGGGTCCCTGCGAAAAATTACAATCAAATTAGGCGTGGGCCTTTCCATTAATGACTTGAGTAATGATACGAAGAAACATTAATGTGTGTCAAACGGTGACAAGGTAGGAAAGGCTAAAGAACTGAAAAATCACAGAACTCTGAAAAAGACGGAATCTGAACTGTTGGACATTAATTTTTTGCATTTTTTCTTCACTAGAAATAAGAAAAATAAATCCACTGTCCCATCTCCTAATCAAAGGAACGTTTTTATTTTGCATAAACTGTTGGAAGGAGAATAATCAGTTCACTGAGAATGTAAAATGGCTTCACCTCTTGAAAACTCGTGCTGAGATTTGAAATGTGGCGATTTAGGTATGCCGAAAAGCTAATAGAAGTTTATGCAGATTCGAAACGTGTTTCTTGCAAAATTTTACATATTGTTAAATAAAATTTTTTAAGATTCTATTAGGTTATAATATTGACAAAACGTGCTTCGATAGATACTTTCTACAAGAAATATTACTGCACGAAACGATAAAAGAGATTAAATTTGCTGAAGGTAGACTAACTGTTGCTAACCGCAGCAATGTTAATGGTAGTTATAAACTGCCTCTTTTTGTGAGAGACATACATATAAAAACTGAGAGTACCAAGAATATTAATTTGTAATTACTGCCGATTTTATTATCGTAGTCAAAATCAACTTGGATTGGAAGCGCCCATTTTAAACCGTGGTTCAATTGAAAGTTTGTGCCTGGAGCGGGAAAACACATGTCCTCTAAGTCCTTTTTATTGTTAGGTAATATCCTGACGCATCCTTCTAAGCCAGGACTATAAATATTTATTCCACCCAACATTACTTCCCTCATACAAACATGAATTATGGTTTAATGAAACTGCAAAAGAGAATATACCGCCGGGAGTATACCAAAGAAGGGTGCAAACTTTTTGATACAGCGAAATATCTTTATATCAAAGACGCAATTTACCATTTTGGCGTAACTTTGGCCTTCGATGGTCTTGGAAAAATATCAGGACTGAGGATCAAAGTAAAGATGAAGTCCCTCCAGCAATGGTCGAAGATCTGCAAACCTCGAAATGTAATATTCAAACCAGAGACGTGACTTAGTCGCTTATCAGAGGTAATGCCTGCAGTGTAACGAATTAACAACTACATAACCAGATAATTACAACTACTTCTCAGAGGGCAAACAACGGTGAAGAACACGAACCTTTTCGCACGAATATGCCATGGTAACGCTAAGCAAGCTTTCTATGTGCCTCTTCGGTAACGCTAAGCAAGCTTTCTATGTGCCTCTTCGGTACCTTGAACAGAACTGTTCTTTCACACCTATCGATACATTTGTAGTTAAGAAAATGGACGAAATCTATCTGTCGCACAAACAAACATTACCATTTTTTCCTCCACAATGATCGTGATTGTTTACTAAATACTTACTTAAGATGTGATGTAATGCATATGTACTTTTATTGGGTTTAGAACAAATTTTAAATTTTTTTTTATAGAAATTCTAATGTTTTAGGCTGTATTTAAATACAAAAAAAGTTGTAATTTGTAATTTTTTTAAACTAAATATTGAAAGAATTTATCTGTACGCTGTGAAACACTGTTTGCTGCTTTGATGATCCGAATCGTCTGCATTGCCTTCCAAGCATGCTTAATTTCGCATAGGCAGCAGATAAACGAGGTTCTGCTGTTTTTCAGTTATAAGAAATTTCCGATTCATCAATCAGGATGGTAAAATAAAAAAAAAACGCCTGCAGTGCTCAGACACTTTGCAATCTTATTTAACTTTAAGTGTACCCCAAAACGGCTGCCTAGGGAATGCTCTCTCTCATCTTAATCCAAACAAATATGCCTTCTAGTATCTCACTCATTAGAGATGGGCCCTGATAAGCTTATGTGTGTGACTGCACGTTACTGTAGGTACGGTACGGTAGGGTTTAACGTCTCGTCGGCAGCGAGTCGCTCACAGTAGCAGCAACGGGGAAGGAATCGGCCATCGCCAGTTGTAAGGGAACATCCCAGCATTCGCCCGAAGTGAACTCAGGAAACTATGGAGAAAAAAAAATTGGCCGACCGGAATGGATTCCGAAACCAGGCCCTCCTGAATGCCAGTGCACATTTTTCTTTGTTCCGTCTTTATTTACAATTAAGCGGCCGATTTGACATAGTCTAGTGACGTGATCCCATTGAGGCTGACCCGTACGAACTTTCACAAATACACGCAGGAATCGAACCCGGAACCACTGTCTTCATTAAACCAGTGTGTAGCCAACTGCGCTACGGAAATCAGCACCTCGCTTTGTGTGGCAGTACGGAATTCAAAGTAACCTCCAAGGGCAAAAAACGTATTGCATCTTTCGGCTTCTAATTCCAGGTTTATGGGACCGCGGTGGTGTAGTGGTCAGCCGACTCCCCTCAAACCTAGGCGAAATAGGCTCGATTCATGGCAGGGTCGCTACCGGATTTTCGCATGTGGGAATCGTGCCAGACGATGCCTCTGGTTGGCGGGTTTTCTCGGTGATATCCCGTTTCCCCAACCCTTACATCCCGGTGCTGCTCCATATTCACCTCACTTCACCATTATCGGCTCTCAAGACCACGTTGTTAAGAGCAGCCCAGATCTATCCAAAATCCCGGGTTTGAATCCCGGGTGAACTATGGACTTTTGCTGTAATTTTCAGCCGTAATTAAATTGTGGTGTAGTACGTAAACTTGTGTTACCCTGCAGGCATACACAGAGGACTTTAAAAAACATAAAGCAGCTGCGAATGGTGAAGCCACACGTGCTCGTTTCACTTTCGCTTCACGTGCACATCCATCCGAATGACGTACAGCCGTTTCACGATAAGTCGGCGTAAAACGGCGCGCTGTCAATCTTCATCTTTTTCCTTCAGCTGAGCCGAAACCTCCTCCCGTCGCCGCTGGCATGCCTTCTGACGATACGTCACATCCCAACTCCCCGGGTGCAACAGCGTTTCATCTCGCGACGTGAACACGAGGAAAGGTATTTCGGCGTGGTGGTGCCAGCATTTGTGTGCATGAGGCGGAAGAATGTCCTGAANGACGTGAACACGAGGAAAGGTATTTCGGCGTGGTGGTGCCAGCATTTGTGTGCATGAGGCGGAAGAATGTCCTGAAAGTAGAACTTAAGCAGGGCTCAGAAAAGTTGGAAGTAACCGTGAAAGGACTCTAGAATATGCAGAGTGACAAACATTGGACAAAATCATGGGACAAACATTGATGGGTGGTAGAGCTCACTAAAAAAAAAACAATCATTGTATAGGAATATATGGGCGGGAGTGACGCGTTGACGCGCAAACACAAAAATAACACATGAAATGCAACACATTGTTTATTTACAACGTCGCCGCTAAATGCCTTTTTACAGCAATTTTTATAATAATTGCTCAAAATTGCTACCACCGACAGTAATGCAAGCTTGGTAGCGTCGGTGGAGTGATTGGCGAACAGATTCAAATACGCCTGGTATTTCACACACGCCACCATTGTTAGCCAATCACGCCATATGTAGAGGTCGCCAAGCATGCATGACTGTTGGTGGATGCATTTCCAGCAACTGTTTTAACATTTTCTGTACGGAATCACTCGTTAAGTATGCTGCTAATGAACATTTTGAATTTCCGTTAAAGTGTTATGTTTTTGTGTTTGTGCCTCAACGCGTCACTTCCGCCCATATATTCCTATACAATAATTGTTTGTTTTAGTGAGCTCTACCACCCCTCAATGTTTGTCCCATGATTTGAGAATCACTCTGCATAGTCTAGAGTCCATTCACGGTTACTTGCAACTTTTCTGAAGCCCTGCTTAAGTTCTGCTTTCAGGAAATTCCTCCGCCTCATGCACAGAAAGCTTAACCGAGTCTATAAAACTACACCAAACGGACAACGAACTGCATTCGTGCACCCAGTGTAATCATATTTTCCATAATAACTATTTCTTAGTAGATATTAACAGCACAACTTTTTTATCCTTGTATTTATTTATACTTATTATTAGTGAGATATTGTAATTTATAAATAAAATATAAGCAAAAGTTTAGTTTAACCAAAAAAAACCCNTATACTTATTATTAGTGAGATATTGTAATTTATAAATAAAATATAAGCAAAAGTTTAGTTTAACCAAAAAAAACCGTACTTTTATAGTAACGGATGTATAAAACACTTGTGATATATTATATACTTAGGAAACAAACAAATGAATGATTNCCGTACTTTTATAGTAACGGATGTATAAAACACTTGTGATATATTATATACTTAGGAAACAAACAAATGAATGATTTTTCACAGGTTTGTTTCAAAAAGTTGTGAAGATACAACGAATAGACTATATTCATAGCTTCTTCACACTTTTTGAATAAAACTTTTATAAATCCACCCCATGTAATACGTGTTTGGTTGTTTCCCAAATATGCCATATATCACAAGCTTTTAATAATTCTGTTAACATAGATGTACCTTATTTCTGGTTCAATTTAATTTTTACTTATATACTTTCCATAATATATAATATGTGTAATTTATAATTTTTTTATGAATAAAAATAGTGAGAAAATAGATGAGTTGGTAATAGCTAGTAAGAAGTAGTTCTCACGCAAAATATTATTGAGTTGAGTGCGCACGAATGCAGTATGTTGTCCCTATGGTGTAATTTTCTAGAGTTGGCTAAGCTTTGCTTGCGTGAGGGCGGAGGAATATCGTGCAAGTAGAAATTTATCAGGGCTTCAAGAAAGTTTGAAGTAACCGCGAACAGCCTATAGTCATTTGTTTTATTTTATTTTTAATGCGCGAAGGCTAAACAAGTGCTTCGTCCGTCAGCATTTGCTTGGAATGATGGCTGATATACCACCTCTAGAAAACTACTCCAGTGCAGACGGCCGGTATCGTACTCACTATGTTCCCAAATGCATGGGTTACATTCAAAGTTTAACTGGACCGTGACCACTGCCAAACATAAGACAATCCATCTAAATAAATAGGACACTACACACGAATTACAGCTACAGAACGCTCATTGTAACATCGTCAAACAGACAATAAGAAATTAGAAAAAAAAATNACTACACACGAATTACAGCTACAGAACGCTCATTGTAACATCGTCAAACAGACAATAAGAAATTAGAAAAAAAAATTGAAAATATTGAACAGGAAACAAACGCAATAAGGGCGTGTTTAGTGAAAACCCATCAGTTGTTTATACCATACTTTTTAAGAAATGTGTAATTTAAAAAAAAAACTGACACATTTCTCATGAAAAGAGTGTTTTTAGTAAAAACAATTGGACCAAAAATTACAACAATAAACAGACAAGATATGTACACTGGAGAGCCAAAAAATGGGTATATGCGCGCGTATGCAAATAACAGAGGTATGGAACCAATTACAGTAACGCGATGCGGTCGGCAGNACTACACACGAATTACAGCTACAGAACGCTCATTGTAACATCGTCAAACAGACAATAAGAAATTAGAAAAAAAAAATTGAAAATATTGAACAGGAAACAAACGCAATAAGGGCGTGTTTAGTGAAAACCCATCAGTTGTGTATACCATACTTTTTAAGAAATGTGTAATTTAAAAAAAAACTGACACATTTCTCATGAAAAGAGTGTTTTTAGTAAAAACAATTGGACCAAAAATTACAACAATAAACAGACAAGATATGTACACTGGAGAGCCAAANAAATTACAACAATAAACAGACAAGATATGTACACTGGAGAGCCAAAAAAAATGGGTATATGCGCGCGTATGCAAATAACAGAGGTATGGAACCAATTACAGTAACGCGATGCGGTCGGCAGCGCCTATATAAGACAACAAGTGTCCAGCAAAGTTGCTAGATAGATTTCTGCTGCTACAATCGCAGGTTATAAAGATTTTAGTGAGTTTGAACGTGGTGTTATAGTCAGCGCATGAGAGAAGGGACATAGCATCTTCGAGGTAGCGATATAACTTGGATTTTCGGGTACGACCATTTCACAAGTGTATCGTGAATATCTGGAATCCGGTAAAACATCAAATCTTCGACATCGCTGCGGCCGGAAAAAGATCGTGAAAGAACGGGACAAATGACGACTGACGAGAATCATTAAACGTGACAGACGTGCAAACCTTTCTCAAATTGGCGCAGATTTCAATGATGTGGCATCAAAAAGTGCCAGCGTGCGAACTATTCAACGGACCATCATTGATATGGGCTTTCAGAGCCGAAGGCCCACTCGTGTACCGTTGTTGACTGCACGACACAAAGTTTTACGCCTCGCCTGGGCCCGCCATCACCGCCATTAAACTGTTGATGACTGGAAACACGTTGCCTGGTCTGAGGAGTCTCGTTTCCAATTGTATCAGGCGGATGGAAGCGTACGGGTATGGAGACATCCTTATGAATCCATGGACCCTACATGTCAACAGGGGACTGTTCAAGCTGGTGGAGGCTCTGTCATATGGGGCGTGTGGCGTGTGCAGTTGGCGTGAAATGAGACCCCTGATACGTCTAGATACGACTCTGAAAGGTGACAAACACGTAAGCATCCTGTCCGATCACCTGCACCCATTCATGTCCATTGTGCATTCCGACGGACGTGGACAATTCCAGCAGGAAAATGCGACACCCCACACGTCGAGAGTTGCTACCGAGTGGCTCCAGGAACACTCTTCTGACTTTAGACACTTCCACTGGTCAACTAAATCACCAGACATGAACTTTATTGAGCATATCTGGGATGTCTAGCAACGTGCTGTTCAGAAGAGATCTCCACCGCCTCGTACTCCTGTGGATTTGTGGACTGCCCTGCGGAATTCATGGTGTGAATTGCCTCCCGCATACCTTCAGACATTATTCGAGTCCATTCCACGTCGTCTTGCGGCACTTCTGTGTGCTCGCGGGGGCCCTGCACGATATTAGGCAGGCATACCAGTTTTTTGGCTCTTCAGTGTACAATATACAGGTTGTATATGAAGTATGTTACAAACTTTGTGAGGCGATTCCTTGTCAGAAATGAGGCACAGATATATTATGTGACATAGTCTGACGCAAATCGTACGGCAGAGATTCGCCCTTGAAAACAGAAATTTCATATCGTCTTTTGGTAAAATACCCTAAACTACTTAGAAAGAAGGTATGATTCTCTGAATACTTTTTTATTCTTACAATGCCTGCAATCTGTGAAGAAATCGTTTCGAATACGTTCCGTCTTCATTAAAGTGATGAGAGCGGCTACCACCTTTGTGTTTAAATTTTCCTTCTATAAGATTCTTTAGAAATGCTATACCATAACTTGTATAAAGAGGATCCAATGAACAAAAAATGTCGTAATGTTGCAACACCCTCAGGCAAACCGTTTTCGAGAAAAGTTAATAAAAATATGGTAGCCTGAGAGGTAGGCAACACACAGGACCAGAATAGGAAAACGAATGATACGCTTGTGACAAACGTAAAGTGAACACTGTACTGTAATTTTACAAAGCAGCAATTGCAAATTATTAATGTTTGCACTAATATTACAACATATGCTCGAAGAACCTGCCACCTTCATTACTACAGGTATTGCAACTCCGCACCTAGGAGTACTTGTATAAGAAATCCGGCTAATAGTCAAAAAACCAAATTAAATATAAACACGCGCAAACAGTTTGTTTTTAAAGTTTAGTAACCTGTTTTTCGTATGGCAACGACAAAAAACTGTTACTTGCCCGTCCCTCTCCGTACGATCAGTCGTAACCCAGTCATTGTCTGAACCGCATGTCTTTGTTCTCGGCACTTTCGTTTAATCACCGTATTACTTTTGAAATAGTGTTTTCGTGTGGAGGAGTGTGAGAAAACCCCATTCTACAAATGGAAGTGGATGGTATGTACTTTACTTTATGGTTTTTAATTAATTATCAGTTAAAATAATATATATATTTTAGGTGAGCAAAGAAAACTCTCAAAAACGTGTTTTTTGTGTCGGATATTTACAAAATTGTGTGTTTGTTTAATTGTCAAGACTTTTCAAGGTTTGATTCTTTGAAAAACAGTTAACTATAGTTACTGTTAAGCAATTAAAACAAAAATATTGTGCGCTTACGTCCACCATTTTTTTTTTTTTTACCGAAGCGTTGAAGACGGTGTCTCATAGAATGTCTAATGTTTGCTTATTCCTTTTATTTTTCTCATATTGTAGAACCAGTCTCAAGACTCCAAACTTTCAACGGACGAGCATTGTACGACCTTATGCAAGAATTTAAGGAAAAGAAAATAGAAGAAAAGTAGATGAGGACGATGAAAACGAGGGCGACGAAGATGATTTTTACAATGATTAAATTATAAAACGTTTTCTTTAAACAAGCATTGTTTTTTTTGTTATTAATACTTCAGTACATTAAGAGACGTTGTTTTATTTTTAAAAATATTACAAATATTTTTGACCGG
This sequence comes from Clitarchus hookeri, assembly GCA_002778355.1. Taxonomy (NCBI): domain Eukaryota; kingdom Metazoa; phylum Arthropoda; class Insecta; order Phasmatodea; family Phasmatidae; genus Clitarchus; species Clitarchus hookeri. The sequence goes on from NQII01001323.1 coordinate 288,584, forward strand.
ATTTACCACTCAAATACTTATATGTGCGGCGCAACAAAGACCGTCGTACACCCTGGAACATGTTGACATTCCTTTGAATCATTTCGCCGGCTGCTACGATGCGTGCCACAAGTTATTCCACCGTGTCCACCGGTGTATCGTAGACAACACTCTTCATGTGATCCCACAGGTAGAAGTCTTAGGGTGACGGATCGGGGGAGCGAGCAGGCCAAACGACAGGGCCTCCCCTACCTATCCATCTCCCTGGAAATACTTGGTCGAGCTACTCACGTGCAGCACGAGCAATATGTGGTGGTGCACCAACGTGCTGCATCCACATGCGGTCACGTATCATTAGCGGCGCGTACTCTAGCAACGCGGGTGGTGCGTATTGCAAGGAGCACTGGCACACGTGGCCATCAAGACGTGCTGGTAACATGCACGGTCCTGCTGAGTGATCATGGACTATGTCAGCCCACATGCTCACCGAAAACCTCTCTCCGTTGGACGTCACGACCGTGGCATGTTCATTGTCATCAGCAGCCCGCACATGGCTGTTGTGTCTATTGTACACGCAATAACGTGTTACCCAGGCTTAATCTGTAAACAGAACATACCTCTGAACTCCGGGTCACGAGCTGTCTTCTGCAGGAACCAAGCACAGGACGCATGTCTGGGTGGAAAATCACGCGGCTCTAATGCTGCTTGCTGTCGACATGCGTGATAAGGGCGAAGCTTCTGCTCATGCAAGACATTCCACGCCGTCATGTGCGATGAACCCAAAGCATGTGCATTGACACGGGTACTCGTCGACGGTCGATCCTCGACTCATGTAAGGACGTCTTCTGCAAAGCATGGTGTACGCTTTGTTGCTTGAACACCGCAGTTTCTGAAAGTTTGTCAGGAGTCTTCCTGTATCTCGCAGGCGTTGGAAGATTCTTGCAAAAATTGTGTGTGCTGGGTGACGTCTGTTTGGATATCCTTCGCGATACAGTCGCGCAGCTAACCTGCAACTGCACTTAGCTTCGCTGTAAATCAAGAGCATGTCGGTAAGCTCTGCAGGTGTAAGAACACCCGTATACACAGGGTCACCGACATTCGGGTATGATTGCGGCCCATTTACCTAATGCTGGTGGCGAGAGGTCGCGAATGACGCACGCGCATATTTCCAGTCGAGGTGTCGTACTGCAAGGGTTCCGGACAGCAACACATTCGCCAAACAAACAACACTGGTCGCCTACCGCCAAAACAGCGAACAGCTATCCTGTAAACACGAGGTGTCGTCTCTTCGCGAAGGGAAAGTAAGTGTGGCCCTGTATGACAGTTTGTCGTTTCCGTGTGCCAATGCCATACATATGTCGAAACGCTTATTTACGTTTTCATTTACCTACATGCGTATTGCTTTCGAGGGTGCATACCCCAACACCCACGTTGTCCACAAAGTTCACGATATTGACAAACCTCATCGATGCCATACTAAGAGCCTTGTTCAACAATAGGATCAGAACGTTTGTTGTTTTATCTCGCGTACCTTTAAATACTCTTCTCATAAAGGCGTGGTATTTTTCACATTGTTTGGTGTGGTGAATTTTATTGACAAGTGAAGTGCAACCTCGTAGTAGAACCTTCGAACGTTGCCTCGACATTTACCGACACATTCGCTCGAATACACCAGGCATCGCTTGTTACCTGTTCATAACTCGCACATACTCACACATAGCACAGTACGGTTTGTAAGTTTACATTACAGTGTGCACTATTCGTTTGTTTCTAACTCGCTTATCGTTCAGTCTCACTTCGTGTGTATCGTGGGTGCCTATCCGCAGGCACCACATTTTCTATTCAATTTTACACGAAAACTGTTAGCCTGAGGGTGTTGCGACAAGGCGACCTTTTTTGTTCATTATTGACACAAATTATGGTATAAAAATTGTAAAGATTCTTATGGAAGAATAAATTAAGCCAAAAAGAGGGTGGCCGCCCCCTGTACTTTAATGAAGACGGAAGGTATTCGAAACGATTTCTTCACATATTGCAGATCTTGTTAGCATAAAACAGTATCCAGAGAATCGTACTTTATTTGTACGTTGTTTACGATATTTTGCCAAAGGGCGATATTTAATTTATATTTTCAAGGGCAAATTTTTCCCTTACAATTTGCGGCAGACTATAAGTCGCATTATATAACTGTGCCTCATTTACGACAAGGAATCACCTCACAAAGTTTGTAACATACTTATATATATATGTATATATAAGCAAATATTAATACAAAAACTGAAATAAAAAACACTTAGTATACGCGCGGGAAAACACTCATCTTAAAATAAAAATCAGTAGAGACAACACAATTCTTTACAAACTTATCCAGAAAAATATGGAAAAACTAACAGTTAAAAGTCAGTAAACGCAGCAGATACGACACAAGACTATACGAAGTTTCAGTTCCTGGAATCTCCCTTTTCTTCATGCGAGACTCTAGCTGCAAACACAATCGCATTGATCGTTCTTTGTTTTGTTTGTTTCTGTTCAGCATTTTCAATTTTGTCAGAGCCTCTTCTCGATTTTTAACGACTGCGATAATCACTGTCATATATATCGTATTTATTGTTTAAAATTATAATCTTTGTCATGTATATCGTATTTATTGTTTGTTTTCTTTTCTTAAAAACTCGCCTAGTATTAGTTTACACTGCTGTTTTTTCAAGTGTTCTGGTTAAATTATTTAGGAACGATGAGTACGAAAAGGGAAGTTATTTAAATTATAATAGCTGTATTGCAAAAGTTAAAAGAGAAAAGAGACATTTAATTTGGATGTTTTCAATGTATCATTACACAGAAACAAATATCGTTATCAGGTTCGTCACCTTAATATAGAAAAATATGCCATATCATTCTTTTTGCCTCATTTTTATAGGTTTTGTGTACGCGTCACTATATTTCAAATCTTCATTCACAGCAGAGTCAATACAATTGATTTATTAAATGTAAGTTCCCATTAAATAATATTCATGATAGTAAATAATTATTTAAATAACACTCTATGAATAACAATTATACTTAAAAGTCGATCTACCCTTTGCACACCTTCTGAAAACTTTGTAAACTGTGATAAATGGATTTGTAAAGGTGAGGTTATGGAGGAACAGAAATATATTGATAATGCTAAGTATTTGCACTTTACACTTTGCTCTTTTCAAATTCGGCTTTGCAAATTTAAACATAGGTGGGACGTTAATAGAAACGAACAGTAAAAAGTGCAAAGTGGAAAGTTGCGAAGCCTGATGATTATACCAACGCTACTACTTATCTTCATGTAATTGAGATTTTTTTTTACTTTCCCTTTAGCATTATTTTTATCGTAATGCCTTTAATTAATATTTGTTTATGTAAAATGTTTGGTGGGTTAAATTCGCTATATAATAAAAATCTGTGAAAATGTAGCTTTAAATGTTTAATTTTGCGTCCAGGTAATTAAAAAACTTTCAAGCGTTTTTGAACTGCGTATTTTAAAACGTTTGTAAAAGTTTTCCTTTTATTACACATTTGTTATAGTCTATAAATTGAATTAAAAAATTTACATGAAATTTTAAAATAAAAAATGTACCCCAGTCAAATGTTAATTATATTTTTCGGTCAATGACTTCTCTTATGTAATTTTGTTTTAGTGTTGTGTTAAAACAAATGTGGCTAAACGTAAGGATAGTATTTTCGAATATATTTTATAATGGGTAGAATTATAAACGGAATGAATTTGGCAGTTCTAAACGGTTTTTACAGAAAATTAGACTTATAAATTGGTGTGATTCACGTGTCGTTTGAATAGTTTGGGACGAAAAAAAAATCTAACTTTTATTATTACTTCCGAGTTTATTATACTATATAGAACGCGGAACACAATTACTCGTATACGAGTTACAAACTTTATTAAACTATTTACGTGAAATAACTGCCACGTCATCCCTACCACGCGGTTATGACGCTATCAGGCGCAACGGCTTGTTTATGCCCGAGTAATATACTTTCTATACGCGACGTGTCTGCGAGGGGTGTCATAAAGCGAACGAGCACCCACGACCATTATTTTATAGTATTTCACTGTCCCTTTCTACATTTTTTACACCCGCCATCTTCCAATCCTTACTCTGAACTTCGCATGTCAAACAGAGAGCGAAAAAAAAAAATTTATTTTGGATAGACATACATGTTTACAGACAACTTTTAGATTATCAACTCTTACTGGTGACTTGATGTTTATTAATAAAAAGTCTGAAGTAATATGTTAAATAACGAGAAGGCAGTTGTAGCTACCGAAATGTTGCTGTTTCTCGGACGCGATAAAGCAATCCTCAGGTATGGCAAGAAGGAAATATTTGATTACCAAAATCTATCACTTACCTTCTTGAGAGCAAACACTTCGCAGATTGTAGTGATCTCCTACACGCACTTCACGGGTGTCACCAAAGGTCCTTCTTACGTGTCGATACATACATACAGGACCTCACAGTTTAATATGTGATCCCGAAGATAACCTATTTCAAGATTTCAAAGAAATTATAAAAACGGTAATGCACTTATTCATATTTAACACCCACGCATAAAGTGCCTTTGTGTCGCCGTTGCTACGACTGAGTCTTACACCCCTGCGTTTTACTACTGCCAACATAAACACTACCAAATGTTTAGAAAAATTCTTCACGCTAAAATCTAGGAAAAATTTCCGCAGATTTTTCGGGTCTAGTTGTGACAAAATATCAAACACACGAGGAAGCCATGGCCGTATAAAAAAAAACTTGCAATTATCTCCACGACAGAGCACGACAGCGTCAAGCAAAATCACCGCCTAAACTGTTTTAATGAGGCCGAAAGATATGAGCTAAATAAATAGTTGTGAGAAAAAAAATATCGTGTCTTCCCAGAAAGGCAGCTCTACGGTCTATATGTCAGCCCTATGAAATTTTAACTTCCGTGTATCGCAGAAAACGCTGATGAGTAAGTAAGGGAGTGAGTGAAGTGGTTTCGGCGGCTCTTAACAGCGAGGTCTTGAGAGCCTATCTGGTGAGCAAGTGTGTGATATACCTCCTTTAGGGCTCGCATAAAGTACTTCGCCCTTTTATAACACATACTCCTAGCTAACTTTATAAGTAATAAACTGTGACTTTGTGTTGTTATTCTGTCCGTTTACGCCGTTCGTATAATTTCATTTTAACTATAAGTACGGTACGCAGACGAGGGTAGATTTCTTGCAACATAAATTATCTTCAACACATACAAGTTTTGGTGAGTGTAATTTAAATCACTTTTGGTATTTTTATTTTTATTCTCGTATTCCTAATAAAAATATGACCACATATTTGTTTTTAAAGACGTCTCAAAATGACAAGTTGAAAGCTTTNAGTTTTGGTGAGTGTAATTTAAATCACTTTTGGTATTTTTATTTTTATTCTCGTATTCCTAATAAAAATATGACCAAATATTTGTTTTTAAAGACGTCTCAAAATGACAAGTTGAAATTTTTTTTACCTTTTGCAAGTTTATGAACACATTTTTCTGCAGTTTTTTAAGCCAATACATTTTTTACAACCGAATATTTGTTTGAAAAGTTCATTTAGACAACTGTTTGTCCAAATTATCAAAACTTAAAAAGTATATTGTACGTATATCCTAGTTTTTCAAATAAGTGAACTGACAAAACAATATTTCTTCAGCAACAATTACAAATTTGGTATTCTGTAAAACTCATTAGAGTATTGTTATAGATTTTTAAAGAATATCTGTGCAGGAGCTTGGTTACTAAGAAAACTGTATGTCGGATATGTTTAATTCTCTTTCAGTCTAGTTTATCGGCTAGTGCATCGAAATTCGTTGAAATTAATTTTAACCTTAAACTAAAATTTGACACCCAGTTTAATGCAGAAACTAGCTAGAATTTTTTCTCAAAATAATTTGAAAGATGATGCGAAATAAGCTGATAAAACTGTGACATAAAAAAAAGCCGTAATATACAGATAATTATGAAAATCCTGAATTAGATCCCTTCCAGATTAAAAATTACAAACATGCTATTTAAAAAAAAACTATAAATTACTATTTTACAAAATTTTTGGAGTAATTTTAATAACAAATCTTACAAAATAAAACTATTAGTCATTTGACTTTACCTTGGTCTGCATTTTCATGCCCATATCAGTTTTCGTCTACGTCTTTGGTCACAGACTTCATTATTTCCCACTGTGTATTTTGTTTTTGTTTGTTTTTATCAAAGATTTTTTAGCTGTATTCAAACGTAATATTTTTAATATTAATTGGTTATGTCAGTTTACCCAGTTTGTCCTTTTTTCTCCATTTTTTTTACAAACTTATATATTTTATTAAGACATTTTAATGAATTATATATATAAATAAATATCAATTCTTGGTGCAAATTAAATTATCTTTAGAAAGCAATAAATTTTACAATTTCAATGCTTGGTAAAAATCAGAAAACTGTTTTCAATGTATTTCGTTTTATCCACGCACAAAGGGGAATTTTAGAAATTATACGCAAAACCTGTTATATACAAGAAGGGCATTCGTTGCTTATGTTCATTCCACATTATGCTGTATATTTTTGTCACGTCATGAAATGGTTTTGTCAGTATTGCAATGGTTGAAGGATTTGGGTAGCTGTATAAAGTTACGTGTTATAGGTGGTTTTAGGAAGGTAGGTAAGTAGGCACATAAGTATAGTTACTGGCAGACATCAGGCAGGTTCGCAGATAAGTTGACAGGTAAGAAATTAATATATGTAAGGGTATGTAAGTAAGAGCAGGTGGGTGGTATGTAAGTGGATAGGTTGCCTTGTAGTTAATCCAGTGGTAAAGATACTAGAAGGTACCACATAACCTTTATTTCGACTTATATCTTTAACATACATTTTCTAAAGAATATATGATTTGGTAAAAAAAATTGTAAATATTTGACTGCACATGCCGTGCGACTGTAAAACCAATATGGCCGCCGATCCATAGGATGACAAAATAACTTCCTGCGCAGAAACTGCATGGTAGCTATCACACTCTCTCGCGTCATATAAATACTAAATATTTGTATCTTGGCTTTAGAGGGAGATTAATAAGTGGAACAGAATTATGACATCACGACCTAGAAGAAAAGCGACAACTGTCTCAGAGTTCGAACGTAGAATTTCGTGTTGTTTTCCGCATAGTAAATTTAAAAAAAATAATTTGAATTTTTTTTTCTGTTAAATTTGTTGTCGAGTTATTATATTTCAGTTGGAGTGTGAAAGAGGAGTTTTATTTTGTCAAATATTCCACGCATCTTGAATGATAAAGCGCGAATTAATCCGATAGTTCTGGTCGTCGATACCCCGAGACCTCTTTCTTACTGCTACCGATACTTTTCGTTTGTTGCTCCGGAGAAAAAGAGAACGCGGGAAATTGATGGTTTCTGAAAACTTTCTTATGAGATTCCCGATATATTGATCGGGAGCTTTTTACGGCGTCGTATAGCTGCGCCTGTAACGATGTTGACAATAGCGAAGAAGTGGAAGAATATATAATTCCCTATCTCTGTTTAGCGATGGAATCATCGGAAAGGGAAAACGTTTTGAAAATAACTTTTCTAAAAGTTTGACACGGAGCAGTGCAATAACAGTCTTTATGTTAACGTGAAGTTCCATTGCAAAAAGGTTCAGTTAAGTACTGTTGTTATATTGCGTCGTGCAATTCAAAGTTCTNGCGGCAAAACCGCACGGGCGGTCCTTTGAGAATAACAGCAGAACGTCTTTTAGAGAAATATTTTTTCCTTTGCCTGGATTTTTAATATGTTCATAGTGGATCTTTTTCGAAATGTGCAATATTTTCGTTTGCGGTAAAATTCATATAATAACAATGTTTGCCAGCTTTCGCAATTTGTGTCTTTTTCTAGAATCTGTAACTGAATACCTGCAAAACAATTAGAGAATGGGCTTAAACTCGTATAATAATGTACAACTAAGAATTAAAACTGTCACGTACATCCACATTTCTTTTGAACATTGAAATAACGTTCTTACAGTTTATAGGGAAGCAGCCTTACCATTACATTTAGAAAGGCTTTCATCATGGATAAGGAAAAATAATTATTTCATTCAATTTTTTTTGTGGTTAAATATGCATTTCTTTAATGCGGTTGCCAAGCATACTTAAGTCTCTTTTTTTTTGCGAAGAGTATTTTATTCATTTGTTATTTATGACGTTTCGTTATTCATTCAGCTTAACTGAAGCAAAATATTGGGAATATCATGATATTGCACTACTGAAATAAAAAACAAAATCGAATAAAACCTCGTTACTGTGACATAACTTTTTTTCAGTTGTGTATATATTTATATGGTGTGTACATGTGTGTATATACATATTATATATATACATACACAATACACAAAGCAACAAATTAAATTTTTGCGCAAAGAAAGCGTTTTTAGGCTTAGCTGTCGGTGATCGGACATTATAAACCCGGGTGCTTAAAAAAGTTTATCTTAGGTTTTTTTTAAAACGTTCCGTTTGACATCAATAACAATGTCATTGTAACAGAGAAATTTCCAAAATTCAAAATATCATACCTAAGAGGTATAAAAATTATTATTTAAGAGGACGTGGGACATTAAATAACCGCTGTAAATTTTAATAATTTTTATGAACACTAATTTAAAGAAAAAACAAAGAAGTGGCAATCTTACTAATGTGCTTTTACTAACGTTGTGAGCAAGGAATTTACCATAGTTATTTATTTCTGCGGAAACATTTTTGGTGCTGTAAATATTTATATGTTATGTTGAGCAAGATATTATACAAAATAAATTCACCAGTATGAGAAAATAGTTGCTCAAAAATTTGTCAGAAGATATAATATAGAATTGCCTTTTCTCAACTTTCTAATACTGGCTTCTGAAAACCTGCGACTTTCAGTAGACGTTCAGCTCAGATGAGCTAAAGTATGTCCCACGTCCTCTCACGAGGAGTTATCGAGCTTAGGGAACCTAACGCCATACGTGCTTCGTGAGAAGTTGCAAGACACAGCATTCATTGCATGGCTGTCCGTACAGCAAACAAACTTTGAAACGAGCTTACTTGTGAAGGAAGTCCTGCTTGTCCACTCTAACGACTACATCACCTAGACGTGCTTCGTTTCCATTGGTCTTGAATTTCTTGGTAGGAGTTTATTTTAACGTTGATAAACTTTCTAATGAAATACTTTCGGGAAGTTATCATTGTTATAAATTTACCTGCCATATTGTTATTAACTACAGATTTGTTCGTTAGGTCTTCCGCCTACCTAGAGCTTTTTTTTCCCGCGTTCAACGGCCGAGAAGCGCGGGGGCGATAAGGGCGATACTGCCACGCGCATCAATTACGCCATCGCCGCTAAGCGCGAGGCTCTGAACTGGCGTGCAGTGTTCTAGTCGCACTGCGTGTAGATATGGAACTTCCAGCGGCGACCCTATTATTTTATTGGCGGAAAGTCTGTAGGAAGGTCTAACGCAGAGTCCTTGAGTAGTTTTGCATGAATTTGAAGCGTATATTTTGAGCTACATCGCTTTGAAAAAGCCGTTTATAGCTGTTTTACAGTACTCTGTAATGATGTTTCTAACGCGCGTGACATTTTGAAAGTACTCAACAACTCTCGTGAGAAATGTGTGTTCCTTTCCTAGAAGAGCACATTGCACGCACGTTTAATAGCTTCGTGGGAAAACGTGTATTTCACACACACTGCAACTAAATTCAAGCGCCAGGTAGGCGGGAGACTTAAGTAAGACCGTGTTTCGCTTCAAAGTTTCCCAAAATCTTCTTGTAAATGTAATATTCTTGTATTTAGTTACAAAATGAATACAATATGTACATTATAGCACAGTGAACGGTTTAAAGTCAAACGTAACAACTAAGAACTTATAAATATCTCACCAAAAATGGTATTATGGGAACTACAAACGTTCTGCTGCATATTCTTCGTCTTCGACAAATTTTGCCTCAAAATGTTTTCTCATAAAAGTGTATGTTTTATGAAATACGAAAATACTTTTATGCTTTTCTCGGTCGAATTAGCACTTTTGATAGTCCTTAAGATCTACTTTTATCCTCAGTTTGTATCCTTCCGCGATATGTAAAACTAACATTACCACGGACCTGTTATTCTTCATGCTCAATCAAGTGAAAACATGAAACTGTTTGGAAACTAAATGGCTTACTAATACGTTATTTCGTACTCTATAATGTATAAAGCGAAAATAAACATGATCTGCTATTAATTCAAATATTAAACTTACAATAGAGCGTCAAAGGTTGGAACCATTTTTCATGATCCGCTTCCAACTCATCTGTGAACCTGTTTGCCAGCGTGTACAATAGCATATAGAAGTGATTTTTTTTTGCAAAGGTTGATTTAAAAAGTGCTTACTTTACCGTTAACAGCCCATAGAAAATTAGAGCTCGTATGAACCAAACTCTGGCTTTAACATCGTTCAAATGGGAAAATAAAAAGTTGTTTTTCTATTAAGTTACAGTTTCCCATGAACATAACCCAACTTTATAGCAGGACGTACAGAATTCCACAGTCCTCGCGGTAAGTGTTGAAGATATTAGCAGGCAGTGTTACAGCAAGGATTGAGCAGCGGGCAATACTCTATCACAGTTCTATTCACGGCTGCCTCAACAGCGAGGCGGGAGGCGTAAACCTCTGAGATTCAAGTCCACGTTCTTCTTCAGCGGCATTTCGAAGACAGAAGCTCTCGAGTCCAGCCTTGGCTGAAGGAACACAAATGAAGGAAGCCGTAGGTTGAGGTAATACTGCCACGAAGGAGCCACGAACACGGGAGAGAGCTCACGCCAGTCCGTTCATCAGCTCGCCTGATTTCCTTAACAGCGAACCGTCGATAAATACTTTATCAATTATTTAGCACCTGCACGCCACCCGAAACATTTTAATCCCTAATAAGATTACAAGGATTTCGTATGCTATATCTGAACCCAAACTTACCTGCGGCGAATGGCCGTTTGCTTATACCGTACCAACAGTTCAATCAAACAACTTAAACGTAAATTTATCACACCGAATTTTACTTAGCACTTTCACTTCTGCGATGTAAAGTTGAGATGTGATTTTAGCCCCGATGCATATGCAATGAATGTTTTAAAATAATATTAAACTTCATAGTATTTTATTAAGCCACGCCAAGAGGTAGTAAGGTAAAATTTAAATTATANCCAAAAAAATCAACTGATTTTCATTCTGTTTTTTTATAAACCTTCTTTTCGTTCCCACGAGTGTTTGTACACCTTTTTTATCTGCATCACATGCAAAGGTACTAAAATCTTCAAAAAAGCTCACTTTTACCATGCTTTCGCGTCAGGAAGCGCCTTAGTCAACAATGCAACGTCAACAATGCAATGTCAACAATTTAAAGTTGCAACCTAGCAACAGATCGATCTATATAAAACGATATATCGATACTTATAAGTATGTCAATGCTCGATATATCGATATATCGATACTAATATATATATGTCGATACTTATCGACAAGCGAACATATCACATACAAATCAATCTGTGGATGTAACATTACACGAAAATGAAGCGGTAAATTATCGGCCAGAATTTCTAAATTCGCTTGATGTTCCAGGATTGCCTCCGCATATATTAAAATCGAAAATAGGAGTGCCAGTAATTTTATTTCGTAACATCAATACACCAAAACTTTGCAACGGCACACCCCTTGCAATAAAAAAAATTATGAGCAATACTATATAAGCTACCATCTTGAAAGGTGCTTTCAAAGGAGAAGATGTGGGCTTCTTCCCAGAATTCCATTTATTCCATCAGAAATTCCCTTTCACTTTAAAAGAACACAGTTTCCAGTCAGATTGGCATTTGCAATGACAATAAATAAAGCTCAATGGCAGTCATTGAAAATGTGCGGAATAGATTTAGAAACAGAATGTTTTTCGCACGGCCAATTGTATGTGTCGTGTTCTAGAGTAGGAAAACCTCACAACTTATTCATCCGCGCGGAAGATGGTAGAACTAAAAACATTGTATATAAGCAAGTACTTCAATAATAAAGATTTAGAAAATACATATACTTCTTTCAATTAATTTCACAGAAATGAATAGAACCAAAATATTTTATGCCACAGCAACGCGTGGCAGGGTTAGCTAGTTTAGTAAATAAAAATTGTACTGAAATGTCTATTTATTTTACATAAAATACATGCAGATTGAATTTTAGTGACGAATTAAATGCATGTTAATGCACACTTACAAGTATTTCCATTATTATCTAATATTAGAACATTTTCAGTTATCTTATCAGGAGTACATTCTGTTGTATACAGATGTTCAAAATTAAAGTAATCAACAAACATCCGTTCCTCCAGTGATAATTTTGCCATGAGATAGTATCGTGTGGTAGTAAATTATAAAGCATAAACAAAGTAAGTGTGGAAATAAAGCATGAAGCGCAGTAAGAGCCGTGAAACATTAGCAATTTATAGTTTAAATCTTGCTTCAAATGTTAAATCTGAAAAACGGGCCACCACGAGACAATTTCTCAAGAAAATGTTCTCGTAACATTTTGATGGCATAAACAGTTTTTTGTTAATTCCAGAATGAAGACACAGTTTACCACCAACAGAACTTACATACAATGAATTACAAATTTTAATTAAATTCTAATATGGCAGATTAGTGCAATTTATTTAAGACCTATAAATAAAGATAATAACTTTCATTAGAAATAACTACCTGACCTAATATTTATTTACAAGATAGAGCATCACCATTAATATAACAATTAATCTTATTTCACGATCACATTATATTAATTTTAATAATAACTGTTACTACAGTAAGATACATTATAATTATACTTTTTTTAAATAATTATACAGACCGTTGTTAAATTACAGGTTTCCTAAGATAACATGTATATATTCTAAATTCTAATAACTCTCCTTACTAGTATATAACTTGATATAAATTTTCCGCAGTTATCATACTTATCAGACTAATATTTTACATCACAACAAAAAAAATTGCAATGTGCTAAAAATTTAGAAAATAAATTTCAACTTGAATGCCCTCAATGCGTCACGCTGGTGGAGGAAAGGTGAGAACGGCAGAGGTTCCGGGCTTCATTGTTTGCAATACGAGCATCCGGCGTACGGTCTCATGTCTCGAGACCCACAGAAACTAGGAAATTCCAACGCCGTCTCAGCCCTGCCACGTAGAATTCAATACAATACACAAACCCCGTGATAGTTAGTTCGAAGTCTACTACACTCATTTTAAAAGCTTGCTTTAGTTTCTCTTGTGTCCCGTTTATTTCTCTTCTCCCAAATGTCTACCTTATCGCTCAGTGACTTACTTATCTAATCGTCAATAAAGTGATGATGCTGTTGTTTGCAACACAAGTTAGTTAATTTTAAACCATTTCTAATTTAAAGTGCAAAAAAGGTAGACTAGTTTCAACTGTCACCAATTAAATATCACATTTTTAGTAACGGCGTTATATTTATTTGTAAACTTTTCTTTCAGTACTCCATTATTTTTTTAAGTAAACACAAATGTATTTGCTATATATACACGTAGGGATAACTGTTATACTCTCTCAGTCAAGCCCCCATATGGCTTCTCTTTGCTTCAGTGAACATTCTGCAGCCATCGACCGGTAGCTTGCAACTTTAAGCTTCTCGGGTATAAATGTTTAGTTGCGAAGCCGATAAGCTCCCCTCCACAGCTCGCCATAACGCACAGGAGCGTGCGAAACCCTGCTACGCACGGGGTCTGTTTGACTTGTTGCAAGAGAGAAAAAAAGAAATAACGTTGAGTCTGACGTATCGTGGAATGTCAGCAATAGTCTGTTCGTGGTTACTTCCAACGTGTATGGAACCCTGCTAAACATATAATTTAGGGATACTTACTTATTCTCCCACCACAAGTAAACGAAAGGTAAATAAGTGTGAAAGAAAATATAGACTAAATATGAGGTAGACGGATTTTCGTCTTCGGCACGTGTCCCAAACTTGAGCGGTTAGCCTGCTCGCCTCCCACAATGGCGAACTGGATTCAATCTCCGGTCTGTTATTTATTTTCGAAGTGCAGCGCGACCAAGTGAAGTGAAGTGCAGACAGCCCAGGACAGGACAGTGACGTAACTCGCCGCCGATCTCTCATATGCCCCCGGAAGGCCGTGCTGTCACGAGACCAGGAACTGAAGTTCCGTAACTCGTTTAGTGGGTTTGTAACAAAATTGCAGCCCGACAGACTTGGGTCAAATCATTGAGCCGGCGGCGGGCTGCTCTGTATATGTTTCAGCTGGGCTCCGGGCCCGTATTTATAGCTGTTAACCACTGTTGCTATCTTAATAAATTTATGTGTAGGTGTTATCGGCGAGGGAGCGAAGCTCCCCACCAGTCTCCCGACTGACGTGTTGTAGTGTCGTGATGTCTGTGGAACATGTTGTAGTGTTGTTCGCAAGCGGCTAGTTAAACTCGCGTTTAGTGCGTCGGTGAGTCCCTACAACACGAGTCTCTGCTCATCGACAACCCAGCTTGTTCATCATCAGTCCTTACGGTACTGCAAGTTAGGGTCCGGCCTCGTTCTTATTCTCCGGTCATTTCATCGTGTGGCGTTTGTGAAACAAGTTGCATGTTATAAGTACACTTTTCTGGCGCCCTATGTGAGAGGACTGTTGCCAGCCCTGGTTAAAACCAAGGTTAACCGGTGCAGTTGGTGTAGTGTCTCTTTCGCGCAAGGCTTTAAATCAAAGATTTCCGCCAATCACAGGCTAGCACGCACGCGTAGGGGAATGGGAAGATGAGGAGAGGGAGTCCAAGGAGAACGAAGGAGGGTATTCCGAGCGCGAGGCAGAAGTACGCCCCTGTTCGCAGATATACAGGGCGCTCACAAAAGTAACGGAGACGGCGCAGGCGGGGCAACCTAATGTAAAAAAAAAACAACATGTAAGTTCCGTATATCATCCTGTTATCAATAACTACGGCCGCTCGCATAATCCCTGTTACCAAGAACTTCATTATTGATGCACTGGTAACATGTAGGAGACGCGTTTTTTTTTAATAATCTTAAATTATAGTTTGAAATTACGGATACCAACCGAGTCGAATAAGTAGTTTTATAAAATAAGAAAAATTATCAAAATAAGTAAAATAACCGAATTAATAGTTTTAGAAAATAAGTTAAATGATTTGTTGCTTTATAAATTTTAACAGTTATAATGAAATACCTGCATGTGTGCCTTAATAATTATGCCTATGGGCATTTCCTGCAGTTTTGATGTTTAAGGTAATTGTATGTGGTGAAGTGTACTATTCACTAAATAGCTATGAAGGCGATCCAAACAAACAGGATCCACTCCGTGCTCCAGACAAAATATAAGAGGGGAGTTGCAACACGGAAACGAAGACTTTTCATGCCTGCGTTCATTTAACATGTTTTCTTGGTAGCGGCAATAGGGTGTAAAAATTGGGAGCAATTGTGAACGGGGGGAGTGGCAAGGATTGTTTTCGACTGCTTTCATTTTCCTCACTCGCGACGCTGACAATTGAACTGGCAGTCGAAAACACTGGCACATTCACAACTTCACAGACACTAATAAGTAGAGGTACCGAAATTCGCGCGAATTTCATAGGAAAATATGACAATTACGTTTGAAATGGTAAAATTACTGGAAATGCCTCATAAAAATTAAATATTGTTAATTAAAAATAATGTGTCCCAGACAAGTTCAAATTNTTTACAGTCATTGTTACACTCTTAGGGTGTAAGTGTATTTGTGGCATGTTTACATTTTATGACTGAAAATGATGCCTGGGCCCAAAAATGGGAGCGAGTCGCCTCTCTACTTAGTTACTCTCGAAATTAAAGTGTGTAAGAAAAGGTTACGTAATAATTTCAAAACTTGCTAAGTTTTCTAAAGCTAAACAAAAATAATTAATGCAAAAGTAAAAAAAGGGGGGAGGTTAACTGCCTCCTTTTATCTCCCCCTCCCTCCTTCTCGAATCGTCAACCACTGTTTTTTTCTCCATCTAGGTATGGAGAATGTTTCCCTACAATTTTGACATCTATTGTTTCAAAATAGAGTAGGTTTCGTATTCAGTTAGAAACGCGGGCCCATCCAGTGGCCATTAATAGAAGTGTTCAGTAGTCACAGCTTTGCTCTCGACCGCGGAAAAGAACCCTCATCAAAATTTGATTCTTCGGCCTTGTAACTCCTGGTCTTCTACTACAGCAAGAAACACGGATGAATTACTCATCGTCACTGGTTCCTGCGGAGACGTGAATAATTCCCTATGGACGACAATAATGAACGTTCGCGCCATACAGGAAGTAATAATTAACGTTACACCTCCAGAACGGCTTGGATTGCACCGCTCTCTCTCTCTCTCTCTCTTTCTTTCTCTCTCAATCTCCCTCTCTCTCGCTTCCGTCTCTCGATGTCTTTTACAAAACGCACACCTTCAAACGTGCACCCAAAAGCTCACATATTCTTCTGAGGTAAATTAAAACAAAAGCATTCCATTAAATGTCAAAAGAAAGGATCAGAAGAAAGTGATGATTAAAGTATTTGTGGAACAAAAAACACGGAGAGAACAAGTCAATTTATTTTTAAATATATAAACTATAGAGACGCTATATGTACCGTAGCCTAAATCGAAATTTTCATACTTTTATAAAAAACAAAGTATACCTTTGTTGACTTGTTCAGTTTCCTTCAATAAAACAAGAAGTTACTGATATAACTAATGAGCCTCAACATGGGTGCAATTTAATTTTTAAATAATTTATTAAAAACTGAGCTGGTAGGTATTATTTGTGGTCTAGTTGAAAGCAGTGTCATTAGAGATGAAATCAGAAATATGCAACATAATTGAGACAATTACAAATACACACGCGCCTTACCGAGGTCTCGAGCTCATAAAAACCTCGCACCATAAGCTAGTGTTCAATCAACTGCATCACGGAGGTCGGATTCGACCTTTAACTTCGAATTTAATCAGTATAAAGTTTCAAATGATAGGGTTTAATAACCTGAAATGTTTACACGGGCCGTCATTTTGAAAATAAGGGAATGAGCCAAAAAAAATATGTTTGTTTACGTGTCCTACCATAGCGCTACTTATTTGAAGAATTTTATGAAAATCAAGTTTATTGGTCCCTGAGATAAAACCTCTATATTATTCACGTGGCGTTCTTCATAAATGGAGCACAAACACCTGTGTTTTAGCACATTCGATGATTCTATACTGCCTGTAAACAAAGTAAAGATAAAATCGATTAGGCTTACACAGTTTCGTAGATATATCACACTAAGGCAAAATGTTTGTATGGGTGCCATTCGGTAAATAAAGAACTTTCATTCTTAAAACATACAAATTAACATGGCCTACAACAGTACAACGTCTTCTCCAAATTTGAAAGAAATTGGTACGACGTAAAAACTATATTATTTCATGTGGTGCTATCTTACAAAATGGCGGAGAAATGTGGCTTTGCATAGACACATTTTATTGATATAATAGATACTGTCAGCATACAAAATTAAGTTGAAATTTGTTTTCTAGTTTCGTTGATAAAACATTCTAAGCCAATATTTTTATATGGACGCCATTTTGAAAATATATGTGCCTGACCTTTTCGAAATATATCGCTTTACATGGGCTGCCATAGCGCTACTTGTTCGCAAGATTTGGTATAAATCGGTTGTTACTTCCGGACATATCGTCTGATTTTAATTTGTCATGTGATTATTTTACGAAATGGCGGACAAAAATATTTTGTGTGTACATATTTGATGGTTGTAATAAATGCAGTCAGCATACAAACTTGCGTTGTAATTAATTACATGGTTTCGACGACATAACTGCGATGCAACATTCTCGCTTCGTGCGGTACCCATTGCAACATACTTCAACTAAATTAGTAGTTTTTGTAAGCCAATATAGGCAGGTTAACTTCATACATTTTTATTTTCAGCGCCACTTTATCCAGTCAATGATTATTTCCATTATGTGTGACAGTTCATTCATTTTAATTCTGTGAACCAACCTCGGTGTATAGGTTTCCAGAGAGTATGTTGATTTTTGGAAGACTGCAGTTTCTTTTCACTAAATGAAAATTAATTGTCAATTCAATACTCATGTCTTACTCCAACCTGATAAAATATGAAATATGATTTAATATGTATAAATATTGTTTTAAACCGACATCTCTGCTACTCGGTTGGTATGTTGATTTAATATAATACTTAAAACTAGGAATTCTTTCGTACTTTGTGTCCAATTTCACCTCAGAGGTTTGAGAAAGTAATACTCTAAAATTAAATCTAGCTGGAACTTAATTATTAATTGATGTTCTTACATGTGCAACCATTAATACGTTTTGGTCAAAATTCTACTATTTCGATTTTTAATTACATTTGAGGAATACATATTAAATAATGCAATATCATTTGGATATATGAAGTATTGGTTACTTAAATTATTCAGACGTACCTATTAATTCTGGTTCCTGTATATAACATACAAACTAAAATAACTATATGGCTGCTATTTTGAAAATAAGTGCCTCATCATCTTTAGTTGCATAAATTTAAATCACCTACAATAGTACTTCCTACGAGTCAATTTTTTTTAAAAATTGGTTGAGTAGTTTTATAGATATATAACATAAAAGCTTAATTATTTCATGTGGTACTATCTTCCAAAATGGCGGACAATATACACCTCTGAATTAAATACTTGCACCTTGCGCTGTGAACATACAATATTTGGTTTAAATCGCTTTAATGGGTTCCGAGATATGACATATCACCCTAAATTTAAAAATTTTGAAAGTAAGCACCCGACGGGGTCGAAAACTATAAAAGTCAGGTGTCATTACTTAATGCTATATGTGTACCGAGTTTGATGAAATTCGGCTCACGAGTTAAAAAATTGAAGAGTGTGGGGACATACGCAGAGACACACACATACACATTCCACACTACCACACAGACAGGAAAGTGATCTCATAAGTCTTTATTTTCTTTGGAAAGTAGGCTAAAAAATAATGTTAGTGGCTTACTACAAAATACATGGGCATTCTGTTATGTTGGTTACTTAATATAATGTTAGTACAAATAGTGTAAATAAACAAAATATGTGTGTTAAAATTACAGTATGTTGAGGCTCGATTCCATACTGACCGGAGTCCGAATTTCTTGCAGGCGGGGAAAACTGTCAATGGTCGGTCAGTCCTCTCAGTAGATGAAGAATAATTTAAATCGGGTCTGCAAAGGTTGAGCTAAAATTAACAAATAACCTATCTAGTCTATTGGATTTGCTGTGGTGTGTTAATAATTTATAGAAAATATTATTTATAAACCTATTTAGCAGCCAGTATTGGGAATTGGGAATTTAAGGACACCGAACCAGATAAGTGGCGATTCGCCTTAACCTCGAGTTGAGCAGCCGCTTGGTGTCGGCCTCCTCATACCTCATCCAAGGTGGTGTAGAGGTCAGACTACTCGCCCCCCTCCCCCCCCCCATGGTGAACCGCGTTCGATTCCCGACGAGATCGCTCCCGGATTTCCGCACGTGGGATTTCCGCACCGGAATGCAAATGTAGGGGAAACGGGAGATCCCCGAGAAAACCCCACCGACCAGCGACATCTTCCGGCACGATTCCCACGTGCAAAAATCTGGGCGTGATACCCTCGGGAATCGAACCCAGCTCACCTTTGGGGGAGGCGAGTAGTCTAACTACTACACCACCGCGACCCCTACATTATTGAGGAGGCAAGCGGAAGAGACTGAGTGGACTGACAGAAATCAACCCACCTATTACACTAAACGATATTATTGTTTTTTTTTTTTGGGGGGGGTTTTGTTTGGATAGGTACTATATGAAGTTACAACGCGGGTTAATAGAAACCGATTTTTTTTTGTCTTGAAGGAAAACTGTTCTAATTTGTCTGAAACAAGCTTCCGCTTCAGTGCATGAGATGTATGAGGATCAAGTGCTAATTTGGTAACCACGCATTAAAGGTTAATTATGCAAAGAAATAAAAAGAAGAATAAAAGAGAACAATTTGGACAGCATCATTATAATTCATACGGTGTGCATTATTAACAGAGATAGAAGCAGCAGTGTTACTAAAGCAGACAGAAGTTGAGACACAAACCTGGGAGTGGAACAATTAATAATTTACCAGAGAAGTTATATTAAGCACTTCACAGTCAGTTCTAGTAATAGGCCCGCATGCATGATTATGGGATGTGAAAAATGTATGTTTAAGGATAATACCTTAAACAAATCTAGCAAATGAAGTACTGCTACTCTTGAAAGATTTGTGTTTTCGATTCAAGACAACAGACATAATTGTATTTGATTATGTATATGAACGTGATTGAGAGTTCATTAAATCGTCTCGTAACCGTCAATGCTTTTCGGAACGCTATTTTTAAAGGCAAAAAACCTTTTTCTCATGACACCTCAAGAAAGAATAAGTCGGTCAAGTGCTATATTTACCTAGATACATATTAACTTGGTGCAAAATGAAAGGAACCAATGATTTTCTGGCATCCTTACTATTAAAAAAAAAAAATATTCAAATGGTACAAAATGTGATTGGGACAGCAGAGTTTGTATGTTTCCAAAAATAAAAAATGTAGTGTGGAAAGGATGAATAGAAACTCCTAACAAATAACATCAGATAAATAGTAGCATAGAAACTCATGGCGTACGTGAGACACACGGAAAGAATCATTGGCGCAGCCAGGAATTTACCTCGGTGAGGGGGGAATTACAAATATTATATTTTTGGAAAAAAAAAATCAGAGTTTAAATATTAAAAATTATCAGTTCAAACAATATTTACAGCCAATAATTTTATACACAGATACAGAACTGCAAAACTATATAAACCTCCTTTGTGCTCAGGGATGATTGCAAATTTTTCATACGTGAAGAAATTAAATCTATCACGGAATAAAAATTATTTGAACTTTTTAAAAATTGTATTTTAATTTTGGGGAGGAAGGGGGGCTGGATATGTCCCGGTACCCCACCCCCCTAGCTACGCCCCTGGAAAGAATGTAGGGCCTATATCATAGATCCGCTAGAGCACGGGAAAATATCTAGACTCTCCACAAAGATAAAGAAAAAAGCATAATAAATACGAAAAATACAAAACATCTTTAAAAATCTTCTGACAGTAGGTAGGTAGGTGTAGGTAGGTAGGTAGGTAGGTAGATGGGTAGGTGGGTAGATGAGTAGATGGGTAGGTGGGTGGGTAGGTAGATGGGTGGGTGGGTAGGAAATAACATTAAGGAATGAATTTACAGTCTTTCTCACAGTAAATGTAATTTAAAAGTGATAACTCCTGAGCCGGAAACAATCAGTTTAAATATCTGTTACAGAAGATATTTTTTTCTGTGTATAGTGTTACTGTAATTCCAGAAAGCTAATTTTGAATTTCAGGTTCATAAATACCGAATTTCTTACCAGTGTAAATTGTGGTCAGTTGAGTATGATTTTTTTTCCTTTCGGGGTCATATTGGCATTTTTACATATAATAATAATCTTCTAATTAAAAAATGTTCTTCAGATCGTAGTTAGTTACGATCACTCGTACATGTTAAATCATCTACAATGGAAGTCTACTCAAGTTCACCCATGTATCTGCATTTGGTAACATAAACAGTAATGCATTTTTGAAAATATGTAACTTCGTTTCCCTCTATTAATTTTTTTTCTCAAGCTTAACTAGTTTTACATATATGTTATGACATTATACTTATATAGTGAACCAAGTATGAACAATAATAACAATAATTACCGTACTTCAACTCGGACTTAAGATTTTGAATATTACAAGCAATTAAAATAATTTTATTGATGCGTTTATCAACCAGTGACTTATTAATTTAAGAAACAAAAATATTGCAGTATTATATACAGGACTGATGATTGATTATATGTTGTTATTAAATAAAGGCTATGTTAGTATTATTATTTCATCTTTGGCCTTGCTATACAAATATATATAATTTAAATTATCATCACAGTGAAGAACATCTGTTTCATGGGTTATGTGCTACAAAATTTCAAGAGCAGAAAAATTATGATGGGCTATTCATGGTCTTTACTTTAAGATATCTTATTTTTTGAAATTACTAATTTAAGTATTAATTTTTTTAACTCATCGCATTTGTTTCTTTTGGAATTAAAATATATAATTGCAAGTTTCCCGTACATTTGGCAATATATTTTATTTACTTAAAAACATTCTCAAAAAACGGCACGAGTTTATTTAATATTTCTTAAATTTATTTCAGTTAACAATTATTGTATTTGGTGTTATGTTGAAGTTATTTAACTGGTTTTACTGTTTAAATGAACTACAAATAATTACGTATAAAATAAACTTTTTATCTAGAATCGTAACTTTTTAACCTAGGACCTTCACGTCAAGGGTAAAAATATGTTTTCGAAAAACTCGGATTGCTTGTTGGAATCCTCAATTCTGATTATTTTACCTTCACAAACACTAAAAATATCCTGTGCTATAAACACTCACTTAAATGCTATCAAGTTTGGAAGATTCTCATTGCAAGAAAAAAGGTTTATGGTGCATTGGTTGTGCCAATGTCATGATACCAATCACTTTACATTTGTATTTAAGGTGCGGCGTAGTATAATTTTAAAAAAGAAATTGTTACTCTCTAGTACGTGCTACTAGGGAGGGTATAATACTATTATGTAATTTCGAGAGGTGCTTTATACCTTTTCTGATTATGTGATAATGTATAGCAATAATTTAATGCTTAATATTACATTGTTACATAGCTCCTGTGCATTCTTTATTATATGTTAAGCATTAGTATCAGTATTTGTTGAACAGAAAATGTGAAGAAACATAAGATTTCAATCTATGTTATTAATAGTAACGTCTCTAAGTTCTTAGATCCACGAATTCCGGACCCAGTGATCTCTATCTGGCTGTTACATATTTTTACGGAATTATCGACACACCCAATTGTGATATATAGTGTGAAATGTTAATCAAATTTCAGCAGTGTAAAAATGACGTATTTCAGTTTATTACATAGTTTGTTACAGTACACGGTACGTGAAATTACAAATTATTTGTCTTCATATTTACAGACAAATTTTCAAAAATTGTAAAAATTTTATTTCATAGGGTTTTTTTTTGTAAGGTAACACTTTTTGATACCATTGAGGCAAAATTATATGTTCTTGTGCACTGTACAGATTTTACCCTCCGTGTTTTTTTTTTACACATGCTGATTGATATTTCTACGAACTCGAAAGAATGTATTGAACAATACAAAACTTATTTTGAAATTTGAAAATGTATAAATACATTATATCTTATACATATTAAAACATAAGGTATTATTAATAACTTTAATGTGTTTTATTTGAGAACTAAGAACAACGCAGTTTATTAACGCGATGCAACCATTTCTTAGTATCAAGTTTTTATGAATGTAACATTAATCTGCTCATATTTTTTAACATGTTATTTTTACTTATTTTTAATTCATTTCTTTAAGTTCTGGAATTTCCTTACAAACTTGAACAAATTTGGGATAGGACAATTGATTAACACACTGAATAAATAACCTTCGTCGTCTGCCATTCGAAACGTAACAACAACCCTCATTTACATGTATTCAACTGATTCCACAGGTCCATTACCCTAGAACGATGCCTTGTTAAGCATAGTGTTCACAAGTAAATATGCACTGCATGGTATTTTACACTTTCTTTACTGAAATGCAACATCATCAGAAATAAAAGTCTAATTTTAATAAAGTGTTGTGGGTACTGCGTTGGTAATAATGTGATTCAGAGTGCACTGTAATCTTGAATATTTTATGATTCTGTGCATAATTATGTGGAGTAAAATCCCTAACACTGACTAACTTTTATTTTAAAGTGTATTATAACACAAATCACAAAAAAAAAAAAAAAAAAAAAAAAA